>VDFB02256132.1:135865648-136188777 GCA_007258455.2 Sequoia sempervirens | reverse complement strand
GGGAGGGAGAGAGAGGTAAACAGCTAATAATTAAATATTTTATATATTAGTAATATATATATACACATTAACTAAACTATAGAAATAATATTTAAATATTATACATAATAATATAATATATTATATATTATATAATTTTGTAAGAGATTATCATAAATTGTATATTATATATTAAATTATAGACTATATTGTATATTCTAAACTAGATATATTAAAATAAACTATAAAATATTTATTGCATTTTCTAAATCATATATTATAAAGTGTATAAAATTTTTAAAAATCATATATAAACCAAATTGGATATCTGATTCAAAACATATATTTGATTTGAAATAGATATCTAATTCGAATCGAATATCCAATTTGAATTAGATATCTGATATTTTTGACACAAAATTTATTACCTAGGGATTAGCCTCAGGCTTGCTTTGGAATTTGGCTAGGACATGCCAATCCTAAGAATCCAACACAAAAAATGTGTTTAACAGCTTACCTTGCTTTTCTAGACTTCGCCTATGTGGCTGACAACTTTTTTTTTAGCCAAAATTGATGAAACGAAAAGGGCTTGTAGAGGAGATTCTCATCTTTCCACCAATATAAATTATGCTTTACTTTGAATTTAATAAATTATTATTATTCATTTTCTATTAGAATTACAACTAAAGTCCTAATTGATAGGATGATTGAAAAACATCTATAACTTTCAAAGCAGTATCATATTTTTTTAATCCAAAGCGTGTGTCACATTTTATGCTTAGCATACTATAGGATTAAAAATGAATTTCATGAAGTTTTGACCAAGTTAAGGTGGTCAGGATATACGAGTTTTTATATTTTTTTAAGTTGTAATAAAAAATTCATAATTAATTATTTACTTGGAAAAAAATTATAAAAATATGTGTCACATCTAGACATGAGTCCTCTACTTATATCTAAAATCTTATAAAAAAATATTATCATTTTATTATGGTTAGGGTGGTCAGACAAGCACCTACTTCTTATTTTTTCCCTGAAATTTATGTACTATTGCATCAAAATTTCAAATTTTCACCAAATAGATTTTTGTTTTAAATAAACATAATAGTTTAGAAACTACATTCAATTTTCCACATATTCTATTCTTACATATTTTTGAAATAATATAGATAACTTATTCAAATTTTTATGTCAAGTTGCCTAACTCTAATTTTTTGAATTTTCATTGCCACTTAAGGGCCTGCTTTTTCCATGATGGTTTGCAAATACCCCATATATACATGTATATGTATACACATAAGTTGTATATGGTCTAGATTTTACGGTGATGGTTTTGCATAGGACTATAACTGTGATTTTTTAGCATTCTATGGTGATGGTTGCAATGGAATAAAATAGTCAATGTTATGCAGTTCATGTTGTTTTGCACAAGGCATTGTTGCCTGTTGATGTCCACCATAGGCTATATTGTTTCATTTTTGGCTTCTGTTTACTGTGAATGGTTGCAACACCTTATCAAAAGTGAAACAATATAGCATAAGATAGAGAATAATAATCAACAATACCTAATGTAACCAAACATAAAGTGTACAACATTGACTATTTTATTTTGTTCCAACCATTACCACAAAACGGAGGCGATAAATATATACATATACATATATATGCATAATTACATGGCACGAGCTTGATGCACAGAGGCTTCATGAAACATTTTGCACTCTTGACACCCTACTCCATAACAACAACAACAATTGTTTCATAAAGCCTTTGTGCATCAAGATCATTCCTCCCGCCATGAAGCTCAAGTAGGAAGAGGTGCATATTGGAAAAACCATTTCTTGAGTATTTCTAAAATAGTTTATGCTACTTTCCAAAGGGAATTCTTGATTGTTGCAAAGCACAAAAAAATGCACAATAACAATCAAATGCAAAATAAAACCCAAGCTAGCCAACAACAATTGAAAAAAACTACAATGCCTTAACGAGAATTGGAACACTTCTCAACAACACCTTTTAGAGGATGAAACAATATAGCACAAGATAGAAAAAAACAACCAATGAAAATTGCATAACATTAACAATTTTATTTCGTTCCAAATATAGCCACAAAATTTGGAAGCCATAAAGAGAAACCCACAAAGATTCACAGTAACAAACTGAAGTAAAAATATATTCATTTCTCAACAAACCTTATCAAAAATTGAAACAATATAGCCTTCTCAACAACACCTTCTTTAAAATTAACAATAACAAACCCATCCAAAAATATACTCCTTTCTAAACAGAACCTTATCAAAAATTGAAACAATATAGCATTTTCAACAGCACCTTATCAGAAATGAAACAATATAGTCTAAGACAGAGAACAATAATCAACAATACCCAATGTAACCAAACATAAAGTGTAAAACATTAAATATTTTATTTTTTTCCAACCATAACCACAAAACAGAAGCCATAAATCAAATAACATTGGTTTAAACAATGACCCAAATCAAGGAACCCACAAAACTATAGCCACAAAACCCATGCAAAACAATAGCCACATAACACAACCATTAAAAAAAAAAAAATTCTTTTAACAAAAAATATAGTCTTTTCTCAACAACACCTTATTAAAAATTGAAACAATATAGCCTTTTGAAGAGAACCTTATCGAAATTGAGACAATATAACCTGAGCTAGACAACAACAATCAACAAAAACTGCATAATGTCAATAATTTTATTTTGTTGCCAACATAGCCACAAAATGCAAGCCATAAAGAGAAACCCACACAAAATTGACATATACATATATATTAATATTAAAATATACTCTTTTTTGAACAAAACCTTATCAAAAATTGAAAGAATCTAGCCTTTTCAACAATACCCTATCAAAAATTGAAATAATATAGCCTCTTCAGTAGAACCCTATCGAAAATAAAATAATATAGCCTAAGGTAGAGAATAATAATCAACAATGCTTAATGGAATCAAACATAAATTGTATAGCATCAACACATTATTGATTGCACAAAGCATAGAAAAATGCACAATAACAAACCAATGCAAAAATATAACACAAGCTAGCATAGTCTTTTCTCAACAGCGCCTTAACGAGAATTAAAACACTTCTCAACAACACCTTTTCAAGAATCAAACAATATAGACCAATATACACAACAACAACCAATAAAACCTACATAATGTGTTAACAATTTTATTTCATTCCAAACATAGCCACAAAATGGAAGCCATAAAGAGAAACCCACAAAGATTCACAGTAACAAACCCAAGTAAAAATATACTCATTTCTCAACAAAACCTTATCAAAAATTGAAACAATATAGCCTTCTCAACAGCACCCTCTCAAAAATTAACAGTGACAAACCCATCCAAAAGTATACTCCTTTTTGAACAGAGCCTTATCAAAAATTGAAACAATATAGCATTTTCAACAGTACCTTATCAAAAATTAAACAATATAGCCTAAGACAGAGAACAATAATCAACAATACCTAATGTAACCAAATATGAAGTGTACAATATTAACTATTTTATTTCGTTCCAACCATAACCACAAAAAAAAATCCATAAATCAACCAACATTGGTTTCGACAGTGACCCAAATAGAGAAACCCACAAAACTGTAGCCACAAAACCCATGCAAAATGATAGCTACACAACACAACCATAAACAAAACAATATTTCTTTTAACAAATAATATAGTCTTTTCTCAATAGCACCATATTGAAAATTGAAACAATATAGCCTTTTGAACAAAACCTTATAAAAAATGATACAATATAGCCCAAGCTAGACAATAACAATTGACAAAAACTACATAACGTCAACAATTTCATTCCATTATAAACATAGCCACAAAATGCAAGCCATAAAGAGAAACCCACAAAAAATTGACAATAACAAACCCATACAAAAATTTACTCTTTTCTCAATAGAACCTTATCGAAAATTGAAACAATATAGCCTTTTCAATAGCAACTTCTTGAAAATGAAACAATATAGCTTAAGCAAGAGAACAATAATCAACAATGCCCAATGGAATCTAACACAAAGTGTATAACATTAACTATTTTATTCCATTGCAACCATAACCACAAAATAGAAGCAATAAATCAAACAATATTGGTTTCAACACCGACCCAAATAGAGAAACCCACAAAACACAAAAAATCACAATTACAAACCCATACAAAACCATAGCCACAAAACACAAACCTTAAACCAAACAATATTCGTTTTCACAAACAATATAGTCTTTTTGCAACAACACCTTATCAAAATTTGAAACAATCAATAGTACCTTATCGCAAATAAAACAATATAGCCTACCAAAAACTGCAAACCACAAATGAAACAATATGACAAATAATTTTTTTGATATGCACCTCTTCCCACTTGCTTCAAACAAACCTCTTTCCACTAGCTTTCTCCAGGCTGCCTTGTTTCTCCAAGCCTACAAAAAATTGTATAACCTAAACAATTTTTCCTGTTGTATATATAGCCAAAAACTGTAAACCATAAAGAGAAACCCACAAAAATTCACAATAGAAAACCCATGCAAAACCATAGACACAAAATGCGAACCATAAATGAGATAATATTTCATTTTTACAAACTATATATAGTATTTTCTCAACAACTCCTATCAAAATTTGAAGCAATCAATAGTACCTTATTGCAAATCAAACAATATAGCCTGGCATAGACCGAAAACCAAAAATGAAACAATATCGCAAATGGTTTTTTTGACACACACCTCTTCCCGCTAGCTTTCTTGCACAAAAATGGGAAAAAAATTATCATAGGCAACACTTTTCTTTTGCTTTTGCAACCATCTCCCCATGCAAAAAATACAAAATAACCTCCAACCACCTTCGCAAAAGCTACACAAGGCTTGATCGAGCTTGCACCCTCATAGAAGCTTACCCTCCTTATGCATGGCTCTGATAATAGGTATAGCAACAAAACGATAGTAGGTATAGCAATAGAACGACATCAAAAAATGCCTTATCAAAAATTTCCCAGACATTCGTAATGTTCCCCAAGGTGTTAAATGATAGGTGTTATTACAACCATCGCCAATACACCCAAAGCATACAACAATTAATGTTGATGCGAATCAACATTTAATTTTGATGACCTTCTCTATCCACGCGGTGGGAAATATGCAACCCTATTCCCAAGGCAACCAACAACTGCCTCTACACCTTTTTCATGGCCATCAGAAGGCTAAAAAACTAAGAGGCTGACAAAAATTCTAACCAAAGTTTTTTTAAACACAAAACCATCTGCCACCTTTTTCACAACCGCCAGAAAACTAAAAAACCAGGGAGGCTAACAAAAATTCTAACCAAAGTTCACACAAATAGCCTATCGGCTAATTAATTATTAAGGTTATCACTCGATTACATAAGGAAAAATTTCATGAGCTCTTGGAAGTATAGACCACCAACGTGTGGCCTATTCCCATGTGACCCCAACTAACACATGAAATCCCACTCCCCCTAACCATGTTCCAAGACCTTAGGGTAAAACACATACATCACCAATACAAGAGGCTCATACAAATGCATTCAATAAGATTCATCCACTTACATGAAGATATGAATTCCAAATAATACACATAAATAAAAGTTCCAACATCATGAAATAAACAAGAGCCTTGATAATCATTCACAAGAGCAAGCATAATATTTCCCCTTCCTCAACCATAAATAAGAAATCATCTGCAGCAGGGCTTATCAACTTGCTAGAGCATAAAGCAACAATGAAACAACCAAAAACTAATCCATAAACAACTTTGAAGATCACATGAGAATCAATGAGTTACTTTGGTACAAAGACATAACTGAGAAAATCGACCTAAACAGACCAAAATCATCAAAATACCCTAACAGAGTAGAGTAACGCTTTTGTTTAATAGATTAGTGCATCCACAAATTCAAATAGCATTTATACCTAATAGTATAGTGCTTCCACTAAATTATTCAGCGCTTTTACTTAATGTTTTAGCACTTACGCAATACAATAGCGCCTTATCTAAATAAAATAGAGCATCCACTAATAATAATAGTGCATTCGTTAAATAAAATAGTGCCTTCAATAACAACATTAGTGCTTCCACTGGAGTAGTGCTTTTGTAGAAAAGACTCAGACAACAGAAGTAAAGTTTACAATTAAATTCTAAAAATCAATAAGACTATTAAATAACACCAAAATCACACAGACAGGGATGCACTACAAAGTAAATCACAATATTTAGGCCAACCAAACTCATATTCACAATACCAAATCAAACCACAGTTCACAGGGTTGAACACGAAATTCACAAAGAATACAATAATACTTCAACAATGATTTACATAGAAATATAAGTCTTCCCAGCCATATAATATTTAAAGCTTCATAATAATTATTTTACTCTATTCCCCCAATCAATATTTTCTCAAACACGGCGAGAACAGTCTTTCTAGAAAACCAAATTGCAGAAAGAAGAGAGAATTCAATCAACCTGGATAATCGAAGTTATGGAAAAATGAAATCGAAGAAGAGCAAATCTAAAATTCAGCAAGTTCCAGTCAAATCCAAATCTAAGCAAAGAAAATCCCCAAAGCGTAGAAAAACAATTCCAGAGAGGCCAACCAGGCAAAATGCATAGGCAACCTAATAAATAGAAAAAGTATTCAGAACTATAGAATAATCCAGCCAATAGAAATATTCCAGAATACAATATAATCTACCTATCATACCCAAATATAATATTTTACTTACCCAAGGCTTTTTAGCCAATAACCATAAAAGGTGGGTAAGTTATATAATATTTATTTACCTATTTAGTAGCAAGAGAACTATAAGAATATAAAATTATAAAATCAAATTAATAAATAACCAAAGCCCATCAATAAATAAATCAAGGGCAATTAAATAAATAGATGCCTCAAATAAATATAAAGCCACAATTAAATATAAAACCATAAATGATTAAACAATAAATAAGTAACAAATAATCAATTAAACAATAAATCAATAAACCAATTAAATAAATAAATAAATAGATATAAAAGCATCATACAAATATAAACGAAATAATAATAAACCACTCAATAATATTTAATTAACCGAACTATATAATAAATTAATTTTACATTAACAAGCTATTTTAATCAAGCATTAATTAAATAAATAATCAAATACTCACAATGCCACAAGACAACCACAACTCTAGACACTAGCACAATGACTCGCGCTAAGAAAACTGATTGACAAGGATGACAACTTAAGCTTAGATTGTATAGAGGGAACTCATGCCATCTCCAACAACTTGCCATTGGGATAAAGACACGCTCAGACCTATGAGACTAGGTGGAATCGATGTCTAGTACCTACAATCCTGCAACCACCAATAGCCACGATACAACATATACAATAATATCATAAATGATCAAGCAAGTGATAGAGAATTAAAATTTCATGACATGCTCATGACGAGTGGTATGACATCATCCCTATCACGAATACAATAGTAAGACAGCCACACACATCATAGCATCATCTCATCCAATATAATCATGAAATAGGGTTAGTACATTACATAGTATGATACCATCAAATCATCATCATCATAAAGTAGACTAAGCTATATCAATATGGTCTATTAATGTGCAAAGAGCAAGATGAGTCAGGGTGGGGCACTACATTGTAGGTTACCTTGGTCTCGACAATATTTTTTTGACTTTCGAGGAATGAAAGATAATGGGGTTCTAATGCCAAATCCAGCTTGGTGGATCAAACCATAATGTATAGATATGCATAATGCACTTTGGAAGTTGAAATTGGGGTACGATTAAGGATAAACTTGGATAAAATAATAAGGGGCACACCTAGAATTAAGGGCCCAAATAAGAGTATGATGATGTAATAAAGTGGAATAAGACCCATAATATAATTTTGAATATTAATTTAAATTAATAAAGGTCCCACGATAATGCATAGAGGAATGGGAAATACTAGCATAGTTGCTAGGAGAGTAAGAAATTGGACACACTAATGAAGGTGTATGTAATTTACGATGCTACAGTTTGTATATAAAATATTTAGAAAATAATTTCTTATTTGTATTTCCATATATTACCGTTTTTATTAGTTCTAAATTCGTTTAACATAATTCTAAGCTATCCCACATGATTAAGAAAACACCTAGAATGGGTTTGAGACAAGGTGTGAGTAGAAATGAATAAATATACTACATTATGATGGTGGGACAAACAAACTATTTTTAAAAAATTACTAGTTGTTATGGCTCAATAAAGGAAGGTTAATTTATTTAATTTTGATATAATTTTGTATATGTTATGCAATTTTGATAGGAGTTTGGAAGCCTTGCAAGTCCCTCCATCTCCCCTTCTATATAATTTCCTAAAAAGGGAGACTCTTGTATATTTTACTTTAATCCTTGTTATAGTTCTATAAAGTCTTATACAATATTTATATCTTGTCATCTCATTTTTCTTAGTATAGTCTCTCGATGGAAAATGTAGATTTCTTTGGTAAAATTCTATTACTAAGTGTAAAATTTGATTCATAAAATTTTCTGAAAAATGCATTTGTTCATTGTTGCATAAAATTGTAAGTTAATATTTCTAATATTATAAACATAAACAAATTTTCAAGTATGGAAATATGTATATTGAATATAAGTAAAATTGTTATCATAAAATACTAGTTAAAGTTTTTGTTTAGATTTCAAAAGAATTGCACTTAAATTTGAAATATCTAAAATAAAAATTCAAATATGTATTTTGAAACAAATTTATTTTTACTTTTAATTTAGATAGCATAGTTTATCCTAAAAAACATAGTCTCCCAAATAATGGACAATAGGAGGTGTAGGGTTTTCTTAGGACAATGATGGGGCTAAGGATGATGAAGGTGAAGTGGATGGTTGTGTTTCTCCCTGGCCTTTTCTTTTCTGGGTTAGAAGCTTTTTGGGTTCTATGGCTCTTGGTGGGGGTCTTCCTATTCTCCATTTTTTTCTTTCTCTACTTACTACCTTTTCCTCCTACTTAGGTGTCAAATTTGGTGTCTTCGAGGCCTTTGCAGTTTTAAGTAGTATCATTAGGATCTTAAGAGTTTGTCGAGCTCTATTATTTTCTTGTTGTGGGTTTTTATGCCCTTATTGTTGGTGAGGCAAGGTTTGGTTGCCTCTGTGGCTAAGTCTATTGTTGGGAACAAAGAAGTTGAGTCTATGTTTATTGCTATGTGTGTGGCAGTGCTCCCTATGTCCATTTTTCATGAAGAAGATGCTTTCCCCTACACTATGGTGAGGATTTTGGCTGTGGTTTCTCCTTGGCCCCTCTACCTTGCTTCATGCACTAGTGGTAAACTATTGGAGAACAACAAAATATTGAGGGTTTATGCTTCTACTCCTATGTTTTCCCTCTTTGAGTTGGTGTCCCTAGATCTATTCCTTGAGATTGGTGGGTCTCTTGAGAGTGGTGGCTTTGTCTCCCCCACTATGAGACTTCCCTTTAGAACTCTTATCATGGTAGTTTTGAGGTATGCAAGTGATGTTTCTCTGCTCCCTTTGGTGACCCTATGGAGGTGAAACCTGGGGGTGTGTTGTTCTTGAGATTCTTACCCTTGTATTCTTACCTTCAGAGATTCTAGTCCCCAATGACTCTGTTGATAGTAGGCCTATTGAGATGGCCCATTATGTGTTGTTTGCGGGTTTTTCTATCAAGCAAATGTTTATGGATGCCTTTTAAAACCCTCTAAATTTTTTTTGTGTTATTTCATTCAATGATTACCTTTTTTCTATAATAGTAGTGAATGGCTAGGTGCTTCTCTTATCATGAGGTTTTTGGGTGTCCCTCTATTGGTGTGGTTTGTCTCCTTGTTTGAGCTCCAAGGTGGTCCTACTGGTTAAAGGTTGTGGAAAGCATTTCAAAATATACTTGTTTTTTATTCCCTTTACTGTATCGGCTCTAGTGCAAGGGGGACTTTTAAGAAGATGCTTTGGGGTTCCTTTTGAAATTCTAATTAGGTGATTTTGTGTGTTCAAGACTCTTGCTCCTGCCAGTTGTTTCTCCAATCAAAGCCTCATGTCAAAAAAGTGATCTATCCTTTTTTTGTTTTGTGTTCCTAGTGGTCTCACTACTTGTGACCTCCTTATTTTGTAATGGTTCAGGCCTCATCCCGATTTAATCTAATCAGAACATAGTTTCTCCTAGTAAATGTATATTCGTATTTAATTTCTCAATCATTACACACTTTTTATTTTATGTATATTAAATTTTAATCCATCTCTATTCATCCTATTATATGTCATTAAAGGTTATAAAACTATTCAATTTATAAAGAATAGCTTTATGGATTAAGCACATCTATGTGAAAGTGTAACATGAATATAATTTTACAATATATTGTAAAAAACTTGATTTTTTAAATGAAAGGAATACATATTTCTAAAATCACAATTATAAATATTGTATGCATACATGTGTGTGTGTGTGTGCATATGCACTTGCATATGTGCATACATATGTATATGATCATAATGAAAATGAATATATACTTTCATGTATATAATTTTTTTTTTTATTAAATATATATTTATGACATGAATCAACCTTTATCATGGGTGTAACCCATCAAAATGGATTAAAAATCTTATGGATGTAGCCTATGAGCTACAATTCATATTGGAGAATCCCTATAATGGCTAGCATGTCCAATGAACACACCCTTTAGAAACACATTAGAATTTAATGTTTTATTATTATAATGTTTTATCAAAATTATTTAAAAAAAAAAAAGGTTAATACATAAATTTGTTATGTATACCAAAACACTTTCTATCCCACGTAAATATATGAAGACAAAAAAACTTTGAATAAAGAAAAGAAAAAGATTCTTCAAAACAATCTTCTTAATTCCAATTATGTTCTTCTTCTCCTTCAATAGCATTTACTTTATCATGTGACTCATAGAAACAAACAAAAAATAATAACAAGAGCAAGGAAAATGAAAAATAGAAGTGAGGTTAAAATTAAAAGGAGAAAGAAAATATATTTAATAAAAATATCTCAAATAGGAAGGAGGCTACGGAGAATTAAACTCTCAATAGATTTTCTTGTTGTAGTTTCCTTTTCCTTCAACAAAACTTCCTTTCTTCATTTGACTTACAACAAAAGAAAGGAAAGAGAATGGAAAAATAAAATACAAATGGTTTATTTATTTATTATTATTTCATCTCTTTTGTTTACATATAATTATGTAAGTTTTTTATTAGAATCTTTTTTCATTTATTTTATAATGTCACTAAACAATTATAAAATATTGATTAACAAGTAGAATATAAGTTGATTATAGATCATATTAAAGACTCCCACACTAACTTCGAGTTACTAATATTATAGACCTTTAATATAGGCATATGCCTTTTAATTCAAACATTCATGTCTTAATATAATAGAGAAAGATAAGACGATTACAATTTTAGTAATAATAAACTTCACAACATATGTCTTTTAATTCAAACATAATAGAGACAGATAAGATGATTACAATTTTAGTAATAATAAACTACACAACAGAAGAGATAATGTGTACAGAAGTGAGGAAGAAAGACAGATAAGACTTAAAAACTTAATAGCTCATTTCACTAGAGCGACAGAAGAGATAAAGTGTATAAACTAGAGGAAGAAAGACAGACAAACAGACTTAAAGTAACAGCGACAGTAGAGATAGGAGATGTACATAATTACTGAAAGAGTGCGACGATAGGACTTTTGACAACATGGCCATTCTTATCACTCCAATGCAAATATCCAAATAGCACAAATTCGTCAACACCTTCCTCCACCTCCACCGTGAGACTGAACTTGAGAACCTCGAATTTGTATTTAAATTCGAGAACAGCAGGATGGACCTGCACTTTCAAGCCTTTCGGCACCTCAACAATTGCCTCATACGATGATGCATCATCTCCCACATTCGTGAGTGCTCTTTTGAATGTGGCAGAGGACGAGGTGACGGCATTCTTCTTGAAAATTCCCGTGAAGGATGGATAATTTAAAGAATCGGACCCCAAGTCGAAGCCGGTGGGACAGCTGGCAAGAGGCATTCTAATAATTTCTCGAACTCGCTGAATATTGTAGAGCGTGCAGAGATACAAGACGTAGTCATCCCAGCTGATGTTGTAGACGAGTCCGGGGTTGAGGGCTTTCTCTGGATCCACGTGGCCTGCACCGATACCAAAAGGCGTCGCGGACCTGCCATTGTCCCCCAGGTCGATGATCGGCTGGTTGGAATTGCTCCCAGTGTACGAAGTTGTCATAAGGGCGGATTTGATCGCCGCAGGACTCCAGTTGGTGTGAACAGCCTTGAGTAGAGCCGCCAATCCGGCCACGTGGGGACATGCCATAGATGTGCCGGACTGCATGATGTAACCCCTTGCTCTATCGGAAAGTGAAGCTGCGAGGATATTCACACCAGGCGCTGTAACATCAGGCTTTAGAATATTTTGGCTTGCCGGATAGGGTCCTCTGGACGAAAAACTTGCCAGAGCAGGAGCAGGCTTGAGGCCTAGCGACGTGAGACCCATTTGTATTTCGACAACGGGCGTTGCAGCAGAAGAAACATAATTCAACAATGCAGCTCCATCTTCCGGTTTTACGATGACTGTCGGGAATTTTCCATCGGGATCGGGATTCAATGATAAAATCGGTGTGCCCGGCAGTAGAACCAGAGCAACAACTCCTGCGAGTTTCAAATGTTTTAAAAGCGCATCAATTGCACTGGTGCTCGTACTGGTGCACACCACCACGGCTCCCTTGACGTTCACCTGGAAGCGTCTCTCGCACGCAGGGTCTGTCCTTTCGTGAATGAGGTTGGTCTGACCAATATGATAACTCTGGTGCTGGTTAATATAGAAACAGGAGCCTATGATAACACTCCCGTCGCCCAACTTCAATATACCAGAATAACCTCTGTCCATGGTGCTGGCTCCGATGGTGAAAATCCAAGGCGCACCATTAAATATCACTCCCTGTGCCGGACCTCTGTTGCTTGCAGAGCATACGACCAGAACTCCTTGACGTATGGCGTTGAAGGCTCCTATGGCTATTGTGTCTTGGAAATAGGCAGGCGAAATGCCGATGTTAATTGAGAGACTCAGAATGTCGACCCCGTCTTTAACTGCGGTGGCCATTGCAGCCAGAATGTCAGCTCCCACAACAGGACGATTTGACCATGCGACCTTGTACATGGCCACTCGCGCCGCGGGAGCTGCCCCACGAGCCTTCCCACCAGCATAACCATAGAAATGGACGTTGTCCACGTAGTTACCTCCTGCTATCGAAGAAACATGGGTTCCATGCCCAATGAAGTCCCTCGGGGAGTTGTAGTCGTCAATGCTCCCGTACTTGGCCACCACGCCTTGTTTGAAGGAGCGCGCTCCTATCAACTTTAGATTGCACAGAGAAGATGGGAAGTCTGGGCCGCTTTCACAAACTCCCTTCCATCTTCGTGGCACTGGTCCTATTCCGAAGTCATGAAAACTTGGGCTTTCGGGCCAAATTCCGCTGTCCAAGATGCCTACGATGATATCTTGGCCAAACCGAGAGATAGGCAAAAGCCCATGGTCAGCGCTGAGTCCCAAAAATTCAGGGGAATGCGTGGTATCCAATGTTCCCTCTGAATCGGGGAACGAAAATAAATGGCCAGGCATGTCCTCCAGTGTTACAACTTCAGTCTCTGTCAGCATCGCGCTAAAACCATCCATGACAGTGTCGTAGACGTAGAGGAACAGATCGTCCTCTGCATCTACTCCTTTCACTGTTTGTAGGATTGATTGATACCAATCCACGTGTGAATTGAATTCAATAGGCATGGAAGCTTTGTCCATGTGCACAATGTAAATGGACGCACGCTCTCCTGCACTCAAATCACAACAATCACAACCAGACCCAGCCCCAGCTATGAACATGATAAGCAGAAAACAAAAAGTTCTAATTTCCATCTTTACTCTTATGGGTTACTCCAACTCAATATGCATTTCAATCACTGTAACTCAGTAGCATTTATAACATTTCCAAATTATTCAAACTCCACTTTTTAAGGAATGATTGGTTAAAAAACCTTTTTTTAAGGAATGATTGGTTAAAAAAGTTTTTTTAAGGAATGATTGGTTAAAAAAGTTGTGTTATTGCAAATAAAGCAAATTAGATATATTTTTAAGAAATGATTTTTCATTTTTTGTTCCTTCTTTTCTGGCCATTTATATTCCAAACTAAATTTGAAGGACAATTTACTTGTCAAATGTTATTTGTTCTCTATAAAAAATATAAAAGAGTATATCTCTACTTTCAGTTGTGAGTTTCTTTTATTTGTATCTATTATGATTCTATATATTGATAAAATAATGTTTGTAGTTCAATTATTATTTTTAAAATACGTATTAAAATTTAGGAGACCAATAATTTGAAATATCATCCGAGACAGAATATATTTTTTGGATAATTTTTTGATAATTTATATTGGAAAATCATTTAGTTTTCTTGAATTTAACACAATAAAATATAATTGAAATTATATTTTTAAATATTTTCAAAAATCAAAATCAAAGAGATTAAGAGATTTGATGAAACAAAAAATCAAAATCAACGAAACAAAAAAATCAAAACAAAGAGATTTGATGAAACAAAAAAATCAAATCAAAGAGATTTGTTGAAATAAAAAAATAAAAATCAAAGAGATTTGCTCAAAAAAGAAATCAAAGATAAATCACAAAAAAATTTAAAATATTTATTATAAATAACTTAAAAAATAAATAAAAAAGATTTGATCAAAAGGAAAAATCAAACATAAATCACAAAGATTTAAATATATATTTACCATAGAAAAACTAAAAATCAAGTAAATAAATAAAAATTAAAAGATAAATCAAAAAAGATGAAATAAAAATCCTTATCATAAATAAATTAAAGATCAAATAAATAAATCAAAATAAAAGATAATTCAAATATTTGAATAAACTAAAAGATCAAATAAATAAATAAATAAAAATAATTTATCACAAAGATTTGATTAAAATATCAAATAAACTAATCAAAGATTAAAAAAAATTAAAAGACCAAAGGTAAAAGATAATTCAAATATTTGAATAAACTAAAAGATGAATTAAAGAAATAGATAAAAAAAAAATATCACAAAGATAAATCAATCAAAAAGGAAAATTAGAGATTTGATCTCAAAGATTTGATTAAAATATCAAATAAACTAATCAAAGATAAGTAAAAATAAAAATTTAAAGACCAAAGAAATTAATCAATGAGATTTAATAGTAAAGATAAATTAGAAAGATTTGAGAATCTTTACTATAGATAAATTAACTTTTTGTATTAGCTAGTCACACTTTTTGTATTAACTTTTTCTATTAGCTAGTCACACTTTTTGTATGTCGTTGAATACTGAATGCTAAAGTGGGCTAGTCTAACCTCATTTTCTCGGGGCCTACCCTACACCCATGCACGAGTGAAGCTTTTAGTGGACTACCTAACAGGGGCAATAACGGTTGTTGAACATTCTTCTCCTAATGTAGGTTTATCAATCTTTGGGTCCTCTCCCCTCGATTGGGGGCCCTACGTGTGAGCTTTCTTAGTATTGATAGGGGGAAAGGGGCGGCAGAGAGCACAAATTCCCCCATGAGTGATGTCATCACCTGCCCTATCTATACGTGATACAACGGGTAGAGGAGACTTTACTTGCAAAACACTTATGCTTGTCACACTTTGTGTGTTCCACTAATGACAATTATAGACATATTGTTGTCTCATATTCCTTGTACCACTGACCAATGCCACAAATAGAAACCATAGACACCCACAACTATATTGTTGCCAAAGCACTTCTGTTCATCACACTTTTTGCATTCCACATTTGCATGATAAGTTATAGACGTACTATTGTTTCATATTCCTTGTACCACTGACCAATGCCACAAACAAAAACCATATACACCCACAACTATATTGTTGCCAAAGAACTTATGTTCATCACACTTTTTGTATTCCACCAATGTGTGTCCTTTAAATAATTACATTGCCTCCATTTTTTTGGTGTGTAGCTTTTAAGTTCCAAAGAAAATCTACATGTGCCTAAACAAGAACGATCGTTGAGTTTAAGCTTGATCGTTTACCTTTTAAGAGTCATTAAAATTGTTCAATCACTATTTACAAACAATAATAAATTTTTATTGAGCATTTTTATTATATTAGTAATACTTATGTTATTTTGTTTTAATTTTATTTTGAAAAAAATTAATATAATTATATATTAAAAAATTATGATATAATCTTGTATCAAGTCAAATTTATTTTTTAATATTTTTTCTATTTTTATTTATGTATATTTTCATGTTTATGATTTTATGTCATTTGTATTTCCATATATCTCTATGCATTCCACATTTCTTATATCAATTGTTTTTAATTGTGCTTTAAGATTCATTCTTATAGAGATATTGTTATTTCCATGTTTAGACATATAATTAATCATGTACATACTTCATGCAATTTATTAATTATTTTTATTGTTTAAAGTCATTCAATATTCATTTATTGATCATCTTCATATCATCCAAATTTAATCATTTACAAAATAGTATGGATCATTTTATGAATAATGCATTTGCATTGTTTTAATAAAATGAAATTATTTCTTATTGTAAAAGAATAATACATTTTTATAGTAACAATGTGTGGTTAGTTTAACAAATATAAATTATAGATACTTAATGTGACTTGCCGTCAATTATATAATAATCAAACCATTTCATCTATAATTGACTCAATAAATCTCTATCAATCTAATTTCTTATCCAATTTTAGACCCTTATGAATTATATTTTTAATTTAAAAAATTAACTATTAAAAAAACTCATTATTTTTATACCCTTAGCGTGGTTAGCTCTTTTAATCCAATCCTAATTATCCATCCTCTAAAGTAAAAATCTAGAGATGAAGCTCCATAAAATGGAAAGATATATTGTAGGATTAAGGACTCACACATGACCAATCAACCATATTTAAACAAAAACACCTTACCATGGTACAACAAGGTTTAGGTTGGTTATAATTTATGTTTCTAGCTACCTATTGGGTGTATCTACTTACATCCATTTTTAATGTTCTTTTAGTGATTTTTAATCATTCAACACTCAATTTTTTGATACGAGTTCACTTTTATATAAGCCAATGATTTTTGTAGGTTTTAAATATTTTAATATCACCAACACGAAATGGTGTATCCATATATGTTTTAGAAGTTGTGTTAAATGGGTACATGGTAAAAGTTATTACTCTATATTTTGACATATCTATTCATGATTAAGTGTAGGCGATACATATTTTAGTAATTCCATGTGCAAAATTATATTTTTTTGTATTGTTCTCTCTTTCTAGCTTATGTGTCTTTATTTTAGCTTATGCATTATGTGTTTAGTCTTTTCTTCTATTTCCCAACTAATTATACTATTTTGTAATCATTTTTTTTAATCTTTTTCTTCTAACTCCTCATGTATGTTGCTTGCAATCACTTTTCAAAGATCAAACACTAAACTACTAACATATTATTTCTAGCTATGACCCTCAAAAATATTTTCATTAGTATTCTAGAAATATTTCAATTTGTAAGTGAAATTAACCTTTGTGTGTTGTGCTTGTGAGACCTAATCAAGTGTATTATCTCTCATTGCACCCTTGGACAATCTTCGAAATCAAAATATCTATTTGGTCACTTTTCTTTTTATCATTTTATCCCAAGGACTTCAATACTATATGCTTTCACCTTTCACTTGTGTGATCTTGTGTAACCAAAAGTGATTGGATCATCCTTTGAAAATGCCTACATAGGTAATTTATCATCCTATAGGATGACCTCAATGATACTATTTGAAAAAGTCTAAAAGGTTGGTGGTGAATTTAAACACTTACCTCTTGAAAGCATAATATTATCACTCAAGCTAAGACCCCAAGACCTTTTTAACTTGGGGAAGAGAAACTTAAGGGTAGGTTACCTCCTTTCATAGTTGTTGCCCAAATTTCATTCTTTGCATTTATTTTGGTCTTACCCTTCATTTTATAAGTTTTAGGTGAAATTTTGTCAATTCATTTTAAAAGCTTGTCAACTTTTCTTGTAAGTTATAGAACACACATCAAAGTCTAACAAGTTATCTTAAACTAACATAAGTTTTTATTTCCTTTTTCCTTGAGGTAAATTAGTTTTTAGTCAAGTTTTATCTAATTTGCCACACCCCAATGCCTTGTCTGGCACTTAGCTTTTGTTCAAAGTTGTTCAAGTTTTGAATTATAAATGATATGTCAAAATCCAACATACTTTTTGACATCAACTTACAAGTCTACTTCCTTTAAATTTTCAACTATGTCGACTTTGGGTCCTAGTTCAAGACGTCATGTTGATTAGGCATTGAACTCAAACAATGGTTCTCAAACCATGTTAGACCCCTATTGCTTAGTTGGCATTGAAGTTACACAATGGAAAAGTAGAGCCTTGAGACTATAAAGGCCAAGTTCCAAAATCATGGTTGGAACCCAATGACATCTTCGAGGTGATTTATTGCATGTTTCAAAGTTGAAGATTTCAAGAACTAAGGTTGCCTCCCAACATAGTGTCATGAACTGTTATGAAAGTCGTTGCTCATTTTTAAAATATTAAGAAATCAAAATACGATATTATGCTAGGTTGAGTAAAAAATGAATACCTAAACTAAAGGGAAATTTTGGTGGAGCTTTTTGAACCTATATGAAAGTGACATGATGGTGCTAATGGCAGAAAGAATTAAGCATTAATTCCACAGTGTAGTAGTGGGTGGAACATTGAATGCACTAGAACTGAATTTTAATTTATCCTTTCTTTATTTTCCCAAGGCTTCTACTAGAAGATTCATTATATCAAAAGGAGCAAGATAAAATTTAAAGCACAAGAAGTCTTCCTAATAATCGTCATTTTTGAAGAGAGGTAAGATTTTCAAAACTACCATATAACTAGTCGCTTTGGGTTAGAATTTTTTATTTGGCATTCAGAAGTAATTGAAGTTAAAAAGGGGGGTTTTCTAACCATATTTCATTGAAAATACTACCTTGAAAGGGAGAAAACATGAAATACTAATATATGGGGTATATACATTTGAATGGGTTCAAGTGTTTTCTACCAAAGATATGGAACACCAAAGTGGGGTATATTAAATTGGAGGAATTCTAGCAGAGAATACAAAGCCCTAACATGCATCCAATCACACAAAATTTAGTAGAGAGCAAGTTACTCGAAGTCACTACCTTCTTGGTCTTTGTACAATGTATAGATTTGGTGTTGAAATGTATAAACATGTATGACCCTAATATGAGGGAAATTAAGACACATGATAATAGGGTCCTCATAACCCTAGACTGAGCTACCATTCATAACTTTATTTGGCTCTTGAATAGAATGGAATATTCTCACTAGGACTTCACTTTGTGCCAATGTGAATTCAATTCCTAGAAAGGTTACTATAAAAATGTGATTACTAAAGACTAGTTTGTAAATCCTAAAAAAGGACAGTCAACGTTGCCCAAAACCATTCACAATTCTCTATTGTAAGCGGAGATTGCAAATATGGTTGTTTTGTTACATAGACTCTGAGGAGATGAATATTCCTTCAACTTGGATGAATGGATTTTTTCTTCATCCAAGTTATTAATGTCAAAGAAGAATAATTAGATTGGGTAGGTTTAATCAGTGATCGATTACACTCCATGATAAGTTCTTTTAGATTGAATAGATTCTTTTAGATGACTTCATATTTGTTCTATGTTTTAGCTTGCACACAACATTGGCCAAGCTTAGACTTTGTGGAGGAATTTGATGAAAATATTCAAATTTATGATTTTTACCCTAATTTTCAATTGCAAGGGATCTACACAAATTTCAAAAGAATGAATAATGTATTCATGATTAGATTGGTGAGAGAATTGTAGGGACATCCAAAATGGATAATTTTATTTGAAGAGTCTGCCTTGATTAAAGTGTATGGTAGTTATTTCTTATAGTATCCTACATTCATATACATAAGCGTAGAGGGGTATTGATGGTTTCTCCTTATAACTACCTAGGTATGTAGATGATAAATTTATTTTGATTGAGCTTTGCAAAAAAAATTGTGAAGAAAATAGGAGATGTACTGAGAGAGGGAAAATTAGCATCCAAATCCACATCAATCTAGGGATATATTGTTGCAAAACATGGTCAAATGCTTGAAACATTGTGAAGGAAGTAGAGAAATATGTTATGGACACTTATGATTTCCTTAGGCTAAAATTTGATAGTAAAGAATTTTTCAAGGACATTTTGGATCTAGGACCATCATACCATCATGTGCCCCAATTGGAAGATTGCTAGGAAGACTATACAAATTACTTTGAAGTTAGGAGAAGAGATTGGCCAAGAATGATCTTAAAATAAATAATTGATTATAAACTTGAGTTGTATGTCAATGGTATTGTTGATGAAAGATCTAATATGATAGACCCCACCTATATTTCTCATGCACAGACACAACCCTTGGATCCTATTCAATGAGCACCACCCAAGGAGGATTACTTAGATAAAATGATTGTTGTTGTCCTAAGAAGGACTTAGTTTTGGATAGCCAAAAAGAAGGGAAATGCCTCCAAGACTACCTTGGTGAAGACAAAAAAATCATCAAGGAAAAGTAGCACTAGAGATGAAAATCCTTCTCCTATAGCCCCACCTACATAAAAAATAACCCCAGTCAATATGGGAGGTAACAAAGATGGAGAGAAGCTAGACAAGGATTAGGATCCCAAGAAAAATGTTGAAGATAGCTTTGTACTAGATACTAAGAAAGAGAGCCTAAAAAAGAACAAGGGGAGAAAGTCAAAGAAGAAGAAGAAGAAGGAGAGGAAACAAAACATCCCAAGAGGGATGAGGTCAAAGGGATTTTACTTACGTAATCAAATGTTTATCATCTCAATTAGCAGTCATAACTTTGATCCCTCATTTCAATTGAACATCACTAATCAAATCTTAGTCATCATCCTTAGCTTGTGTTGTCACCATCATCATTTTGAACATCTACATTCTTGATCATCAATCCTTTCACTTAAGTCAAGGGTTAAATCTTTTCATCCAAGTTTGATTTCCTAATTTGATCAATTGTGTCACTAATTATGTTGCATCATTCCAATCAAATCAATCCTTCTTGTTTGATCAATCAGTTGATACTATAATTCAGTCCATCAATTAGTCCTATCAGTTTAATCAATTCATAAAAAGCAATCATTATTCATTCCCATCCTTTCAAGTCACAATAGTTTGCATCTTTTTTTGTGACAAACCATCATCAACTCCTTGACTATATCATGTCTAGAGTTGCATCTTTATTTCATCATGGTCTTATCACCTCGAGCCAAAGGTTTGACTCACTTTGATTTATTTTGTTGCTTGAGTGTATCCTCTTAAGTAACTTTAGTGTTGTGTTTCTTTACTCAAACATCATCCAGTTGTGATATGAGTATTTTGGTTCCTTAATTGATTTGTTTTTGGATCAGTAATTGCATTCATCTTGAATCCTTTCTTATTCAATATTGATCAAATCGAACAGTTTATCAAATCCTTGATTTTGGTTTCGCATTCTCATTACCTTTTCATCTCATCTCACGTTCATGACTATTGTCACTCGATCTCAATCTCAACGAGCTATGAAACAACAATCCTCTCAATTTGATCTAGGATTCTCAAAACCTAAAACAAATCTAGATTCATAGGTTAGCCCTATCATGTTAGGAAATGTTTCTACCACTTATGATCCGCTAGCTACAATCATCTCTGATGAAGATATGGTCAAACAACCCAATGAGACAGATTTCCAAATTAATCCCATTGACCAATTTCTTTCAAATCCTGACAATGCTCAAATGGTAGATGAAATCATAAAAATGTGCAAGAATCTCATCTTCACGAGCATGGTGGCACAAGGCATGATGATTACATCACCCGATGCACCTGTGACAACAATTCTACAAGCACCTCATCAACAAGTTCACTTACAAAAAATATCATCATCATTTCCAATCCAACAACAGAACCAATTACCAATGGCACCGCCATCTCAAAGTGCCCAACTTACTTCAATCAGATTACCACCTTTGGGAACTCTTGGACATCATTATCAACCTTTTTATAATGCATCAATACCTATGTTACCTCTATCTTCGGAAGGGGGTATCTATAATGCACCTATTAATGTTCCATCTACACAATTTCACACATCTCTTCCATTAATGGTTCAAATGACCATGACGTCCACTATCATCCAAGTTATGCCTTTCATCAATCCTGTCACTCAACCTACAAATGTGTCATTAATGAAAGCACTAGCTTGGACTACAAGAATGTCTAGTTATCCATCATCATTTTTCAACCAGGCTATGACTAAGGGCATGAGCCACACAATGTCATTATCATTTGTTTCCCCACATATCCAATTGATGCCACAAGTTGTCAACACCCTGTAGTACCAACCTCAAGTGATGTAGCAACTGACAGTTTCACGACCATAATTTAGTTACTTACAAGGACTTCCTTCCTCTTATTTCATCACAAACATTCATCAACGAGGTGGTGTTAATCAAAATCCCCCGTCGCAAAACGCTATCCCTAACTATATTGGGGAAATTATCTTTCAAGTGGAACCTCTCAGATTCAACAAGTTCCTTCCATGCCACAACCTACGGCTCCTTAACAAAATGTTACAACCTACTCGTAACCACTCTAGTATCAACAAACGTTGCTTGTTCAACAATAGATTCCTATCTACCAGAACACAACAAGCTACCATAATCTACCACAACAATTAAACTATCAAAATTCACATCAAGTGGCACAACAAGGACTGTATTATCAATCTACTACATTGTCTCCCGATCCTTTTCCTACCAATACCAAATGGGAGGAAATGAAGATCAATCTTAAAGCATTACAAGAAAATAATGTCAAATGGGTCTTCAAATTTGAAGAACTTTGTCCTTACCCATTCCACAAATCCATAATGTCTATGCCTTTTCCCAAACACTTTGAAATGCCAAGATTTGACAAATACAAGGTGAAAGGAGATCCATGTCATCATATCAAGGAGTTCTTTATGGCTTGTTAGGAAGTGGCATAGTGTGACAACTATCTTCTTCGATTGTTCCCTAAAAGTCTCAGTGGTCCTTCTCTAGAATGGTTTTCCAAAGTTTTGTCATTCGGTGTTATAACTACCTTTGCAGACTTATCTGAGTGTTTCGTAGCTCAATACCACTTCAACATAGAAAACGATATCTCTATGCTCTTGACCTATGTCAAGCTAAACAAAAAGGTGGTGAAAGTCTCCTAGATTACACCCAAATATGGAGAGCCCTTGTTGGATGCCTCCTGTGTATGATACCAAACACTCAATTGGTCCTAATTTTTATCAACAATCTCAACTCAAAGCTTGCATATCACATCCAATAAAATTGTGCAAGCACTTTCAAAGACATCAATGTGTCTAAAGGACCATTGGTAGAACAGGATCTAGTCACAAGGGGATCACTAAAATCTACAAAGATCACTCTGATAAGCCTAATCATGACAAGAAAAGGTATTGGAATGAAAACAAGAATGTAGTTGGCAATGGGGTCACTAATTCCAAAATAGTGCAGATGATTGTGGCTACAAAGCCACCGCCCTCACAACAATCATATGCCAAATCTTCTCCAACTGTGCATGTCAATTAACACCACCAAGCCCCAACACAAAATGTGTAGGATAATTGAACCAATACGATCACTATAGCTCAAGCTTCTCCCCATCAGGCAGGTCACAATGGCCCACAACGTCAATTTACGCTTATGGAAGAACCTCTAGATGTGATCTTCAAATGCATGGAACAACATAACATGGTTTTCTATCCTCAAATGAAACCATTTGATGAGTCCAAACCTAAGCCTAAATGGTATAAGGATAATGAATATTGTGCCTATCATTGCGTTCAAGGTCATGACACAAACAAGTGCATGAAACTTAGACACCTAGTTCAAGACCTCATTGACCAAGGTAAAATTGTTGTCGACCCTATCATGGGAAAATCCTTGAATTCCAATCTTGGAATGTATAATAATGCTCTTCCTAAGCATCAAGGAGAAAAGAGCACATGAAATGTTGGTCAAAGTCATACAACTAATCATATTAATTACAATAACGTGCCCTTCGATTATGGTCCCACAATAGGATACATTTCTTAGGAAGATGATGATTTGATGCAAGAGAATCCATTAAAAACTCAAATTCATCAGGGGAACTTCTATCCCAAACACTTTTGGAGAAGATCACTTTGACAATCAATCAAAATTCACTATTCTTTCATCAAAAATCACTACTTTTCACTTGATTTATCTTTGGGAAAAAGACATCATTCACTCAAACTTGCTTCCACACACTTGTCAAAATCTAAATCACCTTTGAAAACTTCAAATAGATAGATTCAAACCAACCTCATTCACTTAAATCACTCTTTTCACAATTTCACTCTTTTTAGCAGCTAAGGACACCATCTTTACACATAGAAATCACTTAACCAAATCACCAAAATGACAAATACTACCCTCTAAACTCTTTCCAAACATTGTAGCACCTTTAATAACATAATTAAGTTAGTTACAAAACATTTTCAATCCTTCATTTCACTATTCCATTAGAATATTAGTTTCTTGCATTCAAAAGGCCAAATTTGCTTGTAAGTGCCAAAACACTAAATCAGGTATATCTTACAAACCACATTGAATCTCTACATGATAAATACATTTTTTGGAACCCATTTCAGCCTTATTAAACATAATTCAACAGAAGGTTCTGGTGTTTTGAATAGAATCAACAAAAATTTGACTGTCCCATTTCAACCATAGGCTCAATTAGGCCAAAATTACAAAGCAACCACCATTGGATCAACTCCAAAATGAAATATAACCTTAAAAATTCTTAATTAATGCTGAAAAACTCAAAATTCAACAATCTTTAGGAATAAAAAAGATCCATAAAATGTTGATCCAACAAACCCTTTCTTTTTACTCAAAACTAGGTTAATGAAGGAGGGTTTCAAGGAAATATGCTCTCCAAACCTTCTGCCTTATTAAATTGCTTCAAACACATTTTTTTTCATATGCACCAACTGTCTAAACCCTCTCCCAACTGGTTTGCATGCTTTCAAATCATGTTTTATCATGGGGCCATTCTTTTCATGAAGGAAACTCTTTATTTTTCCTCCTGGAGCACAATCAAACTCGGATATTTTGCATTCTCTTTTCTCCCTACACAAAAAAACACAAATGAAACCTAAAACATCCTATTAAAATCTACTCCACTGATCTACCTAGCCTAATTTACTGGATTAAACTTCATTTTATCTATAAGACTTTCAAAACCCTTAAGGGCTCCAACTGAACTATAGAAAATGCTTTCAAACAATTGTTCTACTTGATCAAATCACTCCTAAGTGGATTCAAAATGATGCTAACTCTCTAATATATCAAGAACAAAAATATTTCAATCCCTTTGCTATAGTGCAGTCTATACAAGTGAATGAAATATAGAAAGAACTCTGCAAATTAGCAAAACAGGGTACTTTTATTGATGATCAACTTCAAGAATACAAGAATAAATCATTTGCACGCCTTCTCAAGATTTTTAAATATTTTTCCAAACTAATAAATAACTCTTTAACTTCCTTCACCATACAACCAACCAGAAAAACCTTTCCAAGTCTCTTAGAAACATATCAACTTTGTTTGTACCTGAAAAACAAATTCAAATTTGCCTTGGACTTCTTTACTCTTTTGAATCTTGGTTCCAATCTAGTCTTCAACTTTTTCTTCATCACTACTTTCACTTTGTCTTTTCCTTTTCCTTTTACCAACTTTCTCTTCTATCTATCAGGTTCTCAAACACTTTTATCCTTCAAAAGGACACAGGACTTCCCTTTTACCACTCACAACTTTTCTCTAACTTTTCCTCAACCAAGGACACAGGATTGTCCTTGCACTTTGCCTCTCTTCAGAAATCATCCTTGACCTTCTTTGACTTATTTTCTTCATATTTTTCATCTAATTCCATTAGTGGAGTACTCTTCAAGCTACAAACTCAAGTGATTCTTTAGAAAACTATTCATATCTCTTCAACTTGAAAAACACAAACTCAAACACCGACTCAACAAACCATCCATCTTACCCAATAGAAAATCTTGGAAGATGTCTCACTCTCTTTTCCCTTGCACCTTCTACCCAACTTAATGTCCATTGGAGGATGGTGACCATGGACCTCAGCTTGTCTTCCAACACACACAACTCAAAAACCTTCTTCTTTGCAACTTAGATGGATCAAGCACCTACAACCAAACTCAACTCAACAACAACTATCAGCAACTTAACCACTTATCAGAATCTTCTAGATCTTATACCAATTTGATGCAAGAGTATCAATTGAAAACTCAAATTAATCAAGGTAACTTCTGTCCCAAACACTTTTGGAGAGATCGATTTGAAAATCCATCAAAATTCACTATTCTTTCATCAAAAATCACTACTTTTCACTTGATTTATCTTTGGAAAAAAGACATCATTCACTCAAACTTGCTTCCACACACTTGTCATAATATAAATCACCTTTGAAAACTTCAAATAGACAAATTCAAACTAACCTCATTCACTTAAATCACTATTTTCACAATTTCACTCTTTTTAGTAGCCAAGGACACCATCTTTACACTTAGAAATCACTTAACCAAATCACCAAAATGACAAATACTACCCTCTAAACTCTTTCCAAAAAGTGTAGCACCTTTAATAACATCATTAAGTTAGTACCAAGATATTTTCAATCATTCATTTCACTGTTCCATCAAAATATTAATTTCTTGCATTCAAAAGGCCAAATTTGCTTGTAAGTGTCAAAACACTAAATCGAGTGTATATTGCAAGCCACATTGAATCTATACAGGATAAATACATTTTTGGGAACCCATTTCATCTTATTAAACATAATTCAATAACAAGTGCTGGTATTTTGAAAATAGTCAACAGAAAATTGACAATCCCATTTCAACCATAGGCTCAATTAGGCCAAAATTACAAAGCAACCACCATTGGATCAACTCAAAAATGAAATATAACCTTAATAAGTCTTAATTCATACTGAAAAAATCAAGATTCAACAACCTTTAGGAAGAAAAAAGCTCCATAAAATGTTGATCCAACAAACCTTTGCTTTTTGCTCAAAACTAGCTTAATGAATGAGGGTTTCAAGGAAATATGCTCTCCAAACCTTCTTCCCATTGAAATTGCTTCAAACAAATTTTTTTTGGTCTGCACCAAATTTTTAAACCCTCTCCCAACTGGTTTTCATGCTTTCACATCATGTTCTATCATGGAGCCATTCTTTTCATGAAGGAAACTCTTTTTTTTTCCTCTTGGAGTAGCAATCAACTCAAATATCTTACATTCTCTTTTAAATCCCTGCACAAAAAAACACAAAATAAACCTAAAACATCCTATCAACATCTACTCCACTGATCTACCTAGCCTAATTCGGTGGATTAGACTTCATTTTTCGTATAAGACTCTCAAAACCCCTGTTTTAAGGGTTCCAACTGAACTATAGAAAATGCTTTCAAACAATTGTTCTACTTGATCAAATCACTCCTAAGTGGATTCAAAATTATACTAACTCCCTAATATATAAAAAACAAAAATATTTCAATCCCTTTGCTGCAGTATAGTCCGTACAAGTGAATGAAATACAAAAAGAACTCTGCAAATTAGCAAAACAGGGTACTTTTATTGATTATAAACTTCAAGAATACAAGAATAAATCATTTGCACACCTCAATATTTTTAAAGATGTTTCCCAACTAATAACTAACTCTTTAACTTCCTTGATTGACCTATCTCTTCATTTTTCCCTCAATGACTCTTCAACTTCTATTTTTTTCTTTTTTGCATCTTTTGCTTTGTACAAAATTGGCAACTTTAGTATCTTTCCAAATTTTACTTTTTCCTATCTTTTTGACCTCCTAGAATGAATCAAATACATTAAATATGCTCACTCAAGACCTTTTTACAATGATTTACATGCTTTTACATTTGAAAGCTCAAATTTTCATTTTTTCCTTTTGAGAGCATTTTGTCTCAAGGTGCTCCTACACTATACAACCAACCAAAAAAACCTTTCCAAGTCCCTTGGAAACATATCAACTTTGTTTGTACCTAAAAAAAAAATTCAAATCTTCCTTGGACTTCTTTACTCTTCTGAATCTTGGTTCCAATCTAGTCTTCAACTTTTTCTTCATCACTGCCTTCACTTTGTCTTTTCCTTTTCCTTTTACCAACTTTCTCTTTTGTCTATCAGGTTCTCAAACACTTTTCTCTTTCAAAAGGACAAAGGAATTCCCTTTTACCACTCACAACTTTTCTCTAACTTTTCCTCAACCAAGGACATAAGGTTGTCCTTACACTTTGCTTCTCTTCAGCAATCATCCTTAACCTTCTCTAACTTCTTGTCTTCATCTTTCCCATCTACTCCCATTAGTGGAGTACTCTTCAGGCTACAAACTCAAGTGCTTATTCAGAAAACTATTCATCTCTCTTCAACCTGCAATCACAAACTCAAACACCAACTCAACAAACCATCCATCTTACCCAATAGTAGATCCTGGAAGATGTCTCACTCTCTTTTCCCTTGCACCTTCTACCCAACTTAATCTCCATTGGAGGATGGTGACTAAAGACCTCAAATTTTCTTCCAACACACAACTCAAAAACCTTCTACTTTGCAACTTAGATGGATCAAGCACCTACAACCAAACTCAACTCAACAACAACTATCAGCAACTTAACCACTTATCAGGTTCTTCTAGCTCTAATACCAATTTTATGTAAGAGCATAAATTAAAAACTCAAATTAATCAGGGAAACTTCTATCCCAAACACTTTTGGAGAAGATCACTTTGACAATCCATCAAAATTCACTATTCTTTCATCAAAAATCATACTTTTCACTTGATTTCTCTTTGGAAAAAAGACATCATTCACTCTTGAACTTTCTTCCACACACTTGTCATACTCTAAATCACCTTTGAAAACTTCAAATAGACAGATTCAAACCAACCTCATTCACTTAAATCATTGTTTTCACAATTCACTCTTTTTAGTAGCCAAGGACGCCATCTTTACACATAGAAATCACTTAACCAAATCACCAAAATGACAAATACTACCCTCTAAACTCTTTCCAAACATTGTAGCACCTTTAATAACATCATTAAGTCAGTTCCAAGATATTTTCAATCATTCATTTCACTGTTCCATCAAAATATTAGTTTCTTGCATTCAAAAGGCCAAATTTGCTTGTAAGTGCCAAAACACTAAATTGGGTGTATATTGCAAGCCACATTGAATGTCTACAGGATAAATACATTTTTTGGAACCCATTTCAGCCTTATTAAACATAATTCAACAGTAGGTATTGGTGTTTTGAAAATAGTGAACAGAAAATTGATTGTCCCATTTCAACCATAGGCTAAATTAGGCCAAAATTACAAATCAACCACCATTGGATCAACTCAAAAATGAAATATAAGACTCCACTGATCTACCTAGCATAATTCAGTGGATTAGACTTCATTTTTCCTATAAGACTCTCAAAACCCTCGTTTTAAGGGTTCCAACTGAACTATAGAAAATGCTTTCAAACAATTGTTCTACTTGATCAAATCACTCCTAAGTGGATTCAAAATGATTCTAACTCTCTAATATATCAAGAACAAAAATATTCCAATCCTTTTGCTGCAGTATCTAGTCCGTACAAGTGAATGAAATGCAGAAAGAACTTTGCAAATTAGCAAAACAAGGTACTTTTACTGATGATAAACTTCAAGAATATAAGAATAAATCATTTTCACCCCTTCTCAAGATTTTTAAAGATGTTTCCCAACTAACAACTAACTATTTAACTTCCTTGATCGACCTATCTCTTCATTTTTCCCTCAATGACTCTTCAACTTCTGATTTTTGCTTTTTTGCATCTTTTGCTTTGTACAAAATTGGCAACTTTAGTATTTTTCCAAATTTTGTTTTTTCCTATCTTTTTGACCTCCTAGAATGACTTAAATACATTAAATATGTCCAGTCAAGACCTTTTTACAATTATTTACATTCTTTTACATTTGAAAGCTCAAATTTTCAATTTTTTTTCCTTTTGAGAGCATTTTTTGTCAAGATGCTTTTGCACCATGACATCCACATGATTCATGTCAAAGGGGTCGATACCCAATGTGCAGTAACCACTAGAAGAGCCAAAATTTTAGTCCTTGGGGCTCTCATACCTAATTCTACCTAAGCCATGTTTGTGTCTACACAATACAATATCCCCGAGCATTTAGGGAAAACTCCTGCACAAATTTCCATCTTGGATTTGCTAAAAGCCTTCCATACTCATCAGGAGATCCACATGCGAACATTGCAAGAGGCTCATGTACCTAGAAATATTGATCCTACATAATTCCAAGCCCTGTCGCACATCTGTCTTCCACATATCATCTCAGTTTCATACAATCTGATGCTATGGTCCCAAATCCTTATCATATCCGACTGCTTAACATCAAATCCATTGTAAAATGATACAATGTGAAAAGAGTCCTAATTGATAATGGTTCTTCCCTAAACCTCTGCACATTAAAATTTGTTACTCAAGTAGGGTACACTATCACGGATATGCATAATCAATGCATCACCATCAAGGCTTATGATAATGCTGAGAGAAGTTTAGTTGGGATGATTTATCTCCCAATCCAAGTGGGACCAGTAATCCAAAGCACCTTGTGCCATGTCTTTAATCTTGATTTTCCATTCAATATCCTCCTCGGTCACCCATGTATCCATGCCATGCAGGCCATCCCTTTCACTTACCACCAGTGCCTTGAGCAAATTCCCTTATCAAGGCTATGAAATAATAATTTTTGGTGACGATCAACCATTCGAGTATTTTCATGCTCTTGAGGCCTCTTCTTGATACTCCCATAATTTCCCTAGCATCAACATTGGAGCTACTCAAACCTCATCATCTTCCTCACATGTTGACCCCGATGCCATCCTTGTTGTTGTGAAGGAAAAGACTTCCATTTCATCCTCCTCTCAACTCAAGATCAATGATGTTGGTTGTGGCGAGTATGCCCTCCAAGGCACTTTCACACTAGGTTCCCTACCTCTAGATCCATGTACTCACGAAAAACCTACCAAGGAATAGAAGAAAAAAGGACTTGTAGTTCACCAATGTGGTTCCACCACATTCTAGTCTCAAGGTGAATTAAATCATGAGGTCATAGAAGGATATATTAACCAATGGCTCTTCAAAGGTGTTCCTGTAGATAATGGTGCTCACCTCAGGCAGTTCAAAGAGAAATATCTAGTCGCTCATAAATGGGCTACTCAAAAATGGAATTATCAAGGTAGTGGGCTAGGCCAAGAAGAACAAGGAATCAGAAGACCTATTGATCTGACTCCCAATGTAAATCATAAAGGGCTTGGTTTTGGATGTCCCTCCCTCCCATGAAGCCTCAAGTTTAGCAAGAACTTCTAGAAACAACGGAAGCACCTCACTCGATACTGAAGACATACCTAAGGAGGTTGTCAAACAAGTGTACGATGATATAGATAGTTCTTCAACCTTTGGAACATCTAACCTCTTTGATACATTTGTCCTTCTCATTGACCTTCCCCTTCACCATCCTAAACTCATTGATTGGGGTCAAATTGTTGCACACCTAGACACAAGAGCAGAACATCAAGCCATCCTAGAGTAGATATTTGAGTGTCTCGCTATGTACAAATTGTGTCTCAATCCCAAAAAGTGTGTAGTTGAAGTTACCTCGGGTAAACTCCCAGAGTTCAAAGTATCTAGATGCAGAATTGAGGCCGATCCTAAAAAGGTCAAAGTAATTCTAGAGATGCCTCCTCCCAAAAATTTGAGAAATTTGTGTAGTTTACAAGAAAATTTGTAATCTATTTGACACTTCATAGCTCAACTTGTAGACAAGTGTCAACCGTTTACACATCTTCTCAAAAAAGGTTAAAAATTTAAATGGGATGTACAATGCCAAGAATAATTTGATAAGATCAAGGAATATTTAGCTAATCATCTAGTCCTAATGCCACCCATCCTAGGGCACCCCTTGATTTTATATATCTCAACTTTACTCTAACAACTATAGGGGCACTTCTAGCCCAACATGATGATCAGGGGAAAGAGAGAGCAATTTATTACATCAGCAAAACCTTGGTTGGATATGAGCTCAATTACTCTTTCATGGAAAAAGCATGTTTAGTTGTTTTCTTTTGCTCTCAAAATCTATGACACTACATATTAAGTCAACAGTCAAGCTCATTTGTAGGATTGATCCCCTCAAATATCTTCTTTTAAAGACAACCCTACTAGGATGCATGGCCAAATGGGTTATGTTTCTCAGTGAATTTGATAAATAGTATGTCGACAGAAAATCCATCAAAGGGCAGGTCATTGTCAATCAGCTAGCAAAAACACCATTGGTTGATACATATCCACTAGTCACAGAATTTCTTGATGAGTATGTTTGCTTAGTCACAACATAACTCCCCTGGAAACTTTATTTTGATGGTTCCTACACACAAAATGGAGTGGGGACAGGATTCCTATTTGTCACTCCTCAAGGTGACCTTATCCCTAAATCATTCAGGCTATCTTTCCCATGTACCAACAATATTGTTGAATATGAAGGCTTGATCAATGGGCTTAAGACATCTATTCAGTGGAATATCTTAGATCTCTTGGTTTATGGAGATTCACAACTAGTCATCTGACAAGTCAATGATGAGTATCAAACCAAAGATGACAAGCTCATGCCATACAAAATAATGGTTGATGAACTTAAGAAAAACTTTCAGAATATCATATTTCAAAATAAAGCAGTTGACGCAATTGCTACTATTGGATCCCTTCTACATATTGAATCAGATAGTCCAAGGTACGAGTTTTTAGTTGAACAACTTTTGTAGCCTATATTTGAGATATTACACACAGAAATTGTGTGTAACATTATTGGACCCCAATCACCCTGGTATCATGAAATACCTTCCTACCTCAAATATGGTACCCTTCCCCCAAACATATCTCGTAATGACCATCGTACCATCATCTGTCGTTATGCCCAATTTACCCTCATAGGAGATAATCTATATCATCGCGGCTACCATGACATCCTCGCTAGATTTTTAGATTTGAGTGAAGCTAATATTGTGATGAAATAAGTGCACACCAGAACTTTTGGTGCTCATATGAGTGAATACGTTCTTACCAAACAGCTCTTAAGAGTGGGATACTACTAGCCCACCATGGAACATGATTATTGTGAATTTGTGAATAAATGTGTGCCTTGTCAGAAGCACAAACACTTGATTCATGTTCCCACACAGGATTTGCAGCCTACTACAACACCATGGCCTTTCTCTACATGGGGCCTTGACCTCATCGGTAAGATTCATCCTCCTTCCTCAGATGGACATAAGTTTATCATTTCTGCAATAGAGTATTTCACCAAATGGGTGTAAGCCATTCCCCTCACCCTCACTATTGGTGTCCAAGTGTCCAAATTTATCATGTACCACATCATTTGCTGCTATGGGATTCCCTCCACCATTATTACTAACAATATGCATGACCTTTGTTCCACATTCCATATTCAGCATTGTTGGCATACACCATACTACCCCCAAGGGAATGACCAAGCCAAGGCAACTAATAAAACATTGATCTATATCCTAAAGAAAGTTGTCAGTGAAATTGGTCATGACTAGAACCTACACCTCAATCTCGCCCTTTGGGCTTATCGTACCAATATCCAGACTCCAACTGGAGCTACCACCTATTCCCTTGTTTATGGTACAGGAGCAGTCTTACCAATTGAGGTTGAATTGCCATTGTTGCACATATCCTTGAAAGAGTTTGTTTCTAATGAAGACTATATAGTGGCAAGACTAGCCCAACTAGATCTTCTTCATGAGCAACGTCAAAGATCCTATGATCATCTACAAATATATCATATCTTCCTTAAGAGGCATCAGAAGAAGGTCCCCCCTCGTGAATCTAAAGTTAGTCCTTAGAGAAAACCCAAGAAATCAACAAGACCGAGAAAATAAAAGAAATTTTGAATCTAATTGGCTCGATCCATATGTGGTCACCGCAAAATATGGTTGAGAGGCATATCAATTATCCACTCCAGAAGGGGATCCTCTCAATGACCCCCTCAATATCCTACACCTAAAAAGATCCTATGTCTAGTCTGTGTTAGTGTACCTCCTATTCTAAAATCAGAAAATCCCAAAAAAATAAAAAAATTCCAAAAAAAAAATAGAAAGGAGCAAAAGAAAAGAAAAGCAAAAAATAGTAAAGAAAAATAAATTCATCCTCTAGTGAAAACAACTTCTTGTGGCTCCTTGGGCATGTACATATGGTGAAAACTTGGCAACAGGTTCCATCTGTAAAGGGTAGTTCCATTATCCTTTCATTCTCACATTCACCTTTCCATGGTGCGGTATCTATTGTTACCCACCCTCATCTGCATCTCCCATCTGCATCGCCATCCCATCCACCATTTTTAGTGTAGTATCCCATGGTACCCACATTCCCTCACCTCCATCTACTTTTCCTAGTGTCTTTGTTTGTCCATAGTCCTTGTAAATACCCTTCTGGGCTTTGTCTTTTGTGTATAGTTTTGTCTCCTATATATCTCGTCGCCTTCTCCTTGGTTGCTTCGTTGGTTGTATATAGGTTTCATTGTACATAGGTGCCCATCATGTCCTTTGAGATCATATTCTATCAGCTCACTCTTCAACAATCATCCTTGAGCATCTTTGTCATCATGATCCTATCAAGTCCCTTTTATCGTCCAATCATCACCAATCTTTTATCCCGATGTTGTTTTGAGATATATCATTCTCACATCAACAACACCCATCATCAATATGCATAGGATGTATCCTTCCTCAAGCCAGACATCATCAAATCCTCATCTAATCAATCATCCTTTGAAAAAAGATATTTGAGAAACTTGTGCTGGCTTTGATTCTTTTTTATCTTTGTTTATCTTAAAGCTCCTTGGGTCTTGTTTCCTCTTGGTCTCCACGATCCTTTATCTCATGTTACGCTAGGAATAACAAGGCTCAAGATGTGATCTTGTTTCTTTTGGTTTTTCTTGGTTTGTTTTCTTGATGTGTCCCTTGTTGTTCCCTCATGAGGTCTCTATTATCTCATGTTACACTAGGGCATGTCTTCTACTTGTGGTTTTTCTAGCATCATTTCCTACAGGGTCTTTGTAACTCTATGTGGTGCTAGACTAGCCTGTATGTCTATTTATATGTGTTAGTCCATGCATTGGTTGTAAATTTCCACCTTGGTTCCTCATACCTTGGTGACTCACATACCTATTGCTAAATAAAAATAAGTGCTCACTACATGACATCTTGTTTTGTAGGTGCTCATGCTCTAAGATGTTTCCATTTCCATATCCATTGCATTTGCATTCGCTCCCCTTTTCCCTTTGATTTGTCTCCCCATAGGCTTCACCTTGTGTTTCCTTCTACCCCGTCCACTAGGGTAATGTTTCTTTCAAGATGCCCCCTAACCCACTTTCCCTATGCACCCTCTTGAGGGGGCATCCCTAGCCATCTTTTGTCCACCTGGGGCATTTTTCTTTCTCCTTTTCCTTCAAGCTGCTAGTGTCTTATTTTCTTCACACCAACATTATTCTAGCACCACCGCGAAGAGGGGAAAAATGTAGACACTTAAATTTGACTAATCAATTTAATCATAGAAATTAATTAATTAAGCCCATCCCCATTTCCAATACCTTGAATTAATGATTTCCCCCCCCCTTTCTAATCCATGAATTAATTAATTTCCTCCTTTTTCATCCCATATTTGAATTAATTAAATTCAAATATCCCATTTGACCCACGTCTCCTAAATCTTAACCACCTAACTATCCCTCCCTTCTAACCTAACCTCCAATCTGACCATGGGTTCTAACCTCCCCTCACATATGTGTGCACACACATAATTCCCTAATTTCCTTAATTTTAGGAAATTTGATCCTATTTTGGGTGGCCTCCTCCCAAAACGGACATGTGTCCTTGTGGACACGTCAATCCCTTTCTTGGCATTTGCCTTTGTGTACCTTGGAATTTTACCCTACTCTAATGTGCAAAATAACTAAAAATGTGAATGATAAAAGACTAAGGACACTTCAAGATTAGCCTAAAGAGTGATAAAACAAGAAGGAAAATAGATGAAACGAGATGCAAATGATTATACCTTCCTTGCTATTGAAGACTCCTTGGTTGGCCCTTGATTTGGATGACTTTGTGTGCTCCTTAGATGGCTTCTTGATTGGCTAAATGCAAGATTGAATATGCAAAATGATCAAAATGGATGGCTAAGTGATAGTAAATGCTTGAGAATGCAAATTGGCAGCATAAGGTTGCTCAAATCAAAAGTGTTGAAAATGCCCTTGAGGAGGGGGTATTTATAGAAGAATTTGAATTCTCTAGAGAATTCAACGGTGGAGATTCATCCAACAAGGTCAAGATGAAGGGCTATGGTGAGTTGAGAACTCACAAGCCCTCACATCTTGACATGTGGGTGGTGAAGTGGCTAAGGGGAGATGAGGTGTAAGTGAGGTGGCCAAAAGGTACATGAGGTGGAGGAAGGACAAGTACCTTGCAAGTACATTGGGAGATGGGAAGAATATTGGGTGAATAATAGTGAATTTTAAATTCACAATGATTGGAAGAATCTAATGGATAAGACAATGTTCCCAAAAGGTGGGAGTTTGTCACATGTGACTTGATGTGACAAGTCAAAGGTTCTAGAAGATGCATGGGAAAAGGGGATTCTTGGAGGAATAAAAAGGAATTAAAAATTCCTTGGGGGATGGAGAGAGTTGACCAAGGTACTGATTAAGATTAATTGATCAGTAATTAGAAGATAAATGAGGATTAAAAGCCAAGCAAAAGTTGGAGGATGTACATCTAATCAAGGATTAGGCATGTGCACATCCCTAATGAAAAATTAGAGATGGATTAGGATTAGATGAAAATGACATGTGAGGAATTAAATAAATGTAATATTTATTTAATTTATTTGATGAAAAGGGGATTAAAGAGGGTAAGGTATTTAATTAATAAATACCTTAGGGATTTGGCAGAATTAAGGATATTAATTAAATAATAGTAATATTACTTAATTAACTCGAATATGAGGATGTTTAGATGAAAAGTGATAAATTTGGATAAATTAAGTGTCCAAATTTGGATGTCTATAGTCTCCCTTGGGGACACTTGTCAACCCCGGTTGAGCCACTTGTCCTCTTTGAGGACAAGTGTGGAATCCCATTCCACATGGAATCCTTAGGATTGCCACTTGTCCTCTTTGAGGACAAGTGTTGTATTCTCACCATCCCTTCCTATCCTTCCAATCCCTATTTAATCCCCCCTCATTTTGGAGAAAATCATCCACTTTTCATACAATACATTGTTCTAATGCAACATTTCACTCTCCATTATCACAATCTGTATTATCATAATGCCCAAATCCATCTTCATACCCACTCATCCCATCATTGCATCTTGAATCCATTTAGCACATCCTTCATCATGGAGCAATTGAGCACAAGCCTCATCATGAGCACACATCCAAACAAGGGATAATTGAATCAAATGTTGAAAAGGATGTTTTCATTCACTTGTTTATGCTCTTACATTTCATTTTCTTCCTTTCTAACCATCCCTATCTTGAGGTGTATTGATTAATGGCCTCCTTGATTTTTTTCATTGTTATTTCGATCTTTTATGTTTAGCACACATATTTACCTCACATAGCTTCTTTTGAAGTAGGAGATTAAATTTGATGATATTTATTCAAAGGATTCTATGTAGAGAACAAGTACTAAGTTACAATTGAGAGATCCATGTCATGTTGCAACCGATACCAGGTATCAACCACTCTAGGCCAAAGGCGGTGCAGAGAATGCATATTTTTTCATTATAATAATGGTTCATCTAATGCTCAACCCAATGTACAAGGTATTGGTCATTATATTGTGTTGCTAACTATAATAAGGAGAAAATTTTATCAAAACAATACAACAATCATTATGTTTTACTAAGTTTTTTCATTTTTAAGTACATACAATAATTCAGTTCTCATTGTGATTAGAATTATATAAGGATGAAGGCAACATCCCATAGGGTAAATATCATTGACTCACATAATAGTTTGAGAACACATCTATTGTAGCATCATATCAACTTGAAGGGATCAATAATTCTACCATGAGGGATACCCACCTTGGTCCTACAAAGCCTAAAGTGAAGAGAGTGTGGTTTGTTCCTTATCCCTAATCATCACTTTTTCAACTGGTCCACTAATCCAAGGCCTTGAAAATTGAGATTGTCCTTTGATAGAGGATGTTTGGAGTAATCAGTTGTGAACACCAAAAAAATGGTGACTCTACTAGGGAATTGAATAAGAAAAGAGTAGTGTTTAAGAATTTCCCATAATGGTGTTACCTTACAATGAACTTCCATTCAAAAGGCCTGTTGCAACTTGGAGAAGAGATGAGCTCACTAATGCAGTTTCTCATCTAGGCACTAATACTTGGAATAATAGATGAAATCTTGTTGAGTATATGGAAATCAATATAGTCTTAACAAGGGAAGAAAGAAAGGCAGAATTGATTGAGGAAGAAGTTGAAAGAATGATCCATCCCCAGCCTTTGTAAATAAATTCAAAAACTATGATCCAAGTAAGTTGTGACATATTTTATTGTCTTGATTAAATTTTCCATCACTTGTATCCCTAAGCTCCCTAGGAGTGGCGACTTTGTGTATCTTATACCTCTAAAGTGACCAATTTAAAATTAGTTAGAAACCTTGCTTTTTTGAAAGGGGAATGGTAAAAACTAGAGCTCAAATTCAATTAGACAGGAATATGAAGAAACCCCAAAACAAACTTGGGTTCATAGGCAGTTAGGTCAGCCATCACCTCCTAATACTCCTAACCTCACAAGCCAAAACCCTACTTTAACCCCAAGAATGGAGAATCGATAGGAGATGTCTCCTATAGGAATGAGTCTAGGAGTTGAAGGAGCTACATAAGTCCTTAAGATATGAATGTCTATTCAGTATCATCAGATAACCTAATTCATAATATTACTAAATCATATTATTTGAAAATATGGTTGCAACAATCTAATGACCCTTTGTCTATAGCCCAAAGGTAGCATCAGAATGTGAATACTCAATGGGTATTCCCACCACATGATCCAAGTTCTTCCTCTTATCATGTACCTCCATCCCAAAGCTTAGTGACAACTCAACCCTTTGTTGTCTCACAAGTTGTCAATATTACTTCTAGTCTAGTTTATGCACACCAACTGACTGATGATGAATTGAAATTGAAAATCCAAGCTTGAAGGGACCAAGTGGAAAGGGTTAGGCTTGAGAAAGAAAGAGGGAATCTCTCCCAACAATTGATGGCTTTTTTTCCCATAGGAAATACAAGTACTAGTACCCCTCTCCCTAATGTTTCTATTCCTTTAACCCAAGGTACTATTCCTATGGGGAATACTCAACCAAGACCTTCAAATGTGCCAATTTACACTTCCTCTATTATGTCAACTTCAGTTGGAACCAATATACAAGGGTGGCCTACTATGTTTCATTATTTTACCAATCCCACTCAAAATTCTACATTCATTTCATCCTTTGGTATGGGCCATAATACTTGGGCTGCTACTACACCCTTGTACAACACATCAATTCCCATGGGTCAGATGTCACAAAGTCTTGGTATGACCCCTTTTGGTCATCATAATGTGGTATATAATCCATTTGTTGGCCATCAAAATTTCCATAATCAAAATTGGCAGCAAATACATTTTCATTAGCCTCAAGTCCACTAGATAATACCTCAACAACAAGGAGGACAACAGTTTCAACAAGGAAAACCACAGAATCAACAAAATCAAGCCTTCTATTAGCAACAAGGAGCCAATATGTTTGCTAGGGCTCCTATGCAGATGGATAGATATAGACAAATAAATTTCCATGGGATTGTTGGATTCCTAAATGCAATCAGTAATGAGGTACTCTTACAAGTTCCCAAGTTTTCTACAAATAATGCTTTGACAAGAGAGGAGCATTTAAGAGCATTTGAGAACTTCATAGATAATTATGAGTTGGAAAATGAAGATGTGATAATGAAAATTTTTATGCAATATTTAATAGATGATGCTAGAGATTGGTATAAAAGTTCACTTGATTGCTCTATCAGCGCATGGAGATAATTTAAGCATTTATTCAAAGATCAGTATGGGGATCATTCTGACCCTAGTTTTTCTTTGAATGAATTTACAAGTATTCAGAAGGGTGCTAATGAATCTGTGTCATCTTTTAACACAAGTTTTCTCAAAGTTTTGAATAAAATTCCACCTCTCTTAAGATGTACAAGTCCCATATGTCAGAACCTATATATAAGTGCATATTACCCTAAAACCATATATGAATTGAGAAATAGAAATATTCCTAATTTGAGGGAAGCTTTTAAGGTTGCACTGAATATAGAAAACAATAGGAAAGCATCTAGCATTGTGGGAAAACAAGAGGGTGTTAAGATATTACAAAATCCAAAGCATTCTCAAGTCAAGCAAAAGGATGATGATAAGCTTGACAAGGTGATGATGCAACTAAGGGAATTAGATCATAAGATTTCAAAAAATGAAAAAGGAACCCCTCATGAGAGAAACACACATTATAGATATCAAAGGCCAACATTAATTAGTATGCCTTATAATACAAATTGGAAATATGGAAAGCCTTTGCCAAAAAACCCAAGGGAATCCAAAAATAGGGAAAACCCTAATCCATTAAAGGGTCCAAATGTCCATTTTACTGAAGATAGTCCATGGTGTTTGGCATGACAATTGCCTCATTCTTCAAATATGTGTGTTATAGCCCATTCATTGCATGATGCTAATATAATGGAAGAAAGTTTAGAAAATGAATATGATCAGACAAACCATACCATAAATATGTTGTCTTTTGATTATTATGTCAAAGAAGAGGATGCAACTTTTGAAGTTGGTGACAATGAAATTGATGTAAATATGCAAAGACATGGGAGTGAAACATATCATCAACAAGTTCTTTCACATGATGATTCACTTGACTATGAGCAACCACTTTCTTCTCTTTTTAGAGAAGATGTAAATGCAATTTTGAGAAGGCCTACTAATGAGGAGATTAAGTCACTTACCATTTCATCCATTCAAAAAGTAAAGAGTAACTAAAATTTAAGGAATAAGATGACAAGAAATGATTCAGGAAATCTAAGAGGGTTGTTTTACAAAACAACATCACAGCCAGAATAGTCAGCTCAAGGTGGCAAAAAGAATGAGCAGCTGAATCAAAAGAGAGTTCAACTTAGTATCTCAAATGATGGAAAAAAGGAGAACAAGCTACACATAGAGAGTCCTACCTTAGCTATTGTTACCCCAGTAGTCACCAAAGAGAAGGAGAAATAAGCAAATTCAGAGGTGTGTAAACCATCTTCCACTCCTACTATGTCTAACACACCTAGTTTTGATATGGGCCAAGCTTTGAATCAGGTAAAAATTTCAATCCCATTTCTTGAACTAATGAAGGTACAAGAACATAGGAATGTTGCTTTGTCCATGATAGCTAACACTATTAGGGTCTCAAGTGGGAATGATGGTGGAAATGGGGGGAATATACCTATCTCTAGCGTTAATCAAACTCATGAAGCCCAAAATACCACTGCAAATACCCCTGAAGTGTATTTAGGAACAATACTTGATAGGTCCGCTTCTCAAGTGGACAACTTTTATATCACACTCCTAATCAATAACAAATTAGTCAAGAATTGTGTGTTGGATTTAGGGGCAGCAATCAATGTCATGCCTTTGGGTATCATGAAGTAGTTAGGAATTTGGGTTGACACTGCTTATGGAAGGTGTTATGCCATGGATAACAAGGCAATTCCTATTTTTGGGATAATTAAAGATCTAGAGCTAAGATTTTTTGTACATCCTAAGGTTCCTTACAAAATGGATGTCACTGTGGTAGTCATCCCTCCTCAATATGGCATGTTGCTTTCAAGACAATGGGGAGCAGCTATGGGGGGTCATATGCAATTGGATATTTCTTTCGCCACAATTCCTATGGATGGAAGGAATGTTAAAATTTATGGGGATCCAAGATCCCAAATGGTTATTGAAGGAGTACCTCCTAAGGAGTTGGTTTTCTTTTGTGATGTTGATTTGGAAAATTTTAAAGTGGAACAACCACAAGTACTACTAAAAAAAACTGATGCAATTAACCTTGAGTTTCATTCTGATCAGTAGAGCTTATGGAAAATGTATTTTGAAGCATGCTCTAAAGAAGGATCAGGTGTAGGAGTTCTATTCATATCTCCTAGCAACAAGACATTCAAGTTTTCTTTCTTGCTGAGTTTTGAGTGTACTAATAATATTGCAGAGTATGAAGCTTTGCTTTTAGGCCTTAATATTGTTGAGAAAAATGGAATCAAAATACTACAAGCAATTGGAGACTCTGAGCCAATTGTATCTCAGGTAAGGTCTAAATACTCATCAAAAAATGAAAGGTTGAAACAATATAGAAATGTTGTTTGAGATGTTATAGAATTTTTTGATGCTTTTTCAATTAATTGGGTTGAGAGGAGTAACAACATGATGGAATATTTTCTTTCCAATGTGGCCTTAAAATAATTTGATGAGACACTTGTAGGCGTGTCTCAAGTAGAAATCAAAATTAGGCCATCAATACTAGACAATGTTTCCAATTGGCAAGTTTTTAAAGATGATATACATTTGTTAATTTTTTTTCCATATGAGTCACAAATAATCGGTTGTGATTCTTTGATTCAAGTTGTTGATGACAAACAAAAAATATTTGGGAATGAAGTGGCCCAATTAAAAACAAAAAAAATTCTTAGAGGATTGGTTGCATTGGAAAGGGTGTTTGATTCAAATGACATAAATCTCATGAAGTCTACCCCCACCAAAAATGAGGAGTTAGAGGAGATTAATTTGGGAAATGACACATCTCCAAGAAAGGTTTATATTGGGAAAATAATGAGTACCAAGTTTAGATCCAAGCTCATAGAATTTCTTAGGAAGTATATGCATTATAGACATGTGTTTGCTTGGTCCTACGATGACTTGAAGGCATATAGGGAAGATATTTTTCAACATGAGATCTCGTTGAAATCATATGCTAAACCTTTTAGGCAAAAACAGAGACCAGTAAACCCAACATTTTCCCCTAAGATGTAGGATGAACTTGTCAAACTAAGAGATGGGGGAATTATTAAACCCATTAGACATTCAACATGGGTATCTAATTTGGTCCCTATTAGAAAAAAGAATGGAGATATTAGGTTGTGTGTGGATTTTAGGAATTTAAATATTTCATCATTGAAGGATAGCTTTCCACTTCCTAATATGGAGGCCATGTTGCAGAAAGTTACTAGTTGTGAGCTTTAATCTATGATGGATGAGTTTTCAAGTTATAATCAAGTCAAAGTCAAGGAATCAGAGCAGTATAAAACTACATTCACCACACCTTGGGGTACCAATGTCTATGTTAGCATGTCATTTGGGTTAACAAATGCAGGGGCCACATTCCAAAGAGCTATGGATGTAGCATTTGCAAGCTTGATTGATTCAATCTTGGTTGTGTATCAAGATGACTTGACTATTTATTCCAAGAAGGTTGAGGACCATTGCTTACACTTACAAAGGATTTTTGAAAGAGCCTTAGAGTTTGGTTTTTCCCTAAATCCAAAGAAGTGTTTTTTTGGGGTGCTTGAAGGGAAACTCCTTGGACATATAGTATCAAGGGATGGGGTGAGAATTGACCCTGAGAGGGTGGAAGCCATAGAAAAAAATCCCCATTCCAAAAAAAGTAAAAGGGATTCGGTCCGTCTTTGGGTAGATCAACTTTGTAAGGAGATTCATTGTAAATTTTGTTGAGACCATCAAACCTATTTCCAAGATGTTGAAAAAGAATGTTGTTCTAACATGGGATGATCAAGCAATTCAAGCCTTTCAAGAAATTAAAAGGGATATTAAGGAAGCACCTATTTTTATTTCTCCTGAATTCAATAAGCCTTTTCAAATATTCTCCTTTGCATCCTATCACACTATTTTTGATGTCCTACTCCAAAAAAATTCTCAAGGACATGAACAATCCATTGCATTCTTTAGAAAATTCTTGTACAAGCAGCAGAATTAAAATATGATGTGGTTGAAAAGCAAGCTTGTGCACTAGTAAAAGTTGTTAAAACTTTTAGGTCCTATTTAGTAGGATCACAAATTATTGCTTATGTCCCTAATGCTGTAGTGAAAGATGTTTTGGTGCAAATAGAAACAAAAAGGAGGTGTAGATGGACCAATAGGATCCAAGAATTTAATATTGACATTTAGATTACAAAGTTGGTTAGAGGAAAAGGTTTAGCTAAGTTGATGACTGAGGATAACTTGCAGGTAGTACAAGAGCCTCAAATTATAAACAACCAGGTATGTAGTATGGACACTATTCCTTGGTACTTTGATGTCATGACCTATCTAAATATTGGGGACTTCTCACCTCATTTAGTCCATAATCAAAAGAGATCCCTTAAGTTGCAAGCACAAAAATATGATTTTTTTCATGATGACTTATATCCGAAAAATAGGGATGGAGTTTTGTTGCTTTGTTTGGATGAATACCAGGCCAAGAAGGTACTATAGCAAATGCATCAAGGAGTGTGTGGAGGGTATTATACTGCTAAGACCACTTCCCATAAAATCTTGAGGGTAGGATATTATTGGCCCACCCTATTTGCAGATGCATATAAATTGGTTCGGACATGTGAGCCATGTCAAAAAAAATTAGGTAAGTTAAAATTTTCAGGGGCATTACCCTTAAGACTTTTTTTATCATAACCCCCTTTCTATCAGTGGGGAACTGATTTCATAGGAGAAATCAGTCAACCATCAAGTGGAGGACACAAGTGGATCTTAGTAGCCATAGACTATTTTACCAAGTGGATTGAAGCAATCCCCACTAGGAGGGCTACAAGCAAGGTGGTTGTCGATTTTCTTCTTAACAATATCATCATTGGGTTTGGTGTTCCTTTTAGACTTGTGATTGACAATGCAATGTGTTTTAGGTCAGAAGAAAATGTTCATTTTTGTGAGTCCTATGGTATAAAAATATCCTACTCCATACCTTATCATCCACAAGGGAATGGTTAGGCTGAATCCATCAATAAAAGCATAATGAAAATCATAAAAAGTGTCTTGGAGACAAATAAAAAAGCATGGGACTAAAAATTGAAGATTGCTCTATGGGAAGACCGAGTAATTGTTAAGAAGGCTACTGGAAAGACACCTTTTGCGTTGGTTTATGGAACTAATGCTAGACTTCCAGTAAATAATTTGCTACTTGTCTACAAGTTTATTCAGAACCATGATATTGATGTGTCTAAACTAATGCAAGAAAGAATGATGCAAGTCACAGAGCTTGAAGAAAAAACAAGAGATGCTCATCAAAAGAACTTGAAAAAGAAACAGAAGGTCAAGTATCTCTTTAAAAATATGACTATTCAAAGGGCTTTCCAACTAGAGGAAATGGTCCTAATGTGGAATGCTAAATACCAAGATAAGGGAAATAATGGAAAATTTGAAGCTTTATGGCTTGAACCTTATCTGATAGTTGAAAATCATGGGCCAAACTCATATGCTTTTCAGGATGCAAATGGAGAAAACTTAGAATTTCCTGTGCATGGGAAATATTTCAAAAAAAAATCAGTTAATCCCTCATTCCATTTACCTAGTAAATAGTGTATATAGTTTTCTTTTTTGGTATTTTTTTCTTAATCGGTTTGCGTTCCTAGAATCTTGAATTCTCATTATAACCTAGTATGTTATGTGTCCCCAATCAGAACCACTATTGGGGTGCTTTTTGAATTTTTTCCTGCCATGAGGTTTAGGTCTTATCTTCTATGTTTTAAAGGTTTTAGTCTAAAAACCTAAACCATAAATCCTAGCCATGCTACATTCTCCTTTTGTTCTATTTTAACAGTGACCTTCGACAACTTGTTTCTGGTCATCTAAGTTATCTTTTAAGCCCTTTATATCATCTCAATGATCGACCCCTTAGTGTTAGCCATCTGGTTCACCTTGTACCACAGGCTTTGTATTTACTGTGCACCTCCGCTAAGATCAACAGTTGTGATAGTTGCGCGATTGAGTTAACCTACATGACAAGACTAATTTTGCAATGCCACTGTAGACATTGCATGGGCTGACATAATGCTAATAGGATAAGTTGGGCACCATTGAATGGTCCATGTTGGAACGTAAATGGCACATGGGCCCCGTTCAAATGATTCACCTCTCGAGTAGACCCAATGTAGATATAACATGGCCACTTCCCATCAGATCAATGGCCAGGGTGATCGCACAATTGCGCGTGATTGATCAAAGATGCACCCAAAGGCTAAATACACAACATCATTATGGATGTGGCATGTAGGACCCACAAAGGCTGATGGTAGATGCTTGATCCCATGAAAGCATGGACACATGGATAAGTAAGCCACATAACAATGATGACCAAGCAACAAGGTGGATTTCGGTATAACTAAAGGTGATGGTGAATAAAATCATGAACATGTCCACTTCTCATTCATCATCGATTGACTGGGAGTTTTTTGTTGGGGCCCTAACATTCAAATATGAAATGTAATGGCTATCCCCTGCCATCACACCTACATATGTGCCTGCAGTTAATGAATCCATTTTTCCCATTATGATCTAATTTTTTTGACTATTTTAGCACCAATCTTACTCTAATTCACATTTACACTACTCTGTATATGCTCTAGATTTTTTTTATATTCATGCTTTCACAGTTAGAGTTTCTGAGAAGCGATTGTCGTCTGAATTTTCATTGCATTCCTACTAGTTTTTTTACCTTCTCTACATAATTCCAAATTGCTTATAGTTGTCTAAGTGCAAAGAGTTTATCTTGTGCTAAATTTTAAAGCTTCTCATTATCGTTTCATTAAGCCTATGTATAAAACCCTAACCCTATAAATGGAAGAGACCTCTGGTTTGGGGAAGAGGAATTTTTCTGAGGAAATCATTATACAACTCCCTAGATCAACTAAGACACAGAAGAGGTCAAAACTAGGGTCCAGGCCGGATGAATTCATTATTAGCCACTCTATAAGAATCAGAGATGCATTGATCCCACCATGGGGTTTCAGTATCTGGAGAAGAGGCTATAACAAGAAGAAGGAAAGAGTCCATTGTCCAATATATGGAATTGCAGTTTTGCAAGACTTGTAGTGCCAAATGTCTATAAATACAGAATCGGTTGCTACAATTACTGCCAATTATAGCCCTGACACTAGGGATATTCTATCTAGTGAAGGTGGCAAGATAACAGAGATTACTAGAGATGTAATCAATGATTTTTTTATGCTCAACCCTAACACAAATTGGGCTATTGATCTGCAAGAGTTAGATATGGAATACAAGAAGAATGAGCTCTTGTATAGAAAGAAATTGGCATCATTCAGGCCTCCAAATGTAAAAGGGGATGATAGGAAGCTAACACCATAGTAGACTTCCCCTTATAGCATAGATTTTTTCATCAACTATTTTGTAGACACACACTATGCCTTATGCCAAGTATGTGTTGTAGATGCCAAGGACCTAATTCTGAATTGGATGCTAATGACTTTTATGGATATCCAAAGCAGGGATATCTATAGGGCTTTTGGCTATGCTTCTTTGGTAGCTGAGGGTTTGCATAATGCCCTATGTGATTTCAAAACTAGAAAATCAATATTTTTTAGGTATTATTCTCTCTTAATGCATATATTTCTATATAAAGGTCTTAAGGTCTGGCATCCTAATCTATAGATTATAACAATGGCTAGAGGAGAACCACTCCTAGTTCAAGAATGGACCTACATTTGGGACTCAAACATGAATGGGTCAAGTTATTTTATTTTTGAGAATCTTTTTATAAGAAAGCTTCTAAGTATTTTGCAAAAGGAGGTTAGGTGGGGTCTAACCCAAAGGGCTAAAGAATTTCTCAAGCCTAAAGACCTTAAGCCTAAATTAGGTATCACCCACTATTGGGGATCATGGTTCTACTTTAAGGACCACGCAATTATAAGTATTTTTGGTAGTCCTGTCACTCCTAGATGTTTTCCTATTACTATTCAAGATAAGGTGGCCTTCTTGGAAATCATGCATCAGCTAGTTGAAGTTGATAAGTCCTTGGGAGGGGGGTCACACAAGAAAGGATCAATGATCCCATCACAAGTTTTGATTGGGATGTATCATTTTTTGAATAGGAAAGCATATGACATCCTTGATTCTATGCTAAAAAAGTATAGGCTTCCTCGAACCAAGTATAGATTTTATGACTCTAAATGGCTTATCAAAAAACTTGGAAAGGCCAAGATACAAGAACATAAATGGGATGATGAAGATGATGAAGACCTCATAATAAATTCAAAAGATTATGAGGAAGTATTGAAAAGAAAGGAAAGATGGTATAAGATCCTTTGATATTACCAAAGTAGGTGCATTTAAGGTTGGGAGGTGAGATGGGAATGCCAATTATGGCAAATGGTTGACTCACTCCTAATCATGGGGATTAGGAAGATTAAGTGGGTTAATGAGGGATTAGAATGAAAGTGGGAGAGTTAGGAGGATGTGACATGAGGAGATAGAATGAGTGGAGGAATTTAAAATTGAGAGATATTATTAATTAGGCTTCTAGAAGAATTAATTTGGCTAAGTGGGGATTAAGGAAAGTGATTTGTAGGAATCACTTTAGTTAAGCTAATTAATTATAATTAATTAACTAAATAGGACTTAGAAGAATTAATGATTTGAATGACTTTAGAGGAATAGGAGAAATAATTAATTTATTAAAAAATTAATTATTGGACTATAGTGACAGAATTAATTTAATTTAATTTAATTAATTTTGAGAGGAATAAGGGTAACATAATTAAATTAATTAATTACGTAGAAAGGTTAAATTAATTAAATATTTAATTTAATTAACTTAGGCATCTACAATTCTCTTGAAGCCTTTTCGATAGAACATATGTTTTATCAAACCCCTTGGTTAGAGATCTCCTCCCCAAGCTCTCCTAGTTTCTATAGATTTCTAACCTTTGAAGCTCTAATAGAGGGCTCAAATGGAACAATCTTGACAAACCGAAATTCATGATAGTAGTACTCGAAGCAATCTTTCCAATTATTATAATTTTAATATATATTGAGTTTATTGTGATTTTTTTTTAAGATTAACTAAACATAGGTTTCTCACCAAACATCAACTTTTTTGTTCAATGCTTATGGAAAAATAATAAACAAGTGAAAAAAATTCTAAAAAATATCTACGTAATAGGTATTGAAGTCTTCTTTCCAACAAACAAACAAAAAATTAAATTTCGATACATACACAACAAGTTATGAACTACCAAATGAACATATGTCAAAATTATAGTTGACTTCAAAACTTAATAAAATATGAAATACTAAAGCTAATGTTATGAAACAAATTGAAAACATTAGATATGGATGTTACAAAACTAAATTTGAAATAATTACATTCATATCTTTCTTTTTTTTCTATATTTATGCCATACCAAATGAGTATCACTCTTTAAAAATGTTGTTTACTGTTAAAAACTAGTCTTCGAGGGAGATAGAAAAATTGATACAAATTTATTCCAAAAATTTTCAAAAAAATATATTTAGAATCTACACACAAAATGTCACAAATCACTAGTTCACATCATTTACAAATTTCCTACAATTTAGCAGTAATAGGTGTCTAAATGTGAAGTTTTTTCTCAAAATGATTATTTCAGTATCAAAGTTGGCTAAAAATTTTAACCCACTATTGTGGGATATGTGTGTGTGTGTGCATATATGTTTATATGTATATGTATATGCATATGCGTATGCATATGTATATGTATATGTATATGTATATGTATATTTGTATATTTGTATATATGTGTATATGTGTATATATGTATACACACAAATATATATATATATATATATATATATATATATATATATATATTTGTATATATGTGTATATGTGTATATATGTATACACACACAAATATATATATATATATGTACACATATGTATATATACATATGTGTACATATGTGTATATATATAGATGTATATGTATATATGTATATATATATACACATATATGTATGTATGTATACATATGTACATATATACATATATCAAAAAGTGTTTTTATTCACTACATTGTGTGCATTATATGAAAGGATATCTTTTGGAGTCACATTGTATTTGATTTTTTCCTCCTTGTTGATTTTAATAACCACCTGGTGATGTTTTATGTAGCTTCAATGGAGTGGACTCTCCCTATATGAAGAGTACTTGTATGCTTCTAATATTCAAAATATATGGGTGCTCCTTTATTGAATGACCCATCACCTATAAAGTCTCACAAATAATCCTTCTAGCATAATTACCTTTTGTGTGCCCCTCAATTGTGCACTTAGCATGCCATTCTTCATTATTTTCTTTATTGGTTTCTTTGTCTACCTTCAATTCTTTTATTATTCTCATCATATCTCATCATAGAGCTTGGACTATTTTTTAATTCTTCGTCGCCACTACCTTCTATGCTCTTTTCCTCATCTACCCTCCTATTCCCTTAGGATGATGTTTTATTTCCACTCTCAATATCTAGTACCAGATTGTAAGCATTAGCATACAAGGAAGGGGGCATACTTTCATCTTCTTGCACAATGAGGGGATTTTTCCTTCAAGTAACCACAACTTCTTTAATCTATCAACTAGTCGGTTCTCCTTAACTTTACTAGCAATTCCTCGAGCGAAACAATTGCAAGCTCGTACATTCTCATTTTTCCCTCGCTTCATGTTTCAGATCTCTATCGCAATCCAATTTTTTTCTCTCAATTGTTTGAAATCGACCTAGAATACCTTCTTTGGCATGTCTCAAGAGGATATAGATTCATCATCAAGTTCCATGAAGAAAATGACGGCTATACCTTCTATCATTGTTGGAAGCACTCTCAACTAATAGCTTTTGTCTTGTAGTCGCTCACCATCCAAAAGGTTTCACACATATTGCAGTGCCTCTTAGGATCTTCAAACCTATTCCCCATGAACTTTGGGAATTTATGCTTGTTGGCATTTGGACTCATTGGGGGAGTCACCAATGTTCTAGTGCTTCACTTATACTCATGGCCACGAATGAGTCTTCTACACATCCACTCTTAAAGCGCCTTGCACTCTAGTTGGTTTTTTCTTTGTTCGTGGACTCTCTTCTCCCTAGGGTCTTTGGTTGAGTTCCTCTTTGAAGATGAATGGTTCTTTGATGCAACGTATGTTATTCTTGAATGCTTCATTTAATTCATGTTTGGGGTCGATCTTTCTTCTTCATCGTCGTCTGATGTTGTTTATATAGATGATGATCTTGCTTGGTCAACAAGGTCTTGGTATGTTTCGTTAGGGAGCGGTACATGTCTCACAATTTCTTCCCACTCTCTCTTAGAGAATTATTTGTTAAATATTTTCCTCTTCTCACCTACAAATTTAGCTGATGCTTTGGCTATTACTTCATTCCTGGTAAGGCCTACAACTTGAGAATCATCTAACTAGATTTTCCTCAAATGTTTCTCACAATCTTCTTCTTCATCCTCTTTTTTCTACAATCCTTAAACATTGTCTAATCCCTTGGTCTTTACTACCTTTTGGCCTCTTCTCACGTTTATTAGGAACTAAGGGCATGAATCTCTCAAATCTAACCCAATTTCTTTTAAAGAAATGATGTTAAATGTTTAGTGCTATATCTAATAAATTAAATACATGAATTAATAATAAAGATGACAATGCATACTAGATATGTGAGTAAAACATATCTTTATTTTCTCATGAAATTATTATAGAAGAAGACTAGAGATGACCAACAAGAGACTAGAGTTGATTTGACTCAATCATATGATATTCATATTTTATCTCAAGGATTTCAACTCGAACAACTTGATGATGATTCAATCAATCAAAGTATAATATCTACATATAGTATATAATTTAAATTTGACTAGAGAAAAAAGCTGTATTTGCAAGAAGGTTGCTACAAAGACCACCTTTACATATGTTTCTAAAAGTCTCACTTCTAGTGTAAATTGATATCTTGGGCTAACTTCTTTCTACAAAAAAAACATCTCCCTACTATACATTTTCACTTACCTAATCCTACATCTACAACTCAAAATTTCCTATAGAAGGATGATGTGAAAATCTCACCTCAACATTAGAAATCAAGTTCTAAGGTTCATAATCAAACCTATATATACCTAAAAAATCAAATTTTCCAAATCAACATGTTATTGCAATAAATCCAAATAACCCAATAATATGTATTATCACTATGAAAAGAAACCTTATGGAATCTACTAACATGTGGTGTTTCTCTTATAATATTGATCATGCTTATAAAAATTTCCTACAAGAAAATAGAATACTTTCATAAAATGCAAGTTACTACTAAGCAAGAAGTTCCACCACTAGAAGCCCCACTTCAGTCATTGAGAACAAAGTGGTATTTGCATAGCCCAAATGTATGTTCTCAAAGCAAGAAGAAGATTTTTTCTCATTACATGCATTATTTTCTTTTACGGGAGGAGAGAAATTGGTATTTAATCATGTTTCTTTTACTTTGGGGCCCCTCTAATGCAATCTAACTATTTTATAAGGTCTATAAGGAGAATTATAGAAGGATGGGACCTAGGGTTAAAACCTAAGCTTACGATCTATGAGATGACTATTTATCTAAGTTATAATTTTTACATAAGAAATAATGATAAATTTATAACCACAAATAGGTAATTTGAAGTAGCTCAAGTGAACTTGCACAATAGAACAAGAAAAAATATTCTTTAGAACATTTAATATGGTGGAACAATTAAAAAGTATAAATTCAGGGATATCTCTATGGGATTCTTTATCTATCCCTAATAAAATAAAATTATTATAGGAATCTCTAAAGTTGTGTAAAAATTGAGCCAAAGTAATATCCCAAGTTTCTCACATAGGAAGGAGTAGTGTAGATTTACTCAAAGCCACTCTAATCAAAGCCACTCTAATTGATCAACTTGCTACATTCTATAATGATGAGATAGAGTTGATTAAAGATAAATATATGTTATTTTATTTAAATACTGATATTTAAAAATAAATTATTACAAAAGTCAATGATTAAATTTAGTGTAAGTACCACAATTATGCTCAAAATAATGGTTTACACATTGAGGTTAGCTTATAAATCAATGAAAAAGGAATAAAAAAATTGATGGTAAAAGAATCTAAACCATAGGGACTTTTAAGGAAATTCCTTTCAATTTATAACTTTCCCAAGTGTCATTGTTCCTTGGGATGTCTCTATGATTGATGTCCATCAAAATTTTAGACCTTTCTTTTCAAAATATTTTAAAGCCAAGGTAAGAGGATATCTATCTTTAGATTGGTCTCATCTAATGTTTTGGATTAAGAACGCTTCAAAGATGAATATTGTAGCCTCCTCCTACAACAATCGGCTTCCTCATTAATATCACCAATGGTTCTCCTTGATCTAAGGACCAACCTTAAACTACACACTAAGCGACATATTAAGTCTAGACAATGTTAGTCAACTCTGAGTGTTTAACACTTCTAAGCCTAGAAGTTTATTAGTGTGACCGTGCACATATTAAGCTTAGAAAATGTCAATCAACTCTAAGTGTTTAACACTTGTAAACTTAGAAGTGTAAGCTTAGTGTGTGTGGTTTAAGACGTTCCTGATCTAAGCAGGAAAGATCATAGAAAGGATGCGTAAGATTCCCGCTCATCTTTTAAGTAAACATTCTTCATGTTGAGGAACTTTCACATGGAGAGGCCATATGTCAACACCGCATGTAACTGTGGATGGTTGAAAGAATGCCATGGAAGAAGTTCTGCCAGCATGCCATGTGCTAATACCTCGAAGTACTTAGCAGTCACTAGGCCAAGACCCTCGAACATTTATGATCTCTTATCATGTGTCCCAATGTGCCCCACCTTATCCGAGAAATTAGAAGGTTGAGCATCATTGTAATGTCCCTACATACTTGGCAGATTGTGGGCTCTAGATCTTAGTTTGAATAAATAACAAATACATGTCTTCCTTCCTCTTGGAGCCTCCTCTAATAGTCATTGATGTGAGGATTTGTATCTTCTCAGTCATGACTCTTCACACAACTAAACTAGTCATCCCTCTAATCATATTTGGCCATTGTTAACTGATCTTGTCTAATGACAATTGTATCCTTTCATTAAGAAATCACCAAGTCTTCAGATTGTACCCATTCATTATTATTAATCGCTGATAATATATTAGCATTATGTCTTCTCATAATGACATTAGTTTATGTTTTTATGTTAGCACTTAATGTTGATCTTCCTATTGATCAGGTGTATGGTGTTGAGAGTTTCAAATTGATATTTTGTTTTTCAGCTAGTTTATTTGTTCTTTTTGGTATCTTCCATCCTCCACGATAACACAAGGCTCCATATGTTTTAAATCATAATTACTGTCTCAGTGATGCTCCCAATTATAATAATCGATTGATTGTATGAAATTGATAGAGATAACCTTCATCAAGGATGCATATAAGAGTTTGTGTTAAGTTGCTAGGACCGATATCTTCCCATGCTTTTTCCATTCTCCCTTTATTTGATGTCTTCCAATAAAGATATCTTTATTCATTTGAATTCACAAAATTGAAGTACTATGTTGTAAGGTTAAAGTTGGGGACATTACAATCATGTCTAGTAGTTATGAAAAGGCAAAAATCACACATGCACTGGCAATTAGACTAAAATTGAAAAAGGAATAATCATGCTAGTGAAACTAGATGTCTTATTCCCTCGAAGTTGTAAAAAGGTGATGGAGTGTAGATGTTTCTCATGTTTGTAATCAAGGGAAATTGACGACATAAAATTCTTCATTGCAAAGTAGTTATCTTAGTCATTATGATTATGAATCAAAAGGATATTCTCCATAACTATTAAGGGGGTGGGAAATGGAGAAGAAAATATAAAAGGACTAAAGAAGTATTAAAAATGGGGTCTTGGATCTGAGAGTCTGGAGAAATTATTTTTCCTCTCTTGGAAGCTGTTCAAAAATATAAAAGAAAAAATTCCCTTTTCTACTTCTAATGAATAATAGGCTCTTACATCACTTTAGTGAAAGGATATTTGACAAGAATCCTTTTGTCTTTGCAAAATTTACATTTTGGTTCTCTTTTCAAGCCTTATCATAAATTGTCTTGATTAAATATTGGACTATGTCCAAATTTCCTTTTTGAAAACTATTATGAGATATGTTTTGTGTTCATGATTAAAAGGCTTGATTATTTTTCTGCTCAATTTTTTGGGGGAATTATTGTTATCACTACTGGTGAATGGATCAGGTAAAATTTTATACTCCTCCACTCTCACAAAGGATAACCTCAAATTATTTTTATAAAGAATTAACAAACTTGCTAAATTACTGGGAAACTAAGTATTTCATCCTATGTTTTATAACTTTAATAACTTATTCTTATTTATTAAAGGAATTTGTTAGTGTGTTGTGCCTAATTCTTAAAATAAATAAGTCCTAAATGTCTATATATGTTAAAGATTGAAGTATTGTAAAATCTCTACATTTTATCATAAGCATGTGAATCATTAAAATTAACTTCTATCATGAAGCATTATGAATTGTTTCTTTCTCTTTCCATTCCCACTTGAGTTATGAAGAGTCCACTTCTAAAATTTTGAAGATTGCTTCATAGGGCACACTAGGTGGACCACACCTATGAAGCTTCCCGATTTCCCTTGGTTAAGGTTAAACCCTTATTGGGATCAACATTATTCTTTGGAATGCCTAGTGGGACACATTAAAGTTTGTGGAGGTATAGTGCACTCTTTGGATTTTTGTAGCACTTTGTAGATCTTGCTCAAGAAACACCAAGTGATCATCATGAAGGAATATTTTTATGAATCTTCACCAATCCCTTTTCTTCAATATTCTTTTGTTTTTTAGGAGTGTAATTTGAGGGATGCAGATATTACTTGACTTGCAAAAGCAATTGGAGGCTATCGAGCTTGAAAAAATGGAGTATCAACTTTCGCTTAAGGATCGTGTCCTAATGCCACAGTGAAGAAAGAGAGACAAAGAAGTAAGGAAATGATAAAATCATCTTTATAATCTCCCTAAAATAGTAGGGAACCAAGCTATGAGTTCCAACAACATGATTTCACTAGGAGGGATTGGTCTCCATTTCATTTTTTGGACAAAAAATCATGTGAAAAATATATTGTTGCCAAAAAAATTCTCTTTATAGAGGGACCAAAGATCTGGAATTCAAACTAGTCTCATGAACAAATGAAAAAGGTTCTACAAATTGATGTCATCCCAGAAATTACTCCTAAGAAAATGCCCCTATAATGGTGAAAATTAGGGTTTCCACCATAGAAGGAAGAAACCACTAATTTAAGACTTAGGGACCGTTACATTAAAGGGGCAAACCCAATAGATCTAGCCACAAATCAGCAAGGATACCCTCTTTTAAGTTTAATTGTAAAGACACTAAAATTAGGGTAAATGTGTTGAAATGGAGGTAAATATATAGAAACGGTGAGCTACAGTTGTCGGATCGAGCCACAAACCTAGATCTGAGGAGTATAAGAGTATTCGAACCTGTTCCTAGAAGGAGCTCCTGATTTTTCAAGACCGAGATAGTGGTCGCTTTGGTCCTCCGCACTTTTTACACTCCAAGGGGGAACCTGTTCGTCACTATAAATAAAGTCGATTCTAAAGATCACAGCTTCGCACCAGCTTCCTACACATAGAAAGAAGAGAAAATAGGTTGGGATTAGTAAACCCCAGTTTAGGAATTAACCTTGAATGATATATTGCAAATACCGAAATAAACAATAGAAAGATATACCTCTAATTTGTAATGACTAATAATGATGCTTCGCTTCTTGAATATAATAACATGTGTTGTATAATATGGCATGAACATGACAAAACCCTAATCACACACACATGCTTGCATATATGAATGATGAAATTTTGCTCCATATTGGTTGAATGAAGGATATGCAGCCTTCAAGACCTTTGGAAATGCTTGATGGTGAATGTTTCAATGCTTGAATGCCTTAGGTCAAATACTTATGATTCTTGGATTAAATCAAGTTGATTAAATTTCCTTATATATGAGGATCTAGGTCAATATGTCAATTAGGCTGACCTCCAATGGTCATATAGAGCCACCTGTTTCATTTCCCACTAGAGAGATAGGTCTCATCTCTCCCTTAAAAATTGGGCCCCATTGATGGGGACCGAGGCGCTGGGCACTTTAGTTCAGGACTAGAGCACCACCACCCTAGTCCTCCTCAATCAAGGACCAAAATTCAGGCCTAGAGAGGAGGACACCCCTCCAAAGATTCATTTGGGAGGTGTATATAGCTTTAAAGTTGGAGTCAAGGTACTAAACAAACCCGAATAAGAGATGAGAGGGAAACACACTAAAGTAGGGGTACAAACATGAGGTGTAAATTAGCTTAGTGACTATTTTCAACACTACAGCCCCCAAACCTGGTCAAAGACAAACCAAATGGAGTCTATTAAATTGAAACTGGAAGAAATTTATTCCCCAAAATTCAATGAAGTGTCATCCTATGATGATGATGAAACTCATTTAGAAAAGAGAAATGAAGCAAGTACTCTATGTCATGAGGGAAACAAGTAGATGAAGCTTAGTTTTGGGATGAGTTGGAGCTTTTTTTAATCACTAGAGAGTCATCAAAAGCCCAAAGTGCAAGAGTTCATGAAGGAAGTTGTATCTTAACATCTCCTAAAGATATCTCAGGCCCAACGCACGAGTCAAGATCAAATTGTAGAAGATTAGACCACTATTAGAAACCCAATAAGCAATTCCCTTCGCACTCTTGTGGGTGCCCGGTTAGATATCATGCACAACAAGAGGTCAACTTATCATTTCAATTTACTTACATTTTAACACATGAGAAGAGCTCTCTAGAGGTAGGAACATATCCCTTTGCTTCAAAATCTAGGCCTTTCATGTGTATGTATGTTGTAATTCCTAATGTGCATAGGAGAGATGACCGAGAGCGATGTTTGAAATGTCTTATGTAGCTTTAGGGTGGTGAAAACATAAGAAAGTTGGGGTGAAAAGGAAGTTTTTTTCAAAAACCAATTAATGGGTTTATTTATCTTGTCCATTTTAAGGGTTGGAGTTAGCTAGGGAAGATGTTCTTTTCTTTTCAAAGATATGCTACAATATATTTACTATCTCTATTTGAGATAGTTTTGTGTAGTCCTTGTTTTCCCTAAGTGCATTGTCCACACATGTTTTTTGTGTCATTTTTCAGGTGGTGAGCAATGAGTGTAGGATCTTTCATTTCCATGAGGTTAGTTTTGGCTAAGGTAATTATCATTCAAAATTGTAGACAAGTTATTTGCATCTTATACAATGTTTTTTTATTAAAATGATAAAGTGAATGTGCTAAGGCTGGAGCCTAAATAATGATGGCGTCAACCATATTATTTAATCAAGGCCGGTATCAGGTACCTTCTCCCCTTCACTGGTCAAGTTGTATATAGTGGATGGCTGCTATAATTATGCTTATTGACATTTTTTTTTAATAATAAGAATAGTACATGTTAGCCTCATGTTCTTTCCATAAATTCAACATAGCTTTTGGACATTACATTCATCATGAATTGTTGAACCATGAAGCTTACATTAAAAATAAATGAATGCAACTTTCAAGACAAAATCTATATGCATATATATTTATTATCATAGATAGATATTGACAATATGTGTGTATGCTTCCTATTCAAAAAATTTAAGCAAAAATTTATAATATCTACTGATCAAACAAGGAGAAAAGGGTTAAAGGGGACACAATGTGAGAAGAATTTAGATCAGTTTGAGGAATCATCCTCATCTTCTTCATCAAATAGTTGGATCTCTTCCTCCCTTAGCATATCACTATCCTTTGTGTCCCATCCTTTGTCATCATAGACTAAGGCTTTGAACTCCTCAATCCATTCAATGTCAAAGTTTGCGTCCATATGGGTGATTTTCCTTAGGAATTCGCAAGCAATTCTAGAGTGTTCGCAGTGCTCTCCAATGATCATAGTGTGAATATTGTTGATAAATGGATGACAAGGTACTACAACATCACATTCCACATACACTTTTAATTTTGTGGTTGTGGGAATACTAACTATGTACTGGGCTACCTCTAGAATTCAATCCAATCCTCTAGTATACTATCCCAAATAAACCTCGTGTCATCAAGGCTATATCATGTTTTGGCTCACCTAAATCTAGCAGAGACCCCACAAAGCAAGATACAATATTAGTATTCACCCAATATCTATCTTGGCTTGTGAGAAAGTTAGCTCCAACAACCCATTTTGTTATCGTAATGATCAGATCATTGTCAATTTTTAGCAGAATTTCTACCCTATGGTTTGTAATAAGGCCTAAAAGTCCACATTGGGCCTTGTCAGTTGTTAAGCTAATTGGGGTATCCATACTAGCTCATCTTGAAGTATTGATCTCTCTACAAACTTTCATTAATCTTACTTATTTTGAGATGTCTTTTGAGCTAAGTTTTCTCATTTTTATAGTTAGCCAAACCCTTTTCCACACATGTGATAGGTTACCCGAGGGTTAAAACTAGAGAAAGAAACCACTCTGCAATCGCAAGGTGCTCACAGTTAGCAGACATTTAATGCAAGTGTGATTCCTCATGACAGCAAGGATAACATGCAAAAGGATTGTATATCTAGGATAGAATGAAAATTAATTCATTTGACATCATCTTTTATGGTATAATATTTCTTTGGATTTTGCTAGGACTCTCTATTTTATAATTAAAAAGATTGCAAGCTTTGGAATGTCTTGTCATATACAGGTAGAATTTTCATGATTTTCAGTAATTAATTCACATCTCAAATATTTCCTGTAAGAATGAGAAAGAAAAATGTATGTCTTTAATTTAAGTAAAAAATCTTAAGGTCACTTATGCTACCATTGGTAACTCCACCAAGGCTATAGATGCCTACAAGTAGTGGAGCTGTGTCATGCAGCAACCAAAGTGATAACCTTGGTAGGGTTATAGACGTCTGTGAGTAGTGGAGTTATGTCACGCAGCAACCAAAGTGATAACCTTGTCGAGGCTATAGATGCTTGTCTGGTAGCAAGGCTCTATTTGGTCGGCTATGGGAGGTTAAGCTCAACTATGTAGATTAATCCAAGGAAATACAACTTTTTTCTACTTATCAGAAGAAGGAAAATAATCACAATACACACACATTTCAATTATGGATCTTCAACTTGAATACATGATTGCATTCTTAGCATGCAACCTTCTTAATTATAAAAGCAGATACATTGATAGAATCCTCGAAAACCTTAAATGATAAAATTTGGTACTTAATTCTAAATTTATGTTTCTTTTCTCAAACATGATCCTTTTTTCATTTATCATTCCATTAGAGTTTCCATTTTTCCTTATTCTACAAGCATTCCTACAACATATTGGCCTATCTTCATAGCCACCCTTTTCATCTTGTGCAAACCTATTACTTTTGGGAGACCCTAAATTATGAAGTCTATTTTGTGTAAATGAAGATTTGTCTTGTTTTGACACCTTTCAATCATCTTGTAACTTTCAAACTTTCCATGATTGCAAGAAAGGGCACATTCACCCAGCTCATTATTGAGATCCAATTGGAGACAATTTGTGTGAACCTATGAGGAAGAATTTGTTGGTTCTTGGTCTGTGAAACTAGAAATTATAAGTTCACTTCCACTAGCAAAATTCCCTTGTGAATCACCAAAATTGTAGCCTCTGCCTATAGCAACCAACTTCCTAATTAATATCACCAATGGTTCCCATTGATCTAAGTAGGAAATATCATAGAAAGGATGCATAAGAGCCCCACACATCTTTTAAGAAAACATTCTTCATCTTGAGGAACTTTCCCATTGAGAGGCCATGTGTCAACACTATGTGTAGTTGTGGATGGTTGAAAGAATGTGATGGAAGAAGTTCCACCAGCATGCCATGTGTCAATACCTCAAAGTCCTTAGCATTCACTTAGCCAAGACTCCAAGAACATTTTTGATCTCCTACCACAAGTCCTAGTGTGCCCCACCTCATTTGGGAAATTAGGAAATATGGCTTGAAGGTTGAGCATCATGTATTAGTTATGAAAAGGATTCCAAATGGCTAGTTGGAAATTATCACACATGCACTGGCAATTAGACTATAATAGAAAAGGGAATAATCATGCTATAAAACTTGGATATTTTATTCCCTCAAAGTTTTGAAAAGATGATGAAGTGTAGATGTTTCTCATACTAGTAATCAAGGGAAATTGATGACATAAAATTCTTCGGTGCAAACCGGTTATCTTAGTCATCATGATTCCACAATCAAAAGGATATTCTTCATAACTATTAAGGAGGTGGGAAGTCGACAAGAAAGTACAAAAGGATTAAACAAGTATTGAAAATGGGGTCTTGGATCTAAGAGTATGGAGAAATTATTTTTCTCTCTTGGAAATTGTTAAAAAAAAGTTTTTTTCCTTATCTGCTTCTAATGAATAGCAAGCTTTTACATCACTTTAGTGGTAGAATATTTGATAAGCATCATTTTATCTTTGTAAAAGATGCATTCTAGTTCTCTTTTTGAGCCTTATCATACTTTTCTTAATTGAATATTGGACTGTGCCCAAGTTGCCTAATCGAAAACCATTATGAGATATATTTTGTGCTCAAGATTAAAAGGATTGATTATTTTTCTGCTCAGTTTTTTTTGGGGATTTATTGTTATCACTACTGGTGAATGGATCATGTAAAATTTTCTACTCCTCCACTCTCACAAAGGATAACCTCAAATTATACCATTTTATAGAGAATTAACAAACTTTCTAAATTACTAGGAAACTCTAAGAATTTGTTTATTTTTATTTGGCCTTTACAAGTATTTTTAGTTATTCATTCTTGAGTATTTCATCCTATTCTTTATAACTTTGATGACTTATTCTTATATATTAAATGAAGTTCCTAGTGTATTGTGCCTATGTATCAGAATGAATAGGTCCTAAATGCATTTATATGTTGAAGATTGAGTTTTGTAAAATATCTAAATTTCATTATAAGTGTGTGAATCATTAAAATGAAGGTTTGTCATGAAGCATTCTGAATCATTTCAGTTCCCTTTTCATTCCTCCTTGAGTTATGAAGAGTTGACTTCTAAAATCTCAAAGGTTGCTTCATAGGGCACACTAGGTACCACACTTGTGAAGCTTCCCGACTACCCTTAATTAAGGTGACATCCTTATCGGGGATCAACAAATATCATAATAGATGAGGTTTTATCCAAATTTGGGTCTAATAATCATGTTTTCTAAAGTGGGGAAATCAAATCCAAATCTCATAGGGATGGATAATCTTAGATTACATGTATCGAAGATTAGATGAATGCTTAGATAGCAAAGATTATAGAAGGGATTCACATAGCAATTATGACAAATCATGGTATGAAGATTTATGTAATACATGATGAATGGAAAATCATCCTTGATTTGAATATAAGTTACTATAAGGTTCACCCTCACAAAGGAAGAGAAGCATGATCCTACAATATTGTGTCCCACTTTTGGAACATCCTAATTTTTGCTTTAAAGCACATGTTTTTAGAAAATATAATGATTTGAGCCTAGAGAGGTTGCATTTAAAAGATTTTAATTTACAAGAGCTAGATCAAAGCCCCTTGGATAGAACACCTCTATTGTTGAATCATATTATCAATGGAGTCTCCTCTACACTTATCAAAATGTTGTCAACATACCACTTTTGCATTACCTTTTGGGGGATCCAATGAGTTCATTTAGAAGTTATGGTTTGTACTTATGTAGCCCTTATTATAATATTTCCAAAACTTATAATTTTGAATATATAAAATTTAATCATTATATTTATTTTTAATTTGTCATGAATGTAGGTTTTTCGCCAATCATTAAGGTCTTTGTCTCACACATGCGGAAAAAATTAAAAAATAGAGAAAAAATATTCTAAAATATATTGCTTCCCTAGGTATTGATGTCCTTATTTCAAAAAATAAATAAAATAATTCAAATGCATACAAAAAGGTTATGCATGACAACATACACCTCTATTCAAATTGTAATTGCTTAGACTTCACAAATTAATAAAAAAATATATATATGCAACAAAAAATTATGAAAATATCCACACATTAGAAATTAGTGTGACAAATCAATATTTTAAAAAAATTATACTTTCTATAAAGTAATGTCATACATGAAGAAATAAACATCACTTTATAAAAATGTTATTTTCTATAAAAAAGAGTTATTAAAAGTTACGTAGAAAGATTCACAATATATTTCTAAATTATATATATACACATACATACATACATACATACATACATATGTATGTATACACATATATACATATACATATATATATATATATATATATACATACATATGCATATCTAAAGTGAAGATCAAGTGAAAAATACTAGGCCAAAAAGTGGGACTCATTATTATGGGTTGACTTAATCTACTAACATTAGAATTCTTAAAACGACGCATTGATGGTGCTAGATTTAGTAATGGTTAAGGGGTGGATGTTTATTTTTTCTCACCAAAAGTGAAGAAAATCCTCTAATGAATTTTATTTCCAATTCATCTATACTAAAAGTAAGGTCAAATATAAGTCATGGTATTTATAACAAATTTCATAGAGAGGATAGATATAAAACAATGTTAGTATTTAAAGACATTGAACTATTTATTTAACCAAATTAAAATATTTTCAACTACCAAAAATATTCAAATGAGGTCTCATCAACATAAATTTTGGGAGTTCCTATAAATATTTGAAGCTTTTAATGTTTATCTTTGTTAAAGCACATACCAATGTCACCGACCACGTTGAAAATTTTACCTGGTGCACTGCAATTTATGAGCGGGCAACCCAATTCCTTTGGTCTAAAATTTTTTTATTTAAGTACATAATGTAGAAGAAAATTGTATGGTTGATAATGGTTCCAAATTTAATTTGGGAAAATATCTATATATAAAATTGATAATGTAAACTTAATTGTCTAACCTAAAATTTAAAGGGATCACTAGAATGTTTTTGTAAGTGATGAAAAAATAATGCTTTTTATTTGGAAACCAAACAAAATTTTCGATAAATAATGACCAAATATCAAGGAAGCATTCATAAGTTATATCCCTTCATTAAAATTGGATAAGATTAAAAGAAACTTAATTAATCTCTAAAACCTTTTCATTATAGATTATGAAAAAAGAGACAAAAGAATTTTCATTACTAAAAAAGAGATTATGTTGAAGTGGAGGTAGAACCTAGTGGAAGGATAAAATTTGACAAGGTATACACACAAAACGAAATTGACATTTCGATATGCTTTTACACAAACTATAATCAAATTATAGCTGAAATTTATTAATAACTTAAGAGACATAACAAAGAAGTAATACAACATGTAATGCCCTGTTAAGGAACCCCAAAGGACAACAACTAAATAATCAATTAACATAGCAATAAGAAAAATTAAAACAAATTATATAACATTATCAACTCATCATAAGTTTAAATACAACATTTGCACATGCAGAAGATAATATTTCTCCTAACTAGTTCTTTTGTGGGTTCCCTAACATCGCTACCATGCAACGCTACAACATACTAAAGCACAAGAATCAAATCTAATCTAACCATTACATAACAAAATGCCTTAACATAATAAATGAATCTTAATATAGAAATATTATCATATAAGAACTATGATTACTTCTAGGAACTAGGTTCATTTTAAATCCCAAAATCCAAATGTTCCTAAGATTACTTTCCACATTATAATATAACCATAGTAACCAAACTTAAATAAATGATACTATGCTCATAAAACATCATTTTATGCATCACAACTAACATCTTACTCACTAAGAATCTAATCATTCATAAAGGATAGACGGTGTTAGGACTGTTAATTTTGTGTTCTCCTCAGGTTTGGTTTATCCATGATAGGTCCATCAAAAGTAAAAATTTGGAAAATTTTGGCTAAGTGTCTAAGCTCTAATTGCCTTTGGTTGGTCCTCCTATTTTTTCATTGACCTTTTAAGCCAATTTTATTTCTAGAGGGTCCCTTTAGTGGGTTTTATGTTTGTGTTGTAACTAACCCCTACTTTTTTCCCTAGAATGCGTTTACCGGTTGGTTAGGTTTGTCCCTAGGGCCTTGTTTTAATTTCCTAATTTTTTATCACACGGCCTCTTGACCCTTTCTTATGATTTGATTTTCCCACGTGGTCAAGTATCTGCTTCGTGAGTTTACCCCACTTCCGCGTTGAATTCCTTAGTGATTCCAATATTGCAGCGCATGTGCGTGAGGTAAAGTTCTGAAGTATAAAAAGTGGCATCCCACAACCTTGCATTGCTGATAAATATTTCCTATGTTATTGTGCGGGTATGGGGGGAGAAAAGGGAAGAATTTTCCAGGGAAAGCATTGACCCTGCACTCCCAGTCTCCCATGGTGTAATGATATAACACCATGAACAGTTTGCAGGCATGTGGGGGGGTAACACAGAGTAGATATTCCACGTGAGTCATATAAAAGGGATAGAGAAGTTTGTGGGCATGCAGAGATAGTCCTCACTAAATGATTTGGCGCATGCGTGGACAAAGAAGGAGCTCCAATTCAGATTTATGGCAGATTCAAGGGGTTAAATGAGTAGTTTGCTATCATATGGCACCATGCTGGATAATGGAATGTCAATGAAGACAAGTCGAAATCTTTTGACTCTGCCAAACACAGAGGAAGATCAACGGACAAGATGTAGATGAAGCAACATGCAAAAAGCGTTGGCATAGTAATAGGTTAGGAACGCAAATATTATGGCCTGAAAACAAGAATATCCTAGCAAATTATCTACAGAAGATCATCACCAGTTAGGATAACCAAAAGACTTGATGTGTGATAAGCCCGAGAGGGAATTGCAGTTGCATGAAAAGTTGCATGGGTATGGATGTTGGCTTATTCTTGAAGAATAAAATGAATTGGCGGCTAAACAATCATAGTGGATAAGTTCTGATCTGTTGAAAATACAAAAGCATAAAGGATGCTTTATATGCATGATACAATAGGCTTGGCTATATTTAGAGATTTTAAATTTAGAACTTCAAGTTTTTTCTATGTCAATGACTAATGCATTGGTAAAGCAGCATTATAAATATTTTCTTTTGTGCTTGTTTGAAAGTAGTTTCAAAAATGGAGTGCCTATGTGCACAAAAGGACTAAGTGCTTACAAGATGTAAGTTCAATGACACTGGTTGGAGAATACTTCAGTAAACTGCCCTATAGCTAAAGGGATATTGAAAGGCAGTCTCAGTTGTAAAAGGCCTTTCAAAAGCTACCTATCTTCATCCCTTCATCATTTGATGAATAATATTCCAGGGGGGTGGAGAGGAGAACAATGAGGATGGGGGAGAGTCGATTCTAGCAAAGAGCCTGTTTAGCTGAAATTGATAGCTAAAGTTGGACCCCCTATTCTGACTACAACATTTTTCTTACAGCTTCTCTTCTAGTTTCGTGAGCTCCTCCTCTAGTTTGTCTAGTGAGGATCTTGCATCCTCAAATTCATTAGCAATGTGATGGTGGAAAGGCTCAAGTAGTTGGTCTTCAATGACATTTTATTCTTCACCCGGATGGCTTCTAGTGCACACAGTCTAATATTTTTCCTTTCTATTTAGGTCTTATAAAGGGAATATTACTTTTCAATCAGATGCATGTCAAATTGAAAATATGCCAGTTGTAAATGGCCTGAAGCTTGTTGCATTTCTTGTTCATAAAAAAAGAATTCCAAGGTTGTAAGAAAAGGGACGATTCATTGGTAGCAGTGTCTAGGGTAAGGAAAAGAGTTTCCGATAGTGAAAATGTAATTATCTCTTCAATAATGCTAGTTTATAAATTTTTATGAGAAATTTGCAGAAATGATCTCCAAATTTTACCCCTTCATCTTATATGAAAATAATACTGACGGTTCTGTTATTTATCTTTGCAAAATCTTGTGAATGTGTAATTTTATTAATGGAGTTTCTTCAAGGAAGAGATTAAATTCCTACGTGTGTATTATAGTACATTTAGGGGGATAATGTGGATTGATAAGGATGACTTTTGTAATAATAACAAGGGTTGTGTTAATGTCAAGCATTAATTCCATAAAAGCTCACTAACTAAGATAAACTATTGTTTGGTGTCTGAGTTTGGTTATGGGTTTGACTCTATACCCAATATTAGGCATTGGTCTATGAACTTAGAAGATCCGAAGTCCTCATAAAATCTCAAATTATTCAAAGTCTAGTTTACTTCATGTTTTTTTGTTTTTTTTTTTTATTATTTAAATCTCCAAGGGTAACACTTGCCTATTTGATAAGAACATGAAATGGAGATGTTTATTTAATAGTTCCCTGTGATTATCCAAGAAAAATGGGATTAATGCTAAATAATGGTAGATCATAAACACTCATTGTTTGTAAACCTGAGAACTATCCACCATTGATGGCCTGTGGTTGCAGTTTAAGGATGAATTTATAATGTTGAACAAACTAGTAAGTGGGAATACTCTCCTGAATTTGGCGGGGCTCAAAGTGAAGAAGGTTAGTGTAGCTTTGTTGTGTTGTGTATTATTGTCCTCAATCAGTGGATAGGGTCGATTATCTAACCTAGATTTTAATCCCATGGTTTAGGTTCTCATAATCTCTCTTAGCATTAAGGGTATCAAGAAAAATTGTCAAGGGATGATACCAACACCATACTATCTAAACCCATAAAATAATCACATAATTAACATTATTAGATTAAATTTGCATTACATATTCCTCTCAAGAGAGTGTTCTAATTACATAATGAACATAAATGGAAACATATTCTAAACACATGTATGAATCATTACATAAGAGAACACAACTTACATCCTAATTCCAAGGCACTCACAACGGAAGACAAAATAGTCGATCCATGAAGTTCATGAACACATCATGGAAATTCCCAATGGAAGAAGGAATCAACCACCCAACCATGTAGAATCCAAAGGTCCACCCCCTATGCTCTAGAGAGTGACATAAGGCCGCACACACCAAACATACCGCTAATGCTGCCACTAATACATCCATTGGAATGCAATAAACACATGAATGCAACAAACACAAGGACTAGAAGAATGCATAACACAAACTACCAGAGGCTTCCACAACACCACATAGGATAGGGTAACAGGCTACAACTAGCCCAGACGAGTGTCATCACATGGCATCAACATGAGTTATCCTAGTAGTCTGACCCTCTCCAAACTCTAGACCTCGACGCCCATTTGATTATACATGTGGAACCGAACAATCTTCCAATGGAGCCAAGGAAGTTTGATATGCCATACAAGCCTTTCCAATCTCATCCTGAGCCTAAATGAGCACTCTAGGCTATGAGTGGGGCACCAAAAATTATCTTATTAATATGTGTTCTATCCACCCCTTAATTCATTTAATTTCATGTTATCACTTGATTAATCCAACTCTCAATGAGCTCTCCTGGTACCCCTGTAAAAATTCTGTGAATAAATATGAAATTGAAAATATATTTTTTTGCATAGATTAGTTTCTTTTTCAAAATATTTGTACCATACGGTTAAATTGGGTAAAAAAATTATCCAAAGCTCTGAAATGCACTTTCACCAAATATAGATGAATTTATACTTGATTTTCATGGAAACGGCCTCCCAGATGTAATGGTGAGGTCGAAATTGCAATAGGATACCCCCAAAATGTGTAGCTCCCTAGATCCAAAAAATGAATCCTCCAAAAGCTTTCCAAAAATACTACTCAATGAAACCCCAATGGCTCTAATACCATATAAGAATTTTTCAAATATAGTCAAGATCTAGAGCACAATGAATAGCACAAAAGAGAGACAAAAGATTTGATAAGAATAAACTATACTCTAATCAAGATGCAAATACTATCAACTGGATCATTACCTACAATGTAAGATGAGCATGCTTATAGAGGCAAGGCCATATGGATATATGACCACACAATCATGACATGTGGCTCAATGAGAAACAAGGGTAGGTGGGGGTAGGTAGGAGTAGGTAGGAGAAATAATAAAATATTCCACAAGAGGTGGATCACCCATCGAAGGTGGAATGTAACAACACGATAAGACCACAAAAGGAAGAATTTATCCTACATGCATCATCCCTATGTGCACACTTCCCTAAGTGTCTCATATACAAACTACTATGAAATGAATTACCCTAAGTCAACTTAAGGGTAATTATGAGACATAATTTACACCAACACTTCGCTCTCTTCCATGAAAGCAATCCCTTCTACTATTCATAAATTTTTAAAATTCCCTCATAATAACAAAATCATAACAATTAACCATAGCATGTACCAACCCATGGTGAGGCATGGAGATTTCAATCTTGATTACATTTGGCCTAAACAATTTGAGCCTCTTAAGCCTTGAAGTGATGCTCTCTTTTAATTTTATCAAAAGTGGAAGAATGAGATGATCCTATCTTTGAGTAAGCCTAGAGATTCTACACCTATTCCTCCTCATGATGGACCCAGTCTCCTTCCTACACCCTTTATTCCTCTTATATATGCAGCCCTCCCGCCTCTTACATCTCCTACTTTTCAACCTAGTAGACCTTCTCCTATTCCTCCTCCTTTAAAGGAAGAAAAGAAGCCTATGTCTATTGATCCTAAACCTTCACAACCCTTGGCTAAAACTAAAAGAAGCCATTATGCAAGAGAACGCCAATGGAGACGTCGTGCTAAGGCTCATGAACTTTCTTCTCAACTTAGTTCATCCCCGAAGACACCAAATATTGACTTTATCCCATTTTTCCAACCTTTACCTAACCCTAGGGAGGAAGTTCAACCTAAATCACCAATATTAAAAATGACTAAGAAAGATGATGGTTCATTCTATTTGTATTAAAGATCATATCTTTATTAATCTTGATGAAGAAACGAATTCATGATAACAATATTGGTAATGATGATTTTGATGATATGTATGAGATTGTTGATGTTGACAATGATTTATCTAAAAAAAATTCAAAAGTATTAATCCTAGCTCCTAGTGACAGACAAAGTGGCTCATCATTAGAACATGGTCCTTGTTTGGAACTTGAAGTAGCTTCATCTATCATGCTTAAATTTTGTCCTCTTACATCTTGTCCACCTTCCAAAAACAATGTTCAGCAAGATTGGGAGGCAAATGAATTGCTTGATTATTTGCATTCATGTCATAGACTTTTTCTTTCCTCTCTTGTTTGTTTCATTCCTCTATTTGTATCCCAATTCTTATATTTATTGTCCCTTGTTTTTTCTACTTTGGGACGATGCAAAGTGTTGAGATCTCTTTTGGTCTCTTCCATGTTGACTCAAAAGACACTTGTGCCTTTTCTTCTATTATGCTTCTACTTCCTTTGGGGGATGAGCTTGATTCAATACAAATATATTCATGATATACATTATTTACCATAAGAGCATATTGACCCTAGAGTTCATAGAACCCTTTTGTGTTTTATGTTTTGTGACCATTATCCTTTGATTTGTCCTTTCTTGGGGGCACCTAATTGTGGTAACGTGCTTGTCTTTTGGATGCATTCTACCTTAAAGCAATTGTTCTCGACATGGCATATGCAATTGCTTTAATGTGGGGGCATACACTCCACTCAATGTTTCACTTTATTCACACACTATCACATGTTTCGATACTCAAGTTACTTTGCAAAATGAGTTGTTTTCTTTGTAATTTGGTATTTTTCTTTATCAAGACTCATAATAAGTGAACCTTACTAGGCTAGTAGTCATGATTCTTTCTTTCTCTATTATGATGTCCCTTTTATCTTGATATTGAATTAGTAAGATCCTAAAGTCCATTAGGAGCTTAGTGTGTCTTGTCTCTTTGATATCTTGATGAAAGTTTTCAATACAAACCTTTATACTTTATCGAGAGTATGCTTTGGCTCATACTCTTGCTAAAGTGGGGGCTAAATCTAGCATCCCAAATTGTACTCCCTTACAATTTTTTCCTCATTTGAGCCCTCACCTTGATGTTCATCTATCAAGGCCTAATTGGAGCCCTGATTCTACTTACACCATGCACCAAACTTAATATTTTCAACATACACACTTTTTTCCCCAAAAATTTTGAGTCCTTGATTGGTCAAGACTAGGGAGCCCATGCCCTGGTCCTCCCAATTAGGGCTTATTTTGGGGCCTCACAATGGTAACTTAAAATGAACAAGAACCTAGATCTTGTGTCGAATCATGTCAAAAATTCAATTTGTTTTTTGAATAGCAAGTATAAAAGGTGGTCTACCCCTCTCATTTTGATATACATTTGATACTTTAATTACCTAATAATATAATCAAGCATTCAAATTCAAGTGAGCAAGCAATCAATCTTCTTTCAAGTATTGGAGTAGAAGTGAAGTCAAGGTTCAAGCATTGGAGATGACATTCATGGTCTATGTTTTATGAAGACTATAAGATTTGATGAAAAACAAATCTATTAAGCCCAAGAAACTTGCATGCAAAAACCTATCACAAGGAAGAAATCTATTGGAAACAAACAAGGGTTTTGCTCTGACAATGTGCAAAATGTATTATCAGAGAAAAAATGAATCAAGAAGTGAATTACAATAGAAGAGATCAATCCTTATAAAAGAAGATCAAAACCAAAAGGAAAAACTAACCCTAAGGTGAGTGCATTTAATAATTAATATTAATTATTAAATGACTAATATATGTGCATAAAGTGAAGTCTTAAGAGGAGAGTAAAGTTAATTAATTACTTTACTCTAACACCCCCCCTTAAGATGAGCTACAATGCAGTTACAAACAATGCATAAGAAAGCAAAGGAACTACAATGCAACTGTGGGTCCCAGCAACATGGCCTGATCAGGTACCCGAATACAACAAAATCTCTATAAAGTGGAGTAAAGGAGAAAACCCAGTGGGAAAAAACTCTCCAAAAAGAGAAAGAAACATGCTGAAAAAAAAACATGAAGGAAGGAAGGCCTCACTAAGACCCCCCAAGGACAACTTCCTTCACCCCAAGCATGAAGTGCAACTGAAGATAGAGTGGAGATGCCAAAGGTTTAGTGAAGATGTCTACAACCTGCTCCTCTGTAGGAATGTACTCCAAGATGAGAGAACCATCCTGAATCAACTGCCTAATGAAGTGCATGTGGATTTCAATGTGCTTTGTCTGCTGATGCTCCACTGGGTTGCGAGAAATGTGAATGGCACTCTGATTGTCACACCAAAGAATAGTGGGACTATCTGGAGGAAACCCAAACTCTGTCATCAACTGCCGAAGCCATAAAACCTCCTGACTAGATCACACTGTTGCTCGGTACTCAGCCTCTGTAGATGATAATGCAATAGAAGACTGCTTCTTGCAAGACCATGTGATAGGACCGGAACCAAGGAAAAAAAAAAAGCCAGAAGTAGACTTCTGATCATTGACATCACCAGCCCAATCTGAGTCAGTGAAGCCAATGATGTGAGGGGATCCTGAAGTGTAGTAAATTCCATAATGGGTGGTGCCCTGAATGTACCTCAAAATATGTTTGGTCGCTTGCCAATGGCTCTCATGAGGATCATGGGAGAACCTAGAGACAAGGCCAACTGCAAAGGAAAGATCTGGACAAGAATGTGTCAGGTATAACAAACTGCCAACCAACTGCCTGTATAAAGTGGGATCCACTGAAGGAGCAGAACAAGTGGAAGATAAAACAACACCTGACTAAAATGGAGTGGGGGTAGACTTGCAATCAAGCATGCCAAATCGTTGAAGCATATCAAGAGCATACTTCTCCTGAAATATGGAAATCCCATCCAAAGACTGAATAACCTGTAGACCCAGAAAGAAATGCAGAAGACCAAGATCTGTCATCTCAAACTGCTCCATCAAAGCTCTCTGAACACTCTGAATCATGGAGGATGAGCTACCTATAAGAATGAGATCATCTACATATAGCACAAGAATCAAAAGATCACCCTCCTGATGCTGAATATACACTGTGTGATCGGAATGACAGCGTGTGAAGTGAGAGGAAAGCAAGAAAGAGTCCATCTTCTCATACCAAGCCTGAGGGGCTTGTTTGAGACCATACAATGAACGCCAAAGTCTGCAAACCAAAGAAGTGTCCTGCACAAATCCCTGAGGCTGCTCCATATAGATCTCCTCATGTAGGTCTCCATGCAAGAAAGCACTCTTCACATCCATCTGAAACACTGTCCATCCCTGTGAAGCTGCAAGTGAAAGTACAAGGCATATAGAGTTCATCTTGGCGATAGGAGCAAAGGTCTTGGAGTAGTCAATACCTCTATCTGAGAAAACCCCTTCACAACAAGACGTTCCTTATACTTATCGATAGAACCATCTACAACATATTTGGTATGGTACACCGACTTGCACCGAACCAACTTTCTTCCCTTAGGAAGAGGACAAAGATCCCAAGTATGATTCTTCATCAAAGAAGAATACTCCTCATCCATGGCCCTATCCCACTCAAGATGCCCTGTCACCTCTGAAAACTTTTGAGGATCATCTGAAATGGCATGACTCAAAAGAATAGAACCAGATGTTTGAGCACAAGTATGACGAGTATTTGAAGGATCACCTACCAAAGAACCAGCTACCTCAACAGTAACATGGGCCCAACTAGGCAAATGCGGAGCAATTGGTGGTGGTGGAGAGGGTGGATCATTATCTACATCATCCTCAAGAGATGAAGAGGGAGGAGTAGGCAATGAGGGAGAAGCTAGTGATGGAGAATCCATCTCAGGATAGCGCTCATCAAACTGGACATCCCGTCGAAACAAGAATTCTCTGGAATCAGGATCAAACAACATGTATACCTTAACATCCTCACAGTAGCCAACAAATATGAGTGGTCGTCTCTTCCTCTCCATGGCTTTCCGCTGAGCATTAGGAATAAATGCCCAATCCTCACTACCAAAAACTTAGAATGTAGAAACATCAGGCTTGACATGTGTCCAAGCCTCCTTAGGAGTCATATGTCGCAATGCCTTATGAGGCATCTGATTCTGAATATAATTGGCACAATTGACTACCTCAGCCCAAAATGAAGAACTCGTAGCTCGAGACTATATCATACAATTTGCCATCTCCCGTAAGGTTTTCTTCTTTCTCTCAGCGACACCATTCTGCTGAGGGGTGTAAGGGACTGTAAACTGATGCTATAAACCATGCTCAATGTAAAAATATCTAAAAGCCTGATTAACATACTCCCCCCCATTATCTGTGTGTATCCTCCTGATAGAAAGTCCAGATTGCTTCTCCACAAATGTCTTAAAATTCTTGAATGAGTCAAAGACATCAGACTTGTACTGAAGAAAGTACACCCATGTACGTCTGGAGAAGTCATCAATAAAAGTGAGCACATAGCGGGCCCCTAAAAAGGAAGGAGTCGGAAAGGACATAATATCACTATGTACCAACTCTAGGGGTGCCCTAGCACGAGTGGCTCGACCCTTAGGAAAAGGATCTCGATGATGTTTTCCAAGAACACAACCTCAACATACACCATCAGTACAAGAAATCTGTAGGAGCCCAATCACAAGTGCTTGAGTACTCATCTGTTGTAGATATCTATAATTGACATGGCCAAAATGCTCATGCTAAAGCCTGCTCACTGAATCTGCATGTGCTATAAGAGAGGAACCAATAGTGTCTAAACTCTCAAATCCATCAAATCTGTATAAGCGTGATGCATAATCCACACTCCCAGTAGCCACAACCAAGTTAGGATCATGAAGGTCTCAAATAACCACATCATGTGGTGAGAACTCAACTATCTTACCAGAGCCAGAGTGGCAAATTTGATAAACAGATAGAAGGTTTGTCAAAATGTCAGGAACCAGAAGCACATCCTGAAGACAACCACAATCCAATGAAATAGTACCTAAACCCTAAACTGAAAGTTGTGCTGAGTCACCAACTACAATATGTCTAGTGCCTGTAGGGTCAAGAGCGGTGACCAAATCCTCTGTGTGTCATATGGTGAGAGGCACCATAATCTAGAATCCAAGTGGATTCTAATGACAATGCTCGTGCAAAAAGAGCATGACCTTTCCCTGTGGGCTGTGAAGGAGGTTGAGGTGCACTGATATTATGCTGTTGCATGGCTTCCTCTAAAGCCTCTAAACATTTCCAACACCTAGAAACTGGATGTCTTTCCTTGCCACAAAAACTGCAAGGATCACCAGATTTCTTCTTAGTCTTGGAGGAAGACTCACCAGACTGTGAAGATTTATGTTTGGGCTATGGTTTTGAATCAAACTTAGGTGGTGGCTTGGAGGGATTCTCACTAGCCCCTGAATCTTTCTTAGGCTTCAGTTTCTGGTTCTGTTTTCCCTTAGAGGACTGGGCTACCAATGCTTGATTCTGTGAACCTGAAAGTGAATCCATCTACTTGAGCTTAGATTGCTCACAAGTCAGATGATCACAAAAGACCTCAAAAGTAGGCATGACATGTCGAGCACCCAAGGCATCCATGGTGGAATAGAAGGTCAAAGAGAAGATCTGAAATGGACCTCGAAGCTTGGAGAGGATTAGGAAGATGCACTTTGTACAGTCTTAACCTTTCCACAACCCTACAAGATAGATCTTTGATGTTTGAACTTCATCAGGAAGTCCTCAATGGAGGGAAACGAATTAGGTACCAAGGAAGTTAACTCAGCCTCAAGCTGCAAAGCTCTGAAACCATGTAAGATTTGCTGAAAAACAAATCTATTAAGCCCAAGACACTTGCATGCAAAAACCTGTCACAAGGAAGAAATTTGTAGGAAACAAACAAGGGTTTTGCTCTGACAATGTGCAAAATGTAGTATCAGAGAAAAAATGAGTCAAGAAGTGAATTACAATAGAAGAGATCAATCCTTATAAAAGGAGATAAAAACCAAAAGGAAAAACTAACCCTAAGGCGAGTGCATTTAATAATTAATATTAATTATTAAATGACTAATATATGTGCATAAAGTGAAGTCTTAAGAGGAGAGTAAAGTTAATTAATTACTTTACTCTAACAAAGACTACATGAAACCCTAATTCCTTGTGAAGACAAACAAAAAAATCATGAAATGGTATATCATTAGTGTTGCGGACATTTTTAGCATTTTCCTCAAAAGGAAATCATTTTCATTACAACACTTCATTTACATTTCAATTTTATTTCATGGTTAATTCCAAAATCAGGGTTTGACCTAAGAAAAACCCTTATTCCCAACCATTTTCCCTTCTCTATTGTGTGTAGGAATAGATACGAAGCTGCAATTTTCAGGATTGATATTATTCAGAGAGATGAATATATTCTCTTTTGGACAACGAAAAGTTCGTAGGACCAAAGTGATAGGCATTCTGATCCCGACAATCCAAGATGACCTTTTGAGAACATATTCAAACACTCACATATTGTTCAGATCTAGGTTTGTGGCTTTTCCTAACAACTATAGCTCATTGTTTATGCATAATTACTTCAATTTTGACACATTTACCCTAATTTCAGCATTATTAATCAAATCAATTCAAATTAAAGGGAAAGAAGAGGCAAATCTAGAAACCCTAGAATCTAATCAGAATCTTGATCTATCATGACTAGATCTATCAAGTTCTATCTTTCCTTGATGTAATTGGCCCCTAAGCAAAATTAGTGGTTTTATTACCTTAGTGGTGGAAACCCTAATTTTCGCCACTTTACACCTTGCATAAGGATTCAAGAAAGCTTCATAAAGGTATACATTTCATTTATAAGTATTTTATTTTAGATATAGTCTTTCCTTCAAAAGGAAAACATCTTACTACAATTTCCATTACAATTATCATTTCAATTTCAAGGCTAATTCCTAAACTGGGGTTTGACCCAAGGAAAACCTTTATCCACAGCGTTTTTTTCTCTTTTTGTGTGTAGGGATTTGACTCAGGAGATGTAGTTAGAGATTCTAATAAAGTTGATGATGATGAACATGTTTAGATTTTGACAAAGTGAAAAGTAGAGGACCAAGGCGACCTAGCTACTAATCTCAAAAATTCTACCTGAGCTTCCAACAATGAATCCAGTGCATCTCCCTGATCTAGAATAGATCCTACTTGTCTACATTAAAGTTAAAGGACTATAGTGACCTAGCTATCTGGTCCCAAAACATTAACTTGAACTTTCAAAAACAAGTTTTGATTCACTTCTTTTATTCAAATCCTTGTTTGTGGCTCTGTCTGATACCTATAGAAGTCTTTTTTACTATTTCATCTAAATTATCCATTGATTCATCCTAAATTGTAGAATTCAAATCCAATTTCAACGAAAAGAGGGTGGCAAACTAAAACTAGTGAATCTAATCTAGATTTTAGCCCTTTTCCTATTTGGATTGTGGCTATATCTAATGGATTCACCCCTCTTTCAATATATTGGTTCTTTGGGTAAGATTAGTGATTTTATTATCTTAATTAGTAAAACCCAATTTTTTCCCCACCATTACACAACTATGCATAGGGGAAATAATATTGTCGATGCAAAATAATATTCACGATTTAGGGAACATTTGCATGCAAAAAATACCATTTTTTTAATCCAATGTATGATTCATGTTTCAGTAGGCTATAAATGTTACCTTTAAATATATGATCAATAAGATTATATTTATATATCTAGATGGGCTCATGGTATTTTCCAAGAATAAAGAAGACTAGTTTATACTCATAGAAAAGGTCATCAAAAGATGCCAACAATTTGAGATATACTTTAACCTAATGTAGTGTATCTTTTGTGTCCATTAGGGTAATATTGTTAGATATTTAGTATCTAAGGAATAATCATTATTGATCTAGATATAATATTATTCTGGTGTTTACCTTGTTATATACTAAGAACTTGTAATCACTTCTCAATAAGATCACCTTGGTAAGTAGATTCATTTTTAAATTTATATTTTGTTAGGCCCCTTACTATTATACTAAAGAAAGATTACGAATTCAAATAGAGCATAGAGGAAAGGAAATAATTTACTTTCATCAAAGAAGCCATAAAACAACCTTGGTACTAATAAAACATTTAATTAGAATTTAATTTTTTTAATTATAGATGTAATCACACCAAAGAAAACGTCCTTACATGAAAAGGTAAAGGGAAAGATGATCATCTAGTGGAATTTTATTTTAAAACCCTCAAAGAGTATGAGTCCAAATACAAATACAACTTTGTGGAGAAATAGACTAATGCATTAGTCAATGAGCTGAAGAATATTAGGATTTTGTATTAGGAAACAAAATAAGAGTATTTATTAGCTACTTGAGCATCAAAAAATTTATTATGGGAGGTGAATAAGTGTGAAGTAAACCAATTAGACTACTAAAATATTAGTATATGATTTGGACATCATACCAACTAAGTTGGTCTAAGGAAGACCACTACGTTAACACATTGATGAAGATTACAAGGCTTTGAATGATCATATCTTAATTTTTTAATGTACACATGTATTGAATATACATCATGCATTTAGAGTCAATGTAGTTCTTGTCAAATCTTAAATTTTTGAATGTATAGAATTATTCATCTAGTTTTAGGATTATTTAATTTTGGGGAAAAGGTGGCCACTTTTGACCTCTTTTTTTTGTCCATTTCCACACACTTGCCTAGATTGTAAAATTTTTAATTGACAAGTACACTTTACAACACAAATTTTAAATTGAAGATAAATTCCTAAAATGAGAAGAGAGAGCAGCAAATAAATAGCAACATTCTAAATTTGACTCCTTGTGTAGTAGACCCTAAATGATTTATGGACATGTAAGGAAGAAGATTAATTTGATCTCACAAACATGAGTAGATATATCTTTTATATTTCAGTGAAGGAGATATACCTTGAATACCATATGTGAGCTTGTGAAAGATACTATTTATAAATACATTTTTATTTTTGTTTATTTTATTTTTGAAGGCTTTCTTTTAAATTTGTGTTCCTTCTGGCCTTTGATGCCTTATTTTGAAAGTTGTGAATCTTAAAATATGATTTAATTAGTTGATGCAATAATATGGTTTTTCTACCATTTTAAAAATGTAAATGATTTCCAATAATTATAGTAAGATTTATATGATCACATCCTTACATTAAAAGGAGTGGCAAAAAGGAATATGTAGATAATTAATGTTTAAATTAATGCATGCTAAATGAGCCATTGATCTCATTTTTAATCAAGTGCATCCACGTACCTAGAGGCCATCAATCACAACAAAAAAAAGGATAGTCTTCCAATATAAGATGCTAATTTTAAAAAGTAATGCATAACAAATAGGAGGTCAAATTGTGCAATTTTTTTAGTTCTCACATGTATTGTCAAGAGTAATAGTAAATCTTAGGAATAACAAGTAAAATCTTTGTTCAAATATAATATAAATCAAGTTACTAGGAATTGAAGCCTCAAGTGTAATTCCACAAAATTGTAGTAAAACTATGTGGTGCTTGTCATTTAATAAAAATTTTGTGGCCTATACCCTATAGTGAACTATAAATACAAGATTAATCAACTTCAAAATGTTGATGTATTATTTTCTCCCTTTCAATTGTATTATTATTTATTTAATAAAGGAGATTTTAAAAAGCTTGATCCTTTATAGAGGATGTCAAAAGTGAAGGAGAGAGGAGGGACCCATCTAGTACATAGAATTATTATTTTAATTTAAGGAAAGAAAATCTTATGCTTATATATAATTCCAAAGAAGCAGTTGAAGGATTAGGAGAATATGAAGACTTTGATAAAAGGAAGTGCATAGACTCTTCCCTAGTGTTTGATTGTGTAAACAATATATTTGATATTATCTTAACCAAGTAGGAATAATTTTTTAGGATGGATCCCAAAATCAAATCATAAGAAATCTCTAACATGAAGAAAGATAGAATTTGAAAATTCTCATTGGGCCTTCATACTAGCCCAACATATAGTAATTAATGTGTACCATACATTGAGTTGATCTAGGATTTTGTAAAATAATATGATGCAAACACAAGGATCATAAAGGAGAAGAACATCAAGATAGTGGATGACTAGAGAAAACATAAGTAAAATGCTTGGTTTTCCATATATTGTCAAGCCTTATACTACAATTTTAAGAACTTAAAGAAGATTTGGGAATCTCAAGAATATAAGTTATAGCTTCCAAATAATTATCTTGTGATATACAATAGAACATGATCATCTTGGATTTTCCTACCTAAGTAACTAATTCACCATCTTGATAGTCAAGATGCATTTTCAATGATAGCATTATTTGTTATCGTGAGCAATGATAGAATAGTGCACAACTTCTAACTAAGATATCCTCACAAAAAAGAAGAAAATTACCCATCACTATCTCTTTTATTTAAACTTCATCATTATTGACATGTTATATTACCAACTAAGCCACCTCACACAAACTTTTAGGCATTCCTACTCTTTTACAAACATTCTTAGCATAACAATAGTGGATGGATTCAGAGGTCCAATCAACTTTAGATGATATGTATAAGCACAATTATTATTAATGGGCTAGATGCATCTACCTTTGAAACTCTACAAAAAGAATAGTTTGAACTCCTTACCAAAGAAGAGATTTATTGGAGACAGAAATTGAGAGAATTGTGGCTCAAAGATGATGATGAGAATGCCAAATGTTTCCATATATAAACTATAGCATTGTAAATTGTACACCTTTATTAGTGTGTCCAATTTCACACTCTCCTAGCACTTATTTTAGTATTTCCATTTCCTCTATACATTATGGGATCTATATTGATTTAAATAAACATTTCATTCAATATTATGAGTTTTTTTCCACTTTACTACATTATCACACTCTTATTTCAGTCCTTAATCCTAGGTGTGCCCTTTATCATTTTATCCTAATTTATCCTTAATCCTACCCCAATTTCAAATTTCAAAGCATATTTCACATATTTATACATTATAGTTTGAGCCACCATGTTAGAATTGACATTAGAACCTCATTATCTTGCATTCCTCAAAATTCATAAAAATGTTGTCAAGACCAGGGTGACCTACCACCTTGGTCCCACACTTAATTTTGGGAGGATAAATTGGTGGTCTTATCTAATTCAAATCTCGTTTCATGTGAAAATATATCAAATCAAGTCGATCTAAAGGTGATTTTAATTATGAAATCCCTATATAAGGCATCCCTCTCAATTCTTTTTCATGATCTTATCTTATGCTAACATTATCATCTAATTCAAGAGTATTTATTCGTCCTCAAGAGCATATCTAATTCAAGGAGAAGAAAACTACATCAATTCATATTTTATTTATATTTTATTTATATTTTATCTATGATTTCATGATGGATTTTATGTGATTTATCATGTTATTCCATCAACACATGGAGTACTTATACTAAGAACATTGCATCGCCTATTGGAGGTATAACTATCTACACTCAATCATTTCAATTATAGATCTAGCCTTTCCCTCAACAGGCAAGATTTCCAATTTGATTTTAATTCAATTATAGGGTTAATTCCAAACCTAGAGTTTAACTTAAGGAAAACCCCTATTCACAACCTCTTTTATTTCCTCTTGTATCAGTTATAGGTATCTGACAAAGCCACAAGACTTCATAAAGCATCAAGAAGCCGGTAGAGGCCTATTTCCAAAATTTGAACCTAGTTTTTAGGGACCAATGTGGTGGGGTGCCCTTTGTCCTAGGAGCAAGGCACTGGGGTACCCTAGTCCTCAAAATTATGCATCAATTTTTAGTGGTGGCACTTAGACAATCTCAAGATTTGGATCTTCCAACATCAACTCAACCTCAGAAGACCAAGGAGTTCTAGCTCCTTGGCCAGATGAGATCAACATCATATTTTAGTCATAGGTGCACAGTCAAATTCTCCTCTTATTTCTATGTTTGTTGCTCTAGTTCTGCAGTTTTACCAATTTGTTATAGTAGTTTTAACATTCATTTCTCTCATACCTTAGCCATATTTTGGCTCACTTTAATGCATCTCCATAGTTCATCCATTTTTCATAGTAGTGAAGGAATAAAAACCCTGTAAGCATCATTTGACTCTATTTTACAAGAGTTAGTCAAATGCGATCACTTCTCTAGGTGATTTTGTATTACAATGTTGGTATGAAAGCTGATCTCGGTCCGATGTTCTACTCGGTTCCATTTTCATGCTATACATTTTGGTCAACCCAACTCTTATGCTTGCATTACTTCTAATTTTTCCCTTTTCGATCTAATTTGTATGCACTTAAACATTCATATTTTCAGTCATTTCTAAAACATATAGCTTATGCACTTTCATTAATTGCATTGGTTAGTTCATATGCTCACACTTAGTTAATCACATACTTGCTTTATTGCTTAGATATTCAGTTTTCTTTCTTTCTTTGCATTATTAAAAAAACACAAAACAAAACAAAACAAAAAGGACATTTTAAAATATTTTCATGTTGCCAAAAAAAATTTGGGCCATTGCCCCAAACCCCATGCCATGCTGATAATTCTAGGATGAAATGTCAATATTTGACCGACTTGTCTTTCCATTATGATAATTTCAAAGACCTTATGACTCTTCACCCCTCTCCTAAAGATCCTACCAAGGACATTTTGAGCCAAGAGGATGATTTCATATCACTTTTATTAATGCTCTCCCTTCTAAAGATGAAGTATTAATAAATAATGCTTTTTCCTCTCCAAAATTGGCCCTACCCATGAGGACATCCTAGTTCAAGAAGAGACTAGGGGAGAGGACCTAGTAGTTGTGCACCCTAACTTTGTGCTTCTAATTATCCTACGTGGAAATTTCAAATCACTCCCAATTTTTTATAGCAGCTTACTTGGCAAGTCCCCTGCTTATAACTAAGGTTTCAAGGCCACATCATCAAATATGATGCCACATTAGCATGTTTTTTTGTCAAGGTGTCCAAAAGGCCCCAAAAAATAGTGAGACCAATACTTGTGCATTACATCATGGGTAGTTGAGTGTTGATGTGCCATCACATGATTGGTTGCTTTTTAGATCAAAGGAATACATTTTGTTTAATTATGGGTAGTCAAATCACAACTATTGGACTTTATATAAACAACTATTGGGTATTATAATCACAATTGAATGCACGACTATTGGACCCTGCACGACAACTAGCCCCTCTCCCCTATTAGTATTTCTTTCAAAGATCTTCCTCTCAAGGATGAAGCTTTGAAGAGTGATGTTTATCCTTCTCCTAGAGTGTACCTGCTCCATACAGATCATTTATTGCTAAAAGATGATATGGTGGCTATCTTTCCTAGTGACAATTTACCTTCTTTCCATTTCAATAACCTTCCCTCTAGAGATGAAGCATTAATGACTAGTGCTAGTCCCTCTTCCAAAATTGGTCCCACCTATGATGATATTTTGGTGCAAGAAGAGACTATCAACACTTCTTTCAATAATCCCCCTCATAGGGATGATGTTGGTCTTTCTCCTAAAATGTACCTTTTATGTAAGGATACTTTGGAACAAGAGAACACTCTTAGGCTACAAGGGTTCAATATGAGTAACAATCCTATCTATGAGGATTTTTTTTTATTCAATCCCAAGATAGTCCTAATCATGAAGAAGTGTTTAAGTTTGATAATCCTCTTTATGAACCACTAGATGATTTCATCTCTACTAGATCTTCCTCAAATTTTCCTAAACTATCTTTGATCAATATGATACATTTGAATGGTTGTGAAACTCCTAACAAGCTTGTGATTGTTGTTCAGAGTTGTAGTACTCCTTAAACCTCTCAACTTTTTAATAAACCGATTATTGTGGTTAGAGGTCATTATAATCATGATACGTTTTGCAGCCTCAATAAACCTATCATTAATGTGAATGGAGGTTATGTCACTAGAAGTACTAATGAATATACGTACAAATCACCCAAGAATTTTATAATGTGTTTGCTCACACATATAACACTAGCATATTTATATTATTTATTAATAATATATATAAAAATGTCGAGATATCCTTTTCGAGGCATTTATCTCTCTTAATGTTTTTATATATATTATTAATAAATAATATATATATGCTAGTTTATTTTGCATTTATGCATTCTCATGTGTGTTTTCTACAAGTACAATTGGGTTCTATAAGTTGGTATCATTGTCGATTCTAGGCATAACATGCTAGCCTTCTGAAACTTTTTGTACCAAATTCCAAAAACCCTTGGATTAACACACCTCTCTACTTAGGCATGTTTAGTAGCTCTATATATATATATATATATATATATATATATATATATATATATATGGTCCCATGAAATTTTCTTAGAAAATATCTCTTAAAATTTAGTTTTCTAAGAAAGAGAAAATATCATAATTTTAAAATTTAAAGATAATAAATTTTAAAAATAATAAATCTTCATTTGTTAGAAAGAGATTGAGATGAAGTAAGCTATTTAAAGTTAAACTGAATTGATTAATAGACTTTCAACAAATTCAATGTACAATTATATCCAAATGTAAAGTAATTATTATGATTGTGTAAAAAGATGTTTTCTGCTCTTTATAAAACTAAATAGTTATTCTTTGTTCATATTTCAAGTGAATTCGATTACTGGTTTACAATTAGTATTATGACATAAATATGGAATTAGTGTAAGTTTATGGTTTATTTTATTTTGGATAATGCCACCATAATAGATGATGTCATATCTTATGTATGATTGTCCAAAACAATATTTTTTGCTCTCTATAAAAATATTCAACACTTATACTTTTAAAAATAATAAAAGCAATTAAAATCTAATATATTTAGACAAATACTTATGGCATCCACTATAATAAAATCAATAATAATATGCAAAATATACACGTTTAACCATTACAATATAACATTTTTAATTAAATATAATTATTTAATTAAGATTACATATAACATTTATATGCATTATTATAAAAAATTCAAACCTTTTAGATTAAAAAAATATAAATTTAAAATTGTAGATATAATATGAAAACTTTGTATAATATCATCAATATACATGAACTATGATCTAATATCATAATACCAATTTCATGAATTTATTAAATTTATATTAAAAATTTTAAAAACAATCATATAATACATTGTAAAGATCTAAATCTTTTTCTCAAATGTAACCAATCCAAAGTGTAACCAATTATGTGGAAGCTGTTAACTCTACTTTCCAAGTAAACCTCAAACAAAAGTTAACAACTCTTTCACAATTAAAAAAACAAAATCCCAGATCAGAACTGCCTTATAAGTAGATAAAGGCATGCAACCTCCCCAATCTTACAATCAAAAGGCATTAAAAGCTTTAAAAACAAAGCCCAAGTTAGACCAAACAGTTGTCCCACACTGAATTTCAATTTCTAAGCTGAAACTGTGTTTTCTTTTAGAGTCTCAGCAGTAGCAGTGGCAACACGTGTCTCTCCAATAAAAAAAAGTAATTTCCAGCAAAGAAGCCAGCGTGGGTGAGCATCATGTAAAACAATTTTGTTGCAGAGAGAATGATGATGAAGGCTTCCAAAGCGATCTGCACAGACAATATATCATGATATATAGAAAACCAGAATTCCTCTGCTTTTGATTACTTATAGAGGGAAGGGCTTATCAACCAATTAGATTTGCAATGTATAAAAAACAAATGTTGGGTAGAGTTATTCAAATATATATATATATATATATATATATAATCCCAACTAAAGCAAAATCACATACAAGCTTCGGGCTTCTGCCATGTAAATGGATCTCTTTGCATGCCAACCTGCAGGTTTTATAACATGGTTATCAGCATTAAAAAAAATCACTTTTGCTTACAAGTATTGTTGAAAGTTGTATTTAAATAGATCCCGGACAAATCATTTTGAAAGAGATCTTAGTAAAGGTCATTTTAAATTTGCAAATTTCCCAAAAAGTGATCTTAATTTTTAAAATTTGTAAACATTTAATACCCCATAGCAAGAAGAGTAAGAGCCCAAGCTGTCATGACGGATGAAGCAGTTGAAGCCAAGCTCTCTGCTGTCCACACTTGAAGATAATGGAGCCCTGAAAGATATGAAGCTGCTCCTACAACTCCTGCTATCAGGGAAAATATCACCATAAAACTCGTGGCTTCATTCCCTATGGGAAAAAGCAATGGTGAAAATGAGAAGCCCACTGGTATGCTACCTTTGGGTCCTGCCCAAAAAATAAAAAACTATTACAGTCGATCAGAGTTCAGAGTACATAAAACTAACAATCACCAAAAACAAATAAGAAAGATGTTGGTTACCAGTAACATAATCATGATCAAATGGCCTTATTGAGTGCCCAGCCAGCAATGCCAGCAACAGTCACATACATGCAGAAATTCAGAAGCAGCAGAAATCCAGCCAAAGACTTCACTATTCCCACACCCATTTTAACAAACCTTCAAAATAATTCAGATAAAGAGCTATTTCACAGAGACAGAGCTCCAAATCATTTAAACTGCTCAATACTCTTTAGAAATTGGTTTGATGTTCTGCCTGGTCATTATCGTGATGATGCCAGTAATAAGGGGCATTCAATGGCTGTTACTGCAAAATCGGTTACAAGGCAGCAGACCGTCTACATCAACGCATTAACTTTACTCATCTCAGGCCACACGAATATAGCACCAAGGCATTACGAGTTTCTTTCCACCAAAATTCCTCTGCCCAGTTTCATGTCTGCATGCAAGAAAGGTTTAAATACTACTCCATGGTGGATATGGACTTTAAATAATCTTGCATTTTCTTCTCGGTTTATTATTGTTCTCGGGTAACAGACAGTCAGACGCCTTAATGTATTAATGGTGACTATAACACAGTTTATTTCAGGATGCATGGTGAATATTTTTAACAGCATACGTTACACATTTTTTTTAACTACTATTGCTATCACAGCAGACACGCAGATGAACGTCGGTTGCATTCTCCACTTCCATCTTCATTGCCAGCAATGCCTCCGCTTCCATCTTGACAGTAACCTGCACGTCATTTTAAATGCAGCTCCAAAAACTTGACACAGGTTTTTTCCACCCCTGCTGTGACTGTAGAACGCCTCTCAGCATAACAAGAAATAATAGGCAACCTTATCTTCCTTTGATTATCCCAACTTCCCTTCCTATTTCTCAACTAGTGCTTTGATGCAGGAGCATCCTGAGTCATTACATTTTGTTTTTATTTTGGTGTTTAAGGTCTGTTTTGTGTTGGTTTAGGTTCTAAGAGACCCTTGGAGACCATTTGAATTCTTTTAGATAGGTCTTTAAGTCTAGGAATCCATATTCTTGAGTTTCCTGCCAAAAACCCAATTTGAAATTTATAGTGATATGCTTGTACAATGTTGTATTTTGTTCTCCACCTTAGTTTTAAGTTGTTTTGTGTCAATAATGCCCTCTTGGATCATTTTAGTGCATGTGGTCATGAGTTTCTACTAACAAAAAGTGAAAAGTTGCAAAGAGTTGTCAAGGTAAAGTTGCAAAAAAAGTTGCAATCTTTAGGTTTTGGTCAAGAATTAGTTATGGAGGCTTAAAAAAGATTGGTTTTGATGAAAAATATGATGTACACATGGAAAAAAGGATTTTTTGGGAGACTTTAAATGAAACAAGGGGATTTTGCATTGAACAAGACTGTTTTTTTCTGAATTTAACACTATTTGCAGGCTGAAAGATGCAATTATACGGACTGTACATACACAGTACGAACCTGCACACGTGGGGAAAAGAAAATACATTGAATTAACTTTCATTTGCAGGTGGTTTGACGAAATTTTATTAGGAATTGAAGAAGTTATTGCATTTTTTGTCAAAACAGTCCAGAACCCTGCCTAGGGTTTCTAGTGGACATGTTTACTCCATAACTCACCTTCCCATCATTGGAAAACCATGAAAATTGGTGGGAAGGTCTGTACTGATGTATTCTACAATTCCTCCAAAGGATAGGGCTTAACTCATTATTTTGTAGAAGATATCTTCACCAGTCTGTTTCAAGACACTGTAAAAACAATCAAAGAACTAGGGAAAAGGAAGGGTTTTGTCAAATAAAGCCTTGTTTTATTTTGAACAACAGTAGTATGGTAGAAAAGGATTCCCAAATGTGTTATGAGAAGTTGTAAAGTCTGCTCTTGAGTGGATTAGATCAAAATAGGGGTGAGTATTCTTGTTAGACATAGAGGGCAGTCTTCTACATTAAACAAATGAAGGGAAATTGTGCCAATACATTGTTTTGTACTGCTTGAAGGGGGGAAGAATCCTAATTAGCATCTCAAAATCTTGGTAACAGTTGGTGCAATCAAGACAGTGATGCCTTACACAAGAATACAAAGAAATGCATCAAATGGACCTAGTAGCAATGGCCTAGGCTTGAGAGCCTGAGTAGAACCTTGGGCAGGTTGATGTGAACTTTGTGAAACTTCGTTTACTTGTTTGATTTGCAGTCCTTGCTCTGCATCATGCTTCTGTTGTCACAAAGAATTGCGCCTGAATGCCAAGTGTAAACTCAGCAATCCTGTGAAACATCGAATGATCCTCAAGCCTGTGGGTTGCCTAATCTTGAGGATCAATCTCCAGAGAGGGCTGGTTCCCTGATGAAAACCTCCTAAAACTAATTAACTTGGCTGGAAAAGAGATAGAAAGCTTGCTTGAATTGAAATCCTAAAGCTACAGGAGGTAATTAAACCAAAATTATGTGATTCTATTCACTATCCTAAACCTATAATCAGCTGCAATAAAGTCCTAAATTTATTTCACAATTCAATTAAGATCATGAAATTCATCAATATTTTACATGTAGGTTTGAAGTTTCAATGTTTGTAAGAGGAAAACTAGGTTTTCACAGATACAAATGACTGAAATCTTTGTTAAACACAACCTGAATTTTAACATGAAATCTTCTTGTTTTTTAAAGCATCAATGAGACAAAACAAAGGATTCAAGATAAAATCACAATGTTTAAATCAAATCATTCATATGACAATAAAACTCAAGAAAGTATTGAGAAGGAAACATTATACAGAAAATAAACTCTATTACAATGCTTGAATAAAAAGGTTGAGTTACAATGCTTCACTGCTGTATGTGTAAGCAGAAAAGAAAGAGCTCCCTAAGGGCATGTCCCCATGCCGCTGCTTAGCTTATTTTGGCTAGCAGCCACTGCTCAATATTTTTAGGAGTATTTTGTGGAACTAGTGGCCCCATGGACTTTATTTTTTCTGCTTATTTTTAAGCAGTCAATTTAAATTTTATTTTTCTAATTGTATAATTTTTTAAAAAATTATTATTTCTTTTTTCACCTTCACAATTGAAAGAGAACAGAGATTTACCACAGAGAACGCAAACGGTTACAAAATGTGAACCAAACTACTCACCTAATCACTATCTCTGATGGCAATACAAATAAGGGATCTGAGTCTACAGTTAAAAGTCCACAATATTGAAGAGTACGGAAATGTAAAGCATACTATAGTGGTTAACATACCTGAATTGATTTGTATAAAATAAAACGTAACTTTCAGAAACCTGTATTCAAATGAAGAGCTGCATTAAAATAAAAATATAATAATTTTGAGCAGTGAAAATGTATTAACTATATTTTGTGCGGGAAGGAAAAAATGGGAAAAAATTTGGAGAAAAATGAATTAAAGAAGAAAAAGAGGGAAAATAATATGTGTTGCCAGATGTCAGATTATTTCCATTTGAAGCAGCTGCTTATTTCCAGCACCCCCAAAATTTTGCAAAGCCTATTTACAGTTTTTAAGCAATTTTGCTTCAGGAAAATAGGAGAAGATTCCAAATTATCCAAATTTCTTTAGTAAAAAAATTCATGGGGACACTTAACTGCTTAATTTTAAGCAGAAATTTGAATTAAGCAGCAGCATGGGGACAGGGGGTAAGAAAAGAAGAGAGAAGAAGACTTATAGGAGAAGTCTTGAGAAGAAATAGGGCTGAGCTGCTGTGCTTTCAAAAAAAAAAAAGATAGCTGAATATTTCTTCTTTATTTAATCTTTTCCTCTCAAAATCTGCATGAAGAGTCTTTGCTGGGTCGAATTTGCCTGAAAATCATGCATAAAAGCATGCAAAACCGCTCCAAACTGACTATTTGTGGGTCCAAACTGCTCCTTGATTGATGAGGCATGCATGTGGAGTCTTGAGTTGAACTGAAGGTGTTACATTTAGCTTGCAATTTCGTTATTTTTAGGTTCAAAGTAATGCATGAGTTTGTTTTCTGCTTAAGGGGTCGAAATTGATTGAGTAGCATGCAAAATAAAGGTCAAGACTCAAAACTCATGCAAACTAAGTTTGTACTGCTGGAAGTGTTGCCTTACCTGATACTTGACCCATGAGAGGCATTGAACTGCACTAGAACTACTGAAACTGCTCTAAAAAATCCTTATTTTATAACTCCAAATTGCTGCATAGATCAGGACTCCACCTTTTGATGCTTAGAGCTCATCCTTCATAATTTGCTCAAGTGACTATTCCTTCTTATTATCTGTGTTATTAAGAATAGCATGATTTTCAAGTAATGCATTCATAGAATTTTGTATTTGAACTAAAAAATCTTCTTAGCTTTCTCTTATAGGTCTCATGCATTATAGTTGTCTCGAACCCCTTTGACATTTCACTGCCATCTCTGTTCATCTTATTTGTACTTCAAATACATGCTTATGACCGATCCTTTATATTGGCACTGTATTTCTAGCTTCTAGAATCTTTTGTCTTAGACTGCTTCTTTGTTTTGTGCACTGTGGCTATATTTACTCATATTGATATTTGGCAGTTAGGCTCTGTTTCAAACTCAGGAAATTGCCCTTAAGATTGCAGTACTATTTTGGATTACCTTTTATATACTGTGTATATTCGATGTGTTGGTCCTTTGTCAGAGACACAAAATGACCGTGCCTTGGACATTGAGCCTTTCTTCCATGGCCATATGTGTTGTTACTGAGAATTGTGACCTTATGTTGAAGAGAGATCTATGTCTTTTGAAGGGTTTAATCTTTTCGTATCATTGTATCTTTCTTTGAAGACTTAATCTATAATCTCTGTTTTGACAGTAGCTCACTCACTGATAAATATTTCATACAGGCTTATGACCAAGTGTAAATGAGAACTTCAAAGCTCAAAACACTGTTACTCTGACTCTGACCTTGGGCGGTGACTGTGCTTTAACCCATACCCTAGGGTAGGGCTTTTTTATAGCTCATCATATACTTTTATGATTTTATCTTCATTATACCCTCTATCTCTGTGACTGATTCTTGACAGTCCTTTACCCTCTGTATCCGCAGAGCCTTGCTGCTCTTAATACTGTATTATTGATGGCATATAGTGCTGCTCTGGGTCTGTTGTGCTCTGTTCTGAGACTGCAATCTCTGATTCTAAAAGCTTTCAAACTGTCAAAAGGTGCCTTTGGATGCATTAGTGGCTGTAGTTTACTGTCTTATCATATGACTCTGCATGCGATAACCTAATGACTAGTTTGTGCAGCACTTGGACCTACCTCTGACAAGGTCTATATGCATTTCTTTGGTGACTTTGTAACAGTATTGATTGCTTTGATACTGTCTTTTCACTGTATACTGAACTTGAGACTGCTATAGTTTATCATGCACTACCCATGCTGCAAATTAATCCTTTTTGGGATTGGCGATGACCACTGTTTTGGTGACTGCCACAAGTCTTTTGATTGCTATTCCAAACAGTCACATGACTTTCTTTGTCCTCTGTGATACTTGCCTTAAGGATCACTGCCATAACCTTCCCTTGGTTTAGACTGTTAATGTCTTTGTGTAGAGACTGTCATAAACCTCTTGAAGCTCATTGTTTGCTGGAAACTTACCCTTTAACCTAGGGAACTGTTCACTGTAGTTGTGGCCCTCTTCTTAATGGCTGCAAATGCTCTTTTATCTCTGTAGTCATCTCTTAATACCTATGATTAGCAATTTCATACATTGATCACTGTCTTTATGTAACGTTTTGCCACTATCTCTGGTCAAACCTCAGCTTGAATGACCCTATGACTAAACCTTGATATTCTCTGTCTTCTTGGCTTCTAAGCTTGAATGAATTGGCTCTATGCTTTGCCCTAGGTCTGCAAACCTTATGATCCTTTAACTGTAACATGGTGGTAATCTTATCATTGATGGATATCTTCTGTAGCATGGAGTGATTGTCTTTTTTGAAGACACTGTCCTCTGTATTTTACTTTGTTTTGTTGACCTCATTACTATTATTGCTATGACTAACAGTATTCTGGTTAGGACTGCTCTTTTTCTTGTCATGGCTGTGTGTTGCTATAAATCTCTCTACTACTGTCAAGAGGTCTGCAAATTTCTTAACCTTGTGACTGTCATAAAGATATTTCTGTTTTGTACTTGGCATGATGTCTCTGTATGCTGCTCTGGGTCTTCTTTTGTTGATTTTTTACTGTCAAAGGCTTTGACTCATTGTCTACCTAGCTCATGTTAGGTGCTCTGAGGTGCTGATCTTTGTCTTTGAGGATTCTTGAAGACTTCGATCTGCCAACTGATGATTTTGCTGCTCTATTGACTGGATTATCTTTACACCCTTCACTGTAATTTCATCAGACCTTATGACTCCGCTTTTCTTCTTCTCAGGGCTGATTGCTCTACTCATCATTAGCACTGATGTAGCTCATTGTTTCTTGGAATGACTAAGTATAGACTTCATACCTTGACTGCTATAGACTTTTGCTCTGACTTAACTGCATGCTCTGAGACTAGGACTGTGTTTCTTTCATTGCTCAGTGTTAGGGCTTTCTTTGAGATAATCACTGCTTTCAACAAGCTATCTCGTGGCTTTGGACTGTATTTGCTGCTCTTTGGTAAGAGGACTATATTGTATTGCAAGGTATATAACAAAGAAACCTATTGCTATCTGTGAGCCTATATAGATCCTTCTTATAAGATTTTGAACAATATCTCAAACTGTTAATAAGATATTTAGTAATGAAAACCCTAGCCTTCTTTAAAAACAAAAAGCACTTTTCAAAGAGAAATTGAGAAGAAATCTTATATTAGTCAATAACTGACATGCAACCTCCTTTATTATGTAAAAGAAAACCATAATAAATGAAATCTTTCAGAAAGTGTGAGTTGTGAAGACAAACCCGTAATAATCGTGCAGCTTGCTTTAAATGCTTTTTCAACTTCTCTTTGAAAATAGCTTTCTGGCATGAATCTCTGCATGTCTTTGAATGAACTAGCAACGGTTGTATCTAGGTCTTTACACAATTTTTCATTGTAGATTTATAGTGCAATCTCCCTGTTCTTAAATGAATAAAACATTCTTTTTTCATAAGGTAGCCCCCTTTCCATGCATACTTTGCTCTATCAACAAATGCAAACTGCTGTTGGCCACCATCAGGAACCTGTGAAAGAGTAACATGCTGTGTAGATGGAGCTTTCTCTTTACAATGCAACTCAATCTTCATTCTTTCAACCCTAATCTACGTGGAAAAAGCTGTTCACAGTGAAGCATGTGTGGATAGAATGGCTTTTACGTGCCTTTACATGCAGCGTGAACTTGCTTTTGTGTGACTGTAGACTCTTATTTCCCTCTCAAACATTTCAGAATAACTTATCTTTGACTTAGTTCAACGAGGAGGGATGCTCTTTCTTGATTTACCTTTTTTTTTTAAATTCCTCCCAAAAACGTGCATGGCTATTAAATGGGAAATATTAAAACCTTTTGGATAATCATTGATTTTTACTCAAGACATGTGCCCATATTTATTAAAACACTCAAACATGAGAATGTAAAAGCTTTTAATCATGAAAATATTCGTTCTTTAGACTTCCTAGACTACTTGAAACCCCCTAAAAGGCTATTTTTGACCTAGAGACATAAAATGGGTAAGAGCTTCCTCTAGCACCTCATCTTTCTTAACATCTTGGAAAGGAATATGATCTTATTGAACAACTTAAAGCCACTCCTGCTAAAATATCTTTTTCAGATTTGATTCAGACTTCATCTACACATCATGGAATGTTACAAGATGCTTTAAAGAACTTAGATGTTCCCCCTGTGATGACACCTAATAATATGACTTCTTTGATGAATTCTGTGAAAGCACCTAAAACTCAAATTGTTTTCTCTCTAGATGAGTTACCTCCTAAGGAGATTCAAAATTAATATGACCCTCTTACGATTGTTGTCTTTATTAATGGTAATGCTATAAGATGAACATTAGTGGATAATGGATCTGGCCTTAATGTTTGTAGCATTGACTTGTTGTATAAGATTAATGTAGACATTTCTCTTATTCAAATTGAATCCCTTTCTTTTTGTGGCTTTGATAATGTTGCTAGAGCATCTTTAGGTACTATAACCTTGCCTATTAAGGTAGGACCTATTATTTTACGGTTACCTACACCTATCCAAGTCATGCCCAATAGTATTACTTACAATCTTCTCTCATGACAACCTTTGGTTTCATAATATGCAAGTTTCCCCTTTTACTCTTCGTCGTCAAGTCAAATTAATTTATGTCAATAAGATGTATACTTTGCACACTAATACTAATTTACAAGTTTGTTTGAAAACTTCATCGAATTCTAAATCCTCTTCGCATTCTTCTAATTATTTTACTACTCAAGATGAAACACCATCTCCTCCTAAAGATACTTCCTCATCTAAAGAGGTACACTTATAAGAAAATTGGGGGTCCTTAAATTTTACACCTACTTTTATTGGAGAATATAAAGTCCCCCAATAGAGCCTAAGACTAAAAAAAATGATGATATGGTGGAACCTAAGAAGAAATCAACCTTGTCTAAACAACTTAGTAACAATTTTGCAGCTGCTACTAATTCAAACCATTCTTCAATTTTTTCTTCTAGTTCATCTAATTATGACATTAAGAGCTATGAGGCCCTGTTGATGATTTTTCTTGCTACCTCCAACCCTAAGGGAAATAAAACTCTTAGGTTATGAGATTGCGAACCTATAGCATTCAATTTTCACCATCAACAGGCTAAAGACAAGAAAACACAACACAACAAGGCTACACTAAGCCTTCTTCACTTCAAGCTCTACCCAACTCAGGAGGGTATTCCTATTTTGGACCTGCATGCTCATTATACTTATGAAACTACTATAACATGCAGGTTTACAAATTGTAGATATTTCCCAGTCATATGGGGACTATATAATTAACTTTGTATTCATCCCTAATCCCGCCAGCTTTGAAATCCACTGAGAAAATAAAATATGTGTTACTCAAAGGGTACGAGGGACACCAAGTGCGCATACTGAAATCAGCCCTCTACATTCTTGAAGAAAGAAGGGGAAAGAAAAATAATTTTATTATACACTTCTGAAACATATTCCAAGCGGCATTTGCATGCTAGTGCGTATCCCATGGAACAGAGTCATACCCACAAGTTCAGAGAATAAACCCACATTGTAAAACAACTCTAATTAGTGAGCCTTCATAGCATTAATGCCTAACATTAATACAACTCAATCTGTTGATTGCATCAACCATTTTTGTTAATCCATTTGACAATTCCAGAATTCCTTGTAACGTGCAAACAGAATTGAATTCCTTCCTTGAAAGAAACCCATAAACACAATCACACAATGATAAAGAAATACCAAGACAAATCAAAATATCCTTAATATCTTAATTCATATGAGTTCTGAAAATAAAAAGGGAGACAGTCTCTGCAACACTTAAACACTCTATCTATTACTAATTGAAATTTACAAAATGAAAGAAATACCTTCCTCCTTTGTGAGACTACTTGAAACCCTAGATAGGCATAGCCTTGCTTCTACCTGCCCAGAATACAGATATTTCAGAATCCCCTTATCACAGCCTTGGTATTCCTTTTATAACAGCAAGGAATGCGACCAGCTTCAAGCTGTTTTACATGAGTCCCATTTTTACCTAATTAGCCTCTAACACCTATACATGACTCAACAGCTTCAATATTTCTCACACCGGCAATTTTGGACTTCTACAAATTCTCTAGGACATTCCTGCAATTTTGACAACATGGCTAATGATGTTGTCTTGAATTGATTATCGGGACCTTCTCATTGGGAGCTTGCACCGCATTCTAAATTCCATTTGTCAATCTTTCTTCCTTAGCAAGCAGCCACAGACAATCCCAACTGATCCACATCGGCATTCCCCTATCCACATGGCATTATATGGCAACTGCTAACTCATTGAGATCCTTCAAATAAGACAGGATGTTCAAAACTGACCCTAATTGTAATCTGCACAAGTGACACGTTCTTGGTAGGGACCATTTCATACTCCATCCACTTTGACCATGTTCACCTGCAAAGTGTTCTACCCACTTTGCACAACCATCGCGGTAACGCAGGGTTACCCATTCATTTGCCCCCCTCTTTTATCTGGCAACGTCTATCCAGCCCCAGGAATGCACCTGGGGCATGGATGTATGGGTATGATGCGCATGGATGCTGCTGCTTCGTTTCTCTCGCCCACTCAGACTCTCTGCCATCCGTATTAACTGCTATCTGTCTGCACTGTCCTGTCAACTCCGTAAAAGTTGAAGATATTTTTTGAACTATGTAAAACTTACTTTCTTTGATGTTTATAGTCATGTGCCCTCTTTCTAATTATAAATTAATTTGAATGATGTGAAATATAAATTTTGTTGTAATATTTTATATTATTTTTTGATATAATGAAATTTATTACATCTTTAAATAACATCTTTTAATAAAATAGAGTGTCTCATTTTTTATTATATATATTTTTAATTGAATAATAATTAGAAAAAATTAAACAATAGAAAAAGTTAAATTTTAAATTAAAATAAAAGAAACAAATTAAGGTAAAAGTATAAGGACAAAAAATATTTTTAATAGTCATTTCAACATGTGAAAATAAAAATGAATGGATATACAAGTAAAATAATAGAAACTATTTTTTTAAAATTATAATCTATTAAATTGTTGATAAGACACCTTTAAATGACAATTATATTTATTTAAATATATATATATATATATATATATAAAATAATTATTGGATGTATAAAAGAAGAATAACAAGAAATATTTTTAGTGATATTAAGTTTCCACAATCCATAATGTTCTTTGCAGTGGTTTCTGGTTTTGACTATGTGAGAATTCTCACACAGTCAAAACCAAAAAGCATCGCAAAGAAAGAAATATTTTTGAATTAAAAATCAATTTTAAATATATAGATTTTATTACTTCATACAATTAATTTATAATTTTTATTATTATTATATTATTTATGAAAGATGCATGTCTACCATTTATAATAGTAAATCAAAGAAAAAAGTTAAATTTAATTGAATACATGTTTTTATCAACTTTTGTGATTCACTATCAAAATTAAAAAAATGAAAATATATATTTATTATTAATATATTTATTTTGTATGTTTTTATTATCAATATATTTATTATGTATGTTTTTATTTTAAATAACATTTTAGTATATTTATGCTATAATATAATTTGTAATTATTATTTTATTATTTATTATAATTAACTTAATATAATTAAAATATATATAATGTAGATTAATACAATTAAAAATATATGTGGTAAAAATGAGGCATTGAATTTTATTAAAAGATATTCGTTTCATAAAAATAAGAGTATTTATAAATTAATTATATAAAATAATAAAATCTATATATTTAAAATTGATTTCTATACTATCATTATTTTATACATCTATTAAATATTGTCATAATTATATATATATATATATAATTGTCATTTAAACCCGTGTCCTATCAACAATTTAATAGATTACAATTTAAAAAAATGTTTCTAATATTTTACCTACATACCCACTCATATTTATTTTCACATGTTGAAATGGCTATTAAAAATAATTTTAATCCTTATGCTTTTAATTTGTTTTTTTTGATACGTTGTATTTTTACTTTCTTTTATTTTAATTTAAAATTTATCTTTTTTTATTGTTTAACTTGTTTTAATTATTAATCAATTAATAATATATATGATAAAAATGAGACATTCTATTTTATTAAAGAATATTATTTATGCAAGATGTAATAAATTTCATTATACTAGCATATATATCCTATCATATAGTCTATATAGACAACGTGGAGAGATATCAATTGTAGGAATCCAAGATGATAATAATATTAATATTATGTGTTTGTAATAATATTGTGTCAAGATGTATCATCATATTTACATTCTCAAAATTATCCTCACTACATATATTATATTTATCTATCAATTTTATTTATTATAGATTTTACATTAAAATCCATGATTTATATTATTCACATGCATACTAATGTGGGGATCATGCATTCTTCCAAAATGTATCTACTTAGCAAATCTATCAAATTTAACCATTAGGAATCACACCTAATTGATTCATCATAACAAGCATTCTTCCAATGTGTATTAGATTCTCAAAGGCATGTGATATTTATTTAATCCTTTCAATTAAAGGGAAATGAGTAAGGCAATTTGTATTTTCTTATCATACTAACTCTTAATAGCTTTAATTTAAGTGTTTGATCTCAATGAATGATAAAAAAATAAATGGTACAGTTATTTTATAATACCTTGTGTTTGCCTACTTAAGATTTACATGTGGGCCTCTTGGTCATTAGGTTCAAACTTGTCAATTGAGTAGTTACTTTCTATGTTTTGAGGTGCAATGCCTTTGACACTTATGCCTTGTCCTTCATTTAAATTTTTTTGGTTCTATGATTATTATTAGTGTTGATGCTTCATTGTGCTATCAAAGTATTTTTAAATAGGTTTTGTATTGTTACTTAGACAATGGTCTATAAATGTTATGTTGTGACTTTTATATGTTTGATTTATATAATAATATCTATTATCATCCTTTTTATCAAAGGTATTTATTCTTATTCTTTATCCTTTTTGTTCTTCCTCATAATCTCTTTATTGTAAGTGACCATTGTCCATTGTCAACTAAAATTACTTTCCCTACATATTATAATAAATAATTTATTGAATTATAAATTGATAAGTGGTGTAACAAGAAACGCAAAATATTCTCAAACCTAAATATTACAAGAAACACATGTAGCATCTAACCTAAATTTACACAAGATCACATAAATTACTTTATACTCTTCTCAAACCTAAATTATTAAATCTAGGTGGCTGATGTAGCTATATAGAAGTAGGTGTATGAACAAGTGTGATAAATAAGAAAATTAGGTGAATGCATGAACTGATAAATTGATTAATTCTAAGGGATTGGCCATAAATTTACACATGATCATACCATTTTTCATTAACATATATCAATATATTTCTTAAAATTAAGTTAATGAGAAAAATCTGTTGAAAGTATAGTAAACTATATTGATTATCTATAATAGTGTTGAACATGATCCTCCATTGCAATGTCATCAAAACTTGTAAATTACATAGTTTAGTTATTAAATTGATTTAAAATTAAACATAAAAATTGTTAGAAAATCATTTAATAATTTTTTTACCATATCTAACTTGCATTGCATCTATTGTTGTCGGTGTTTCGTTAAGATCAATAGAAAATGGTAACCTATGTTGCCCAGTGTTTTTTTGATCATCTAAAGCTGCAATGACATGTGTATTTAATAAATCAACATAGATACAACATTAAGTCTAATAATATAATATACACTTAATCAAAATACTATTAAAATTTGAAATTACCTGAAATAGTTTTTTGAAATGTTTGACCAGGTATAACATTAAGCATTGATGGTTGATTTTCATGAATTGTATCTGCTATTTATTTGATTAATTATAGAAAATTGGTTAGAAATAGAAATTCAAAAATATCTCATTTAATGAATGGATACATTTAATAGTTAGAAAATTACCACCGATAATTTTCATTTCATCAATTGTTGTGTTTTGTTGATCATCTAAACCTGCAATGGGACGTGAATTTAAAAAATCAACATAGATACAACATTAAGTCTAACAATACAATATATACTTAATCAAAAAACTATTAAAATTCTAAATTACCTGGAATAGCTTTTTGAAATGTCTGACCAGGTATAACATTAAGAAGTGATGGTTGATTTTCATGAATTGTATCTGCTATTTATTTGATTTATTACAGAAAATTGGTTAGAAATAGGAATTCAAAAATATCTCATTTAATGAATGAATACATTTAATAATTAGAAAATTACCACCAATAATTTGCATTTCATCAATTGTTGTGTTTTGTTGATCATCTAAACCTGCAATGACATGTGAATTTAAAAAATCAACATAGATACAACATTAAGTCTAACAATACAATATATACTTAATCAAAACACTATTAAAATTCTAAATTACCTGGAATAGTTTTTTGAAATGTCTGACCAAGTATAACATTAAGAAGTGATGGTTGATTTTTATGAATTGTATCTGCTATTTATTTGATTTATTATAGAAAATTGGTTAGAAATAGGAATTCAAAAATATCTCATTTAATGCATCAATACATTTAATAGTTAGAAAATTACCACCAATAATTTGTATTTCATCGATTGTTGTGTTTTGTTGATCATCTAAATCTGCAATGACATGTGAATTTAAAAAATCAACATAGATACAACATTAAGTCTAACAATACAACATATACTTAATCAAAACACTATTAAAATTCTAAATTACTTAGAATAGTTTTTTGAAATGTCTGACTAGGTATAACATTAAGAAGTGATGGTTGATTTTCATGAATTGTATCTACTATTTATTTGATTTATTATAGAAAATTGGTGAGAAATAGGAATTCAAAAATATCTCATTTAATGAATGAATACATTTAATAGTTAGAAAATTACCATCAATAATTTGCATTTCATCAGTTGTTGTGTGGTTCAGATCAATAGAAAAGGGCAATTGACATCTTCTATTATTGTCTTGATCTTCCAAACCTACAATGACATATTTTTAATATGTGATGTAAAAACAATAATTATTGCTATGTAAAATACTAAAATAATTTTGAATAAATGTACTCACTATGTTGTTTTCTGATGATAACCCTTTCTTCTTGTATTTTTATGCCTGAACGATTGGAGACCTTTTTCTTCTTTTGCTTCCTACCACCTATGGAGGGGAATTGAAATTTTTCATGCTCTTCAACTCTTTCATTCAAGTCTTGATGGATGGCATTGCCTCTTTGACGAATAAACTGACATTTTCCCATTTTGCTTGGACTAAACCATGGTGATATTCGTCTCATAGGCATATCCTTTGAGCCAGGGATCGGTGTAAGTTTGGAAGACGTAAGAGATGCTTGAAGATCTTTTCTAAATCTTTCAACACATTGACTAAAGATAGGTTTTTCATCTACTCTAGTTGGTAAATCTTGGAGTAGTGAATTCAAATAATCAATAGCATTTTGGAAGTTATCATTGGAAGCATCATATGATTTACAACCATCTGTAATAAAAATAATAAAGATTATGTTCGTAAAATATAAAAAAGGTTTTTCATATTTCATTAAAAATGGTGATATTAAAATTTACCAATTCTTTGGTCTTTGCAAATGGCAACCCCAATCACATCTTGATCTTCTTGTGGAATACAATAATTTGTTACAAATAAAACATTAATTAAATTTTAAGAACTATAAAAATCAATTAATATTTTATTATAAATATCATATCAACATTACCAGTGGCATTGTTCTCATGACTGAAACTTCCTCTGACATCATCATCATTATCAACCAATGGAGCAACACCATTTGTAATTCAAAAAATATATTTTAGTTAGTTTCTATTAGAAAAAATTATGTCATTTAAAATATAAATATAATACTTAAATGTTAAATAACTCTTACCAGAAACTTGATCCTGCTCATTTGTTATGTTTCTCTTTAGGAGATCTAAAATCTTCAACACATGTTTTCATGTGTTTCCCCTTTTTGCCCACTGACAATCACATACATGTAAATTTGGTCCAAACTTCCTAACAAGATACCATTTTGTTGGAACAAATTGACTTCTTATCCTATATGTGTTAGGGAGGAGATCATATGGATAACAACCTGTGTTGGATATTTTTTGGGACCTCTCTAATGCAATACTATAATATCTTTCTTTTTTAAAGTTAGTTAAAAATCTAGATGACTGCAAATGTCTTTTATTTTTATAAAATGGCTCTACCCTATGAAGAAGTGTATGGATAAGCCAATCCATTCTCCTTGTACATTTCTTAGCACGATCACTTAGATAATGGCTCTTGATGTGGAAGTGGTATGACTCTATGGAAGCATTAGTCTCTTGATTAGCATGAGAGAAGTTTCAAAAAAAAAATTCCCACATTTCTATACAAAAAACAATAAAAATGTCTTAGTAAACATACAAAAATAACTTTAATGATGTAAATGCATACAAACCAAAATGAATAATCTTGCAAACTTACCAATATGACCCTCATTATGACACCAAGTTTTTTGGAAGTAATCAATAAATTTCTTCTCTTCTTTGAATTCCTCCATGAATTTTTTTATCAGGTGAGTAGTGATGTCTACATTATCACTCATTGCATGCATTATCTCACCCAATCTATCAAACATATTTGTACCAACATCCTTATTGCTGGCATACCTAGATTGTAAAAGATAATATCAATCTATGGGGTGCAAACACATAATTTTTCACATATTTTAATTAAATATTGACTTACCTATACACATTTTTCAGCCATGCTCTGCGTACATGCCAAATACATAAAAGTACTCAGCATTGAAATGATAATCTACAAGTTACATTATAAATTTTGATAAGTAAATTATGAAAAAATAAAATGTTATATTCAAACTATTTTAAGCTATAAATTATGAAATATATATTTCTATAAACTAAATATTAATCATTTATAAAGAGTTGATTGAAGTTTAAATATAAAAACTAAGGCTAATAAAAACCTGATAGCTTCAATCTCCACAGTAGCATCATCTGTCATGAATGCATTGACATTCCAATCTTCTCGAAATTCTTTCCCTCGTTTATAAACTTCTATTAGCCATTCATTTAGATCCTCAACTTTATTTCTAGAGGATATGGCCCATGCAATTGGTACACCAGCCTCTTGTTCATCGAAAACAAGCAAGGTATATAATTGATATTGCACATGAATTAAACATTGATAAATTAATATTTTTAAATAACTAAATCATTGATAAAATAAAATCCAAAAATTTATAGCAAACGTTACTTTACTTACACCATATTTGTTTGTTGAAAATGTTGAGTCCATTGCAATAATTGAGTTGTGTGAATGTTTGACCATCATTTCTCGCATCCATGGTGTTTGGATGCCTATGATAAATGGAACATTTTCCATGGTGTTTGGTCTTTTATAGTAGAAGAAGTTATTGTTCTCCTCTGCATGCCACAAATTGACACTTATTGCATCATCTTCATTCTTTTGGGATCGAATGGAGCGTACACTTTTCCATGCATTCAACACATCCTTCCTTAATAGACATGCATCCCTCTTATTCATCAACTTAGTCAAACCATGGTCTAAGTAGTGTTGTTCACATATTGTGTTGATCCCCACACCCATTAGTAATAAAGACTCAATATATGATTTGCATTCATTTGATAACCTTGGTGCAAAACTGCTCCTTGGATCACCAGAAGGGTCATCCTTTCCATGAAAAAATTCACCATTGGCATCACAATGGCTCCAATCATTATACATAATTAATGCAACATGTGGTCTACCATACATGACCCTAACATAAAAGTGAGTTTGACAACCCCTTTTTTGAATAAACCTTTGTGTTCTTTCCATGTTTTCAGATTTATTTCTTTGATCGTCTGGGCCAAAAGCACACCAATATCTATTTATTCACAAAACAAAACATATATATTAATTTATATAAAAAATTAAATATAAAAATGACATACTTATTAATTATATTTAATCCAGGCAAACCTGGAGTATGTCATGGCAGTGTGGTCAGTAGGTTTTGATGTGTTGCTCTCTTTATGATATTTACATACAAATGATGTCTTTGTACCATCTAGTAAACTTTCTCCTTTGATAAATTGAGGGAGTATCTCAAGAGGGATTGCAGCATATAAGTCCATATTGTCATCATCTCCAATAGGTGTCCATTCAAGGTCCTCACTTGAGAAATGATTTCCTTGGTTGGGAATGTCTTGCACATGTAGTTCAATGAGTGATTTCCATTTACACTTTCTACCCATTCTGAATAAAATTAATATAGTTAGCAATCCTCTATGTTTAAAAATCGTATGAACAAATATATCAATTTTTCTATTCACTCCATGATAATGATATTGTTATCTTACATGTATATATAGGTAAGCTCTACGATTTCAATTTTCTAGCATTAGAGGAAAAAATAAAATTCCATGTATTACCAAATGAGTCCCAAAAATTGTTTATTGAATTATAGATGTTAATTTTTGCATGAACTAAATGCACACTACCAAGTATAAGTATAACTAAAAAAAAAAACAATATGTTTCTAATACATCCTAGTGGTGCTCTTGCTACATATCTCTAATAGAGGTACATCTACAAGAAATATAATAGAAAATTTATATATGTGAAGTTTGATATAATATTTGTTAGACTAGATGTGTGATGTGTTTTCCGTTCTTCTCACTTGTCTCTCTATTCACTATTTATAAAGAATAGGTGTGTACGTTAATATACATAATCTACTAGGTAATGATCTACTAAGAACAATGGGGAATTGAACTCCAAATCTATGCTTGGACTATAAATGCACATGAATGCCCACTAATTATCTAAATACTTGTACCAAGATAATCTTATCATTGGGATGCCTAGGAATCTTATGAACTCTAATCAGAGCTAAATATCAGTGTCATGGGTTCTTTGATTGAGATCATTTATGCTCGATTCATGTGACCATTTATCATTAATTTATGTTTAAAATATGTAGATGCACTTAAAATATCTATAAATTTATTATTTAACATTATTTACAAACATTCATGTGCATGTGAAATATTTGTATTTCTATATAGGTGCATGTGAATCACATTAATCCAATAAAATTTGAGATCACAACATAACAAAGATTAAGATTACATGCAGATAAAATTGCATGGAACTCTATACTAGGATAGATGCAAGATTTTGGTAAGGGTTTTTCTTGCATGGCTCTCATACCATGTTATGATTTCCAAGATCATAAAGAAAAAGACTAGAAACTTCCACAAAATACATGCACACAAATAAGGCTAATGATATTATCAAGAGATTGATACAATAGGTGATTTGAATGCACAATGTAACCTTGCATATATAGGCAAGGTGGTGAAGGTAGGAAAGTCGAACATAATGAATGACTAACCCTTCAATGATGAAACACTTGTTAACTCACATGACAAGTGTTTTAGTGAGTGACAAGTGTGCATGCAAGAGATGTCTCACAAGTGAAGACATGTGTCTCAATGACATGAAGTGAGACAAAATTATAGAAGTCCCTAAGTGGAGGCTTAAACAACATGTTAATAGGAGTTGGTGTTGACTCATATTTTGAATCCATGAGAGGCTTTGAACTCCCCCTCTTTGTAAATTTTCTCAATCACATAATGAATAAAAAGGTCAATATTAGAGGAATCTATTTCAAGGTGGTTGAACATCTCTTTAGTGTAACCATTGGCCTCTCCACAAAGGGAAAGAAAATTAAACACTTGAAGAGTATTAGATACAAATATTGCATCAATTTCATCCATGTGGGAGATAATAGGCTTGTGAAATTATAAAACAACTATAAGAGAGAGGACCTCCCAAGCCCTTGGAGTTAGGCAAGTTACCACCATTATCCTATGTTAGGTGATCATTTTCTACTTATATTTTTATTAACATAACAAATTTCCTAATATGGCTAACTATCCTTTGCAAGTGTTCAAAATCCCTACTTCCAAAACCAAGAAAATCACTAAATTTTTTACCCATCTCTTCTAGTCAAGAAGTTTTGTGATCCCCAATCCTCCACGGTTGAGGATAAAACATTTTTATCTAAGACCATGAACAAAGATGAGATTGGTGTGAAAGGGAGGAAGTGGTCAGTCCAACCCAAAAAAGAATAAGAGATCAACTAGACTTTGATGAAGGAAAACTCCAAGTTAGATGAGATTAATGTAGTGGTTTCTAGTGGGGAAGAGGACAACCTAATGAACCTAAGGAATCTAAAAAATGAAAACTCTAAGGATAAGGATAGTGTTAATTCTAAGTCTAATTATAGTTATTTCCAAGAAGAACAAAGCATGGATAACATAAGCCTAAGATCTTCAAGCAATACTACTAGTGCCAAAAAACCAAAAAAGATCCCTACTACTATTATGACCTAGATTGTGGAAATTAGGACCAAGGGGGAAATGTTCAACTAGTCAAGAAAAAGGACATTAATTATAAAAGAGGATAAACCCCAAGAAAAGGATACCAAAGATCAAAAACTAAAAATGAAACCCCTACCAAAATGAATCAACCTATTAAGAGAGGTGAAGTTTAATGAAGGGGAAATCTAAAAGGGTTGATGCATGTGATGATTTTGATTCACTAAAGGTCAAGTTTCACATTATATCCAAAGAGGGGGAGGCTATTTCAAACCTTAATGAATTGGTTGGATCTCTAGGTAGCTAGTTGGTGGCTTATTATTATTATTATTATTATTATTATTATCATTGTGTTTCTTATGTTGTTAGTTATAATTATCTATTGCCAATCTAGTAGTGTTATTAGTCTCTTGGTATTTTGATTATGAACTATTGGTTGTTTCAAGCTTTGTAAGGGAAGGGACCTAGTTTTCCCCTTTTATCTAATAAAAAATACTATTTTAAATTATTGTTAATATGTTTATCAAATTTATATTTAGATCAAAAATAAAAATTTACTACGTATTTTAAAAATTACAATTTTTTTTCTATTAATATAATTAGTACTCAAAGGTGTTATGCTTATGTCTATATGTAAACTCAAATGAGCTTATATTGTGTAGAATATTTGTCAATACCTTTCATTTGTTAAAGAATTGTTTAGAAATTTATTGTGCATACTATATTTGTTAAATAATTGTTTTAAGGAGATTCAAATTTCTTATTAAAAGGAATGAAATTTTGTGCTATAAGAAAATAAGATCTATTAACCTATAAGACTTAATAATGATTCTTTTTTTTTTCAAATACTTGTATTCAGAATTATAAGATAGTTGTAATTGGATTCTTGTTTCTAATCTTCCATCTAATGTGTCGTATTGCAACTCTCTATGAATATTTTCAAACACGAGCTTGTTCAATAATAAAAAGTAAAATTTGACTAATAAAAATACAATAAGTATTTAACATTTTTAAAAAGCTTAAAAAATATATAAACCTATTTTCCCACTTTCACAAGATTAAAAAAATTTAAAAAGGGGTGAAATAAGGATAGAATATTTTTTAATCAAATAAAAATATTACAAAATATATAAACTTATTTTTCCATTTTAACAGGATTAAAAAAAATCAAAAAGGGGTGAAATAAGGATACAATAATTTTTAATCAAATTAAAAGATTAAAAGATATATAAACATATTTTTCCATTTTGACAAGATTAAAACTAACTTAATTATCTTATTCAATAATCTATCTATATAACGCACCCAAAAATATTTTTATTGAGCATTGCCAAAAATTTTGTAATATTATTTTAAGTGCAGCATGACTGTAATGTATATAGTTTTGAATCTGTGATTTGATTTTGGTGGAACTAATTTCATGGAGATTGTGGTCTAAATGTTGATTTTCTTGATTTCAATCTTATTTTGATATTTCAAGAACTGGGAAAGCACGTATGGAGATTGTGGTCTAAATTTCTGGACGCATGTCATGCCTGCAAAGTTATTTCCACTTCAACTAAATTAAAATTCATAAACAATCAAAAGTATTTAAATAAGGATGGTTAAGTAAAGCTTTTAACTCTCCAAGTCCTCGACTGAGAATTTGAATCTGTGTCTAAGGTCTAAAATAACTAATTTATATAGATCTAATGGATGGAAATAACTAAAATTCTTGTGTCTAAGGTCTAAAATAACTAATTTATATAGATCTAATGGATGGAAATAACTAAAATTCTAAGTAAAATTTGGCATAAAATGTACGCGGAGCAATTAAAACATGTGTTAGATGAAATGTGAAAAGGAAATTTTTTTTTTTCCAAATGGCAATCAAATGTACTTAATTCTAAATTAGTTTACATATGTGGATTATTATCAAATTATTCAAGAATAGGATAAGATAATTTAGTTTTATGATCATTACTATTTTGTTGATGTTAAATTGTATGTATCAAAATTAAAGAAAATGGTAATGATATTTGAATGTATAAGATTATTTAAATTATTTTTTCTATTATACTCTAGGATAACTTTGCTATTTTGGTGTAGATTTGTGATTGTGAATTAGGTCTTGTTGACAAATTTGACTTTAATCATATGTTCTAGTTTTTGTCCTATGAGCAATCTCACATATGATTATTTAATCTCTCTAGAAGCCATGGGTTGTGGTATTAATAATACACTTTTGATAGGTTACCATATGATTGAGTTGTAATGGCTTTTTGCCTTGATCAACCCCTTGACAATAAATAATATTGAAGACAATAAACAAGCCTTAGGATGCATTTTTTTAATTCTTTAAGCACAAAATTCAAAAGTGATGATATTGATTTCCCTTTTAGGATTTTATCAAATGAGAAGTGCATTAGAATGCAATTAAATGCTTTTAAATGCTAGAACATGACATCAAATTGCAAAAACATGTGTTTAGTTGACCTTGGGTGGCCCAAGAAAAGTAAAGGAGACCAATCAACCATAATATGATTTTTTGAATTTGATTTAGGGTGGATCAATTGTGTGCTAATGGGAATGACCTTGTGATTGTAAACTTGACTTGTGATAAAAGAAGACAATTAAGATCATGACAAAAAATGATTATTTAGGGATTAATGTACATGTACAAGCATGATAGTCAAATAGATAAGCTAAAATTATAGATATGTGTAGACATAAGAGTAATATAAAGCAATAAATATAGGATCATGTTTGGATAAAGCTAGGTAATTGGGCTCAACTTTACACAAGATTGCACCATTTATATCATCTTGTACATGTATTAAGACAAGTCCTCAAAATAGACACAAAATTAAATGAACAAATAATAAGACTTGGCTTTTGTGTGTATTTATTTTATTCAAGGGGTAAACGCTTTTGACTAGAGCTATGAACTAGAATACAACCATTCAACAATACCACCCCAATGGGGTTTGAACCTTGGTGGCAAGAACAACAGTGCCACCTAAAAACCATCACACCATGCCAATACCATGCCAATACCGGCAAATATTGCTTTTGTGTGTATTAATAAAACAATTTGTTACATTTTTTTAGTGATTCATGCTAATTCTTTACGATTATACCTATTATTTTATGTTCTAATAGACTATTGGATAATCTATTATTTATTCTATATCACTTCTTCAACATAAAAGTGATATTTATATGTAGATTCCACCTTCATATGTAGATTCAATATATAAAATTATTTTTCCATTTTAGCAAGATTAAAAGAAATTATAAAGGGGTGAAATAAGGATACAATAATATTTAATCAAATAAAAAGTTTTTAAAATATGTAACATATTTTTCCATTTTGACAAGAATAAAACTAACTTAGTTATCTTATTCAATAATCTATCTATATAATGCAACAAAGATATTTTTATTGAGAATATGAATTATTGTGAATTTTTTTTGTGTTATTAATATGTAATATTATTTTAAGTATGCATAAATATTTAACTATTTAATTTCAAAATATTTTATTATGAATTTTATTATATTATAATTATTATTTAAAAATTACGATTAAAAATACTTACATTTAATAATTTAATTAGAAATTGATATACTTTTTTAAATTAGTCAATTTGATATGTAAGTAAATATAATTTTATTTATACAAATGTTAAATTATGATAATGATTTTTTTTAATTTATAATAATTGTATGATTTCAATTTATAGAAATGCTAATTTATATTAATAATTTTTTACTTCAATATATTTGATATGTAAATAAATATATGATAAAATATATTATAAAATATATTTTTTACTTTATTTTTTATTTATAATAATTGTATGATTTTAATTTATAAAAATGCTAATTTATATTAATAATTTTTTAAATTAGTATATTTAATATGTAAATAGATATATAATAAAATATATTGTAATTTTTTTTTTACTTTAAAATATTTTCAAAATGAATCAATAAACCCATTTTCAATGGTTACATACATTACTATATTGTATTTTTACTTTCTATTGTGCATTGGCTTCATAAAATATGGATGATAACTACCTAACAATCACTTATTCCTTCACTCGTTAGTTATGTAATTTCAGGTGTTGTCTCTTCCACTCTTTAACATGGTGGGTGAAAGATTTATTACAAATCTGAAATTTAATCTATTCTTAATAATTTATCAGTTTTTCCTACATTCAAAAATGAGTTTTTTTGTAGAAAAAAAATTAAAAGCAGTAAAATAAACATAGAATATCGCTACTTTATGTTACAAACAGAAACAAATTAAATAATTTTTTGGGTAAATTTATAATATGATAAAAATTGAAAAATAATATATGAGAAGTCTTGATAGAAGTTTAAAATCATTTAATTTTAATTATAATATATGATTTGAGATGCCAAGTACCTGATTAATGGTGAAAATTGTTGCTACTTTCTGTTACAAGCAAAAAAAAGTAAATATATGGTTTAAAATCATTTAATTTTAATATATGGTTTGAGATGCACCAGTGGGTACTTGATTAATTCATGAAAATTAAAAACAGCTCCTTCAGGTGGTCATAAATCTCTCCATTCTCGCTTCTATTTGAAACTCTCAGATTTCTCCTGGATAAAATGGCGATAGAAAATAATTGCTCTCAGTACGTTTACCGTAGATGTCATCTTATACATGGATGCAGCATATCCATGCCCCAGTGCATTCCTGGTGCTGGATAGCCAGTGCCCTTTTATCTCTCCTCCCGCATACCCATACAATGGGAAAGGCTATAGAGGTGACAATTTGCATCGGGCATCGATGGCCATTCCATGGCTGCACCTGTGCAAACCCTGCAAGCCTCTGCTACGGTCAAACCTGCTGTGCTCGTGCTTGTCTCTCCTAACGGTTTCTATACTTCTTGCTGCAGCTATCCCATCACCTCCAAGTCTGGCACTCTTTACTAAATTTATAGACAGCTGCAATGCAATAAAAAAAAATTGACTTACAAATTTATTTATTTTTTACCATGTTTTAAACAATTAAAAAAGAATGGCATTTTACTAAATTAAATTTAATAAGAACATGGTATAATTAAACAAAAATTGACTTACAAATTTATTTATTTTTTACCATGTTTTAAACAATTTAAAAAAGAATGGCATTTTACTAAATTAAATTTAATAAGAACATGGTATAATTAAACACAGTAAATTTTTTGTAATTTAATTTAATTTAATTTAATTATTGTGTTTTAATAAATTATTTTGACTTAACAAAAAAAAATAATAAAAAATAATTGTGAAATTAAAATATTAGTTTTATAATATAAAGGATTAATTAAAAATCGTTAAAATAGTTTTATTTGAGTTAAAGTAAAAAAATTTACTATGTTTTATATTATTTAGAAACGATTTAAATTTAATTTATATAAATTTTTAAAATTATTTTAGAGTTCAAATTAAGTATAATTTGTTTATAATTTAACTCATTTTATTATATAAATATTATTAAATATAAATTAAAATAATTATAATTATAATTAAATATTTGAATATTAAACTATTAAATAAATTGGTTTAATTCTTACAAATTAAGTGTATCTTTTATAAACAAGAGCTGAGGGTAGCCAATCTGCCAAAATGTTATAAAATAGTTATGTTTTAAAAAGTTAGAAATGAAATTATTGATGACAAAAAGTTATAAAAAATTTATGTTTTAAAAATTTAGAAATGAAATTATTGTGTAAAAGAACAAATGATTAAGCTAAGGATTGTATTTGTTGTCATAACTTTAGTTCTAGAGAATTCTTAATTACCAATTCTTATTTCTGCATATGAATCCAATTGAATACCTTTCCATATCATTATGGAAAATTTTATTATTGCAACCCTGACTCTAACACTAATTAAGCCCTAACCCTAACCTAATTGAACTTGTATTATAACCCTAACTCTAACACTAATTGAATTGTAATCATAACCCTAGGTATCATTGAAACCTAACCCTAATTATATCAAAACTTAGGGTTAGGGTTCAATTAGTATTCAATTTGGGTTAGGGATCAATTAGGGTTACAATTCTAAGGGTTTAATTAAGGTCAAGGCCCGCACGTGAATTGGTGCAAATCTAAGTTGTTAGTACGCTACTGTAATAAGTACCATTATTTATTTTCAAAAAGCAATTCATGATTTCATTTCAAATGGAAAATAATATATTAAAAATTAATATAATATTAAAGTGGAGAATATAGTAGCAATTCTAATAATCAATAAAAATGTTAAATTTAAATGTTAATCAGGTTTTAAAAATATAATTAAATAATAATGTATTTATTGATTTGTCACTCTAAATTAAATAAAACAATTATGTTTAAAAAATTATTAGATAAAGATATTAAGTGAAAGTAAAAAATAATTATGATAGAGTTCACATATATATTTAAAAATATATAAAATTAATAAAATAATTTTTCAAATAAATAGAATAAAATAACTTTAAACATGTAAAATACATATTTTTAAATACATGTTTAAAGTTTTTATTCTATTTATTTGAAAAATTATTTTATTAATTTTATATATTTTTAAATATATATGTGAACTCTATCATAATTATTTTTTACTTTCACTTAATATTTTATCTTTTTTTTAAACATAATTAAATTATATTTTTAAACCCTGATTAACATTTAAATTTAACATTTTTATTGATTATTAGAATTGCTACTATATTCTCCACTTTAATATTATATTAATTTTTAATATATTATTTTCCATTCGAAATGAAATCTTGAATTGCTTTTTGAAAATAAATAATGGTACTTATTATAATAGCGTATTGACAATTTAGATTTGTAGCCAATTCACTTGTGGGCCCTGACCTTAATTAAACCCTTATTGAATTGTAACCCTAATTGATCCCTAACCCAAATTGAATACTAATAGAATAAAATAACTTTAAACATGTAAAAATAAAATAATTCTTACATAAATAAAAATAAAAATGTAAATAAAATAATTATTTAATAAATAAAAATGTTATTTTAGATAAAAATAAAGTCAAGAATACATATAAAATAAAATTAGAATAAATATTAAGTAAAGAAAATAACTAAAGACTATATTTTAAGAAATCTTTTAGATATCTATACTAAGTTATTTGTCACTTTTGTGAATTTAGATTTATTATTTATTATTTATTAGTTTTACTTTAGAATTGATTATTTCATTAGATGAGTATAAAAATATTTAATCAAATAAAAAATAAAAAAGAGTAAGTAGATATCAAATTTAAAAACTAACTAATAATTCTTCAAATGTCAATTTTAAATTTTAAAAATTAAATATGATTATATTAGAAAAATTCTTAAAATCTTAGAAAGAGATATAACTGTTGTTTATTATTTGACAAACAAATAATTAATCAAACAAAATAAAAAATAAATAATAATTTTATGAAATGTAAAAAAGGTAGCAATTAAAATTATTAAAAAAATTACTTTTTAAAAAGTAGTGTTATATATACACACACTTTTGCAAGTAAAAGATGAGAAATTTTAAACAAGAGTCATGTTGTGTCAAGTTTCTTAAATAAGTTAAATTAATTTAAATTACATTTAGAATTGAAGCATGGTTCATGAAATGAAAACCAAAGATATGCAATTATATATTATAAATTTAAATCTAGTTCATTTAAGAAAAAAAGGAAAGTGTAAGGTAACATAAAACATTAGAGAGTTAGATAAAAAAGAAATAATATTAAGAAGAATGTATCTTTATCCATTAGTAATTAGAGTTGACTTTTTAGAAGAGATGTCAATATAGGGGTCATTAAGTTATTTCCAAAAGAGAATATTTTGCTTTATTTTAAAAAATGGAATCCATTTTAGTTTTATCTTTCCAATTTAATATTATTAAATATACTAAAATGATAAAAAAATAATGGTAGCTATGTTAATCAGATTTTAAAAAATATAATTAAACAATGATGTATTTATTGATTTGTCAATCTAAAATAAATAAAATAATTATATTTAAAAACTGATTAGATAAGAATATTAAGTGAGGTAAAAACAAATTATGATAGAGTTTACAAAACTAATTAATTTAATTTTTCTAAAAGGTGGGAATTGGAACTTCAATATTTAAAAACCCTATTATTATGCTTTTTCTATTAAAAAAAACTATTATTATGTGTTTCCTATAAACTTCACAATAGTATGTTTTTAAAAACAAATCTGTGATAAAATAGATTTAAAAGGAACCACATTATTGAATGCATTTTTTTGTGATATTTGAAATTCTAATATTGACTATATAAAACCCACTATCCCCTTTAAAATTTGAGTTCAATAAGATAATTAGTGGGTAACTTGTTTTCAACTTCATTTGGTGTTAATATTATAAATACCTTTATACAAGGTAAAAGGGTATATTTCCACACATATGCCTTATAAAAGAAAGATAAGAGAGTGGGTTCCAAAAAGTGAATTAAATTAAGGAAAAAAAATCCTTAAAACACAATGCACAAACAAATCTCAAGGTTTTAAAAGTTAGAAATCTAACCCCCAGGAATAGGCACACAAGTGGATTGCATACATGAGACCAAATGGTTCTATGTTCCTTGCCCTATATTGCAATACTTATTGTGCCAAGATAAACTATTTGTTAAGGGATAAGGATCCCTACACATTAAGGGAGCCCTTTAAGATTACTATGAACATTAAGAGCTATAAAAGGAAAAATACATAAGATGAGTGAGATGATGGTTTTTCCTGAGGAAAAATGATAGAGAAGAAAATCCCATGTGTTAAAAGATAAGCTAGATTAAGTGATGTGTGCTTTAAACTAATTAAGCTACAAGGTATATTGAAATGAAAAGGGTTTATCCAATGAAAGGTATAACCACGATAAGCAAGGAAAAAACCAATAGGTCAACCTCCTAGAAATACCATTCTTTACACTTGCGAAAATTTCTGAGAACAATAATATTTAGACATGTATATGTTCTAGAATGATAATGTAGGATTAGTTTGTTTCATGCTATAGTTAAAGAATTCCTCAAATGATTCTTTTATCCATTTCATAGGATTTTGTGAATGTTTATTGGATATAAGAGGATGATTAAATAAATATAATTGAATTCCTTGGAATATAAGTATATAGTACTAAATCACTCCAAATTTAAACCAAGTTGGATCAACATGAGAAAGAAATAGTTAAGGATTCAACCAAATTTTGAATTTAAATTTTAAAAATTTAGGGGTCAAATCCATAGGTATAGGATCAATCTTGTACGTATGTGATTGGTTTAGGACATGGAAGTAATAGTATCTAGGTAGAGAATTAATTTGTAGATATGGGTGACAATAAAGGGGATAATAAAAGTTAGATATGCAATAATATGTGTGGACATTGATAACATGGAGCTAAGTGTAATAGAATGTATAAATAGAAACGAATAACATGATGGAAAAATGATTCCAACTTTATAGAAATGTATTCCATTTCGTCTTAGGTATCTAAGGTATGGGTTGTTGGGCCGCGGGGACACCCTAAGGCATAAAAAAAAAATTGTAATAATTAATTTATTTATAATGAGAAATATATGTTTTAGAATATTTTATTTATGATATATAGTTAAATAATAATTAATCATTTTTATTAACAATTTAAAAATTAATAATAAATAAAGCTAAAGCTAACCCTAACCCTAACCCTACTAACTCCATGCTAACTCCAACCCTAACCCCACTGCTCATCTTAAACATAATCCTAAAGCTAACCCTAACCCTATTGCTCATCCCAAACACATTTTTAAGCTTAACCCTTTTTATATATTTTAGTATATTTAATATAAAAATTTAATGTAAGTTATAGTTAAGGGTCAAACATTTTTATTTTTATTTATGTAAGAATTATATTAATTTTTACATGTTTAAAGTTATTTTATTCTATTTATTTGAAAAATTATTTTATTAATTTTATATATTTTTAAATATATATGTGAACTCTATCGTAATTATTTTTTACTTTCACTTAATATCTTTATCTAATAATTTTTTAAACATAATTGTTTTATTTAATTTAGATTGACAAATCAATAAATACATTATTATTTAATTATATTTTTAAAACCTGATTAACATTTAAATTTAACATTTTTATTGATTATTAGAATTGCTACTATATTCTCCACTTTAATATTATATTAATTTTTAATATATTATTTTCCATTCCAAATGAAATCTTGAATTGCTTTTTGAAAATAAATAATGGTACTTATTACAATAGTACTGACAACTTAGATTTGTAGCCAATTCACGGGCCCTGACCTTAATTAAACCCTTATTGAATTGTAACCCTAATTGATCCCTAACCCAAATTGAATACTAATTGAACCCTAACCCTAAGTTTTGATACAATTAGGGTTAGGTTTCAACAATACCTAGGGTTATGATTACAATTCAATTAGTGTTAGAGTTAGGGTTATAATACAAGTTCAATTAGGTTAGGGTTAGGGCTTAATTAGTGTTAGAGTTAGGGTTGCAATAATAAATTTTCCATAATGATATGGAAAGGCATTCAATTGGATTCATATGTAGAAATAAGAATTGGTAATTAAAAATTCTCTAGAACTAAAGTTATGACAACAAATACAATCCTTAGCTTAATCATTTGTTCTTGTTACACAATAATTTCATTTCTAAATTTTTAAAACATAAATATTTTATAACTTTTTGTCATCAATAATTTCATTTCTAACTTTTTAAAACATAACTATTTTATAACATTTTGGGAGAAACTTGGCTACCGGCAGCTCTTGTTTATAAAAGATACACTTAATTTATAAGAATTAAACCAATTTATTTAATAGTTTAATATTCAAATATTTAATTATAATTATAATTCTTTTAATTTATATTTAATAATATTTATATAATAAAATGTGTTAAATTATAAACAAATTATACTTAATTTGAACTCTAAAATAATTTTAAAAAATTATATAAATTAAATTTAAATGGTTTCTAAATAATATAAAACATAGTAATTTTTTTTACTTTAACTCAAATAAAACTATTTGAACGATTTTTAATTAATCCTTTATATTATAAAACTAATATTTTAATTTCACAATTATTTTTTATAATTTTTTTGTTAAGTCAAAATAATTTATTAAAACACAATAATTAAATTAAATTAAATTAAATTACAAAAAATTTACTGTGTTTAATTATACCATGTTCTTATTAAATTTAATTTAGTAAAATGCCATTCTTTTTTAATTGTTTAAAACATGGTAAAAAATAAATAAATTTGTAAGTCAATTTTTTTTTTATTGCATTGCAGCTGTCTATAAATTTAGTGAAGAGTGCTGGACTTGGAGGTGATGGGACAATTGCAGCAAGAAGTATGGAAACCGTTAGGAGAGACAAGCACGGGCACAGCAGGTTTGACCGTAGCAGAGGCTTGCAGGGTTTGCACGGGTGCAGCCATGGGATGGCCATCGATGCCCGGTGCAAATTGTCACCTCTATAGCCTTTGCCCACACTTTCCCTAACAACATGTTGTCACTTCACGGGACTACAAGGTCACTGTACTCTCTAGTTCTTTCTCCCCGAATACTCACACAACAATGCGAAAGAAACAAAAGAATGTTGTGGGGAAATGAGTGAAGCTTATAGAGTACAAATCTAACCACATGAGTAATTTGAGACATAATAAAAAGTCGAGGCGCCATATATTTTAAAACATAGGGGAACAAAATTTAGTCCTAGAGAGAAACCTAACCAATTGGTAATAGCCTTTAGGAACATATGATAGGGTCAGTTTCAAACAATGAGAAACCCATAAGAACATAACTTAAGTCATGGGTAACTAGGACTAGAGGTCACTAAAATAAAACATGCCCGCCAAAATGACATCTGAAGTTTTGTTGGGGCATAATTTTGATTCCCATATTGACATTGCATTTCTTAATAAATTTTGAGGTTACTAATAGCCCCACATCTCTTTCCGATATGGCATCCCTTTATGGTTCGGGTTTTCACAATTTAGCTAGAAGTGTATATAATGGAAATGGTTGTGGCACAAGTGAACAAGTGATTAGAGTTCCTTTAGAACATAACTCATGTGAAATCTGTAAGAACTCTTCTTGCCCTAGATTTTGTGACTTGTCCTTGTTTTATATTTTTGCAAATTTTTAATGTTTTCAAGGGTTTTTAGCTTCTTTGTATTTTTGCATATATTAAACAAAAAGCAAGACATAAAGAAAATATGAGTAACTAGAATCAATTGCAACTCCTCTACTTATATTTTATTGATCAATATCTAGAGGAAAGACGAAGTACAATCATACCCGGAAAGAGAAAAGAATTACAAAGGCTGCCATTAATTTTCTGCGAAAAAGCACATCATGAAGAGCTTCAATCCTCACTGGATAAGTTTCCTTTTTCTTCAGACTTGCTATGGCTGTGGTCTAGGGTCCTAGGCACCCCCTCTATGATTTAAATCAGATTTTTTTGATGCCCTACACAACCAAATCACCCCTCCTCAAAGGTGTGCCACTTTGTTGTTGTAGATGCTTGAAAAAGCAGGTCGTACCTTCAAGAGAATGATGCCAACAATCATGAATTATCAGCTCTTAATCTGTTCTCCAATCTGATGCCCAAAATCCTTTGTTCCTACTTGAAACCCCTATCAAATATTATGATTTTCTACTCAAATAGAACCCCTGAATGGAGTCCTCTGTAGGCCAAATTCAACATATATTCCACTGCTTCAAATGGCTGCAACAATGGAGAGCAAATGTTCTCCAATGGCAAAAAGATTCAAAAACCCTTAGCTTCCTCTCTCAGACAAAACTCATCAACACCAAATGTTCAATCCGTGAATGTAAAACTGACTCCAAAGTAAAATCTATAATCACTCTTGAGAAAGTCAAATTTCTCAAAAAGGCATATTTAATATCATTAAATATTATTTTCTTTCATCCTTTTTAATATTTCAATAAATACTTTGGAGTGGGTGCCCAATATTTAATTAACTCCAATAGCCCATTCCTTATGACACCTAGACCCTCAATTATTAAGTTTAAGTTATAACTTAATAATATATCCTTTTAAATTAATTAATGTTTATTTAAGCCAAATAAACATTAATAACTCCATAAATACTCAACATCTTTGAATGTTGTCTAAATTGGGTGTTAAGCTGAGGTAACTGCATATGACCACGCACCTTACTAAAAATAGTAAGGGTCCCCCTCAATTTAACTATGACTTACTATAAATAGTAAGTAATGCATACGAAGCCCCGTGAATGCCAAACGAAAGCCAAAACTGAATGCCACTAAACACTGGAGATGATGCAAACCTTAGGAGACCTCTAACCATCCTCACTAGCCTGTGAGGGTTAGAATTATAGGCTAATCTCCTTTGACAATTGATGTCAGCTAGACGTGGACATTACAAAATCTCATTTGGACTTGCATAATTCTTCAAAGCCCACCAAAGCATCTAAAAGACCATATCTCAATGTGAATGTCATATTTAGAAGTGATGATTGTGATATGTTAAATGAAGCCCTTGATGACTTCATATAAATTAGATCATCCTCTACATCTCTCAACACTCGTCCCACTGATGAGGAAATTGTGATGATTGACAAGTCCCTTTATGAAGCTTCCCAAGAGGTTAATAGGATTGATAATCCCATTTATGACGCTTTACCTTCTATTCATTACAATACCCTCCCTTATAGAAATGAGGCCCAAATGAATTATACTTTTCCCTCTCCTAAGGTTTTTTTTTATGCATGAGGAAGTTTGTGTGCAAGAGGAAAATGACTTAGAGGCATATTCTTCTCCTAGAGACTACTTTGATAATCAAGATATTTCAATGCTTATCATCTCAGGTCTAGCCTTACTTTTGTTGATTATAGAGCATTTAACATGTCATATTCAACTTCTTCATCCAATCTATCATATATTTAAATAACATTAGTGGCTATTATGTTGCTCCTCATTATGTGACATTAGTAGCTCAACTATTGAGGGCTCATTGTCATTCACAGTGATACAACTTCCTATACAATCATACTTTGGCAGCAACATAATAGCCTATTTTGTATCTTATATTGTCTCTATGATGGGGGATAAGAATAATTTCCAAACATCTCTCCTTCTTAAGGATATCTTATTGACTATGGAGGTGTATATCCCTACCGAGGATCATCTCCCTCTTATTGGAACAAGTATCCCTAATGAGGATGTTATCCTTTCCTTATAAGTACATATCCTTGATTGGGACCTCTTCCTTAGTTTTGCAAGTCTACAATCATTTCTCAAATCCCTCTCTTTCTTAAGGACCCACTTTCCATTTATTGAGTGGCATCTTTTCTAATGAACCCTTCTATATTGTGGACATGCATATCTCTATTGAGGATCTTTTTCTTTATTTTAGAAGAGAGTTTCTTTTATAAATGATCTCTCTTTGTTTTCCTTGTCTCCATGCTTGGGGGGCAAGAATAATATATTATTCTTTCTCTCTTCCAAATTTTCCTTTTTACTTTGTTGAGTTGCATCTTTCATTCGATATCATATTTTGCATAGATTATCCTGCATGTGAGTACATGTGTGTTCCTTGTTTAGAACCTATTCTTTATTTGAAATGATACATCTTTCATGAGCAATCTCTCCTTAGTGAAAGTGTGCAAATCTTCACTATGAATCAACTTTTCCCTGAACATTGGAGAAGGTGTGTATTCTTATTTTCCTTTTCTTTTTTAAAGATGTTTTTTTATCAAAGATCCCCTCTATTTTTGGAGATGGGTGTGTTTGGGTAAAGATATGCACCTTTGTATATCCCTCAAAAGGATCTCTTTACACTTGTTGCCAAATATATCTTTTAAAACTATCTTTTCTTTACTTATAAGAGTCATGCCTCTTTAGCTTAGACTCATTTACATTATTTCCTAAAGGATATCCCCTTGGTGATGAAGGTGTGTATCCTTGTTTCTATCTTCCTTAAGACATAAACATACTATTATTTTTAAATCTTGAGGGGACATACATCATGCCCTCCTTGTACCATATATTTGATTCAAATTGTGTATATCCTTGCATAATTCCTTGTTTGGTTGTCCTTTTGCATGTCTTATACAAGGTGTACATGCTCGAAACCAAACCTAACTCTTATAGGAGATGCTTTATTCTCGAAACTACATGTAGTCTTTGTATGTCTTATGCAGGGTGTACATGCTCGAAACCAAACCTAAGTCTTAGATAAGATATTTTCATTCCCGAAACTAGACACATCATTTTTCAATTGCATATCTTTACAGGTTGTTGCATGCTTGAAATTGTTGATGTTTAGCAACTTTGGGCTTATTCTTCCAGCCTCTTGTGACTACATTTATTTGTGATAATTAATGTGAAGGGGGCGCTTCACATGGCAACAATGTAATTCTCATTTTGGCCGACCTACTTTGTATTTTCATCTTGGCCGACCTTCCCTGTATTTGTAATTATTATTTGAAATTATGTTTTCTTATGGTGGCTGACCTAGTTCTTGAAGAGGTGCAACCTCTCTATTGATATGTATTTATAGGAGGTCATTTCCACTCTATTAGACATCAAGCAAGTTTGATTCCTTCCTACAAGCAAGTGTGAATTCTATCAAGAGCAGCTCCTTCTATCAAGTGTGAATTTCTTCTAAGGAAGATTGGCAATCCATTAAAGAGCAGATTTGTGTTCAAAGAAGAGCATATTGTTCTTTGTTATTACAACCATTGTTGGTGCTGAATATTGGCCTTGTGTGTGGCCTCATTGTAAAGAGACTTGTTGCCATTACTTATATATATAAGAGATATATTTGTTGTTGGGTTTTTCTCCCTCAAGTGGAGGGATTTCCCAGGGCATATGTTGTGTCTTGTGTCTAATTTTTTAATTAAATTTATGTGCATTAAATATGATCATAAAAACAACATGGTATCAGAGTGGGTTTGAAGATCTTGATCAGATTTAGTATTGCAGCAATACTCTTTATTCTCTTTCTCATCCTTGATCACATCTTTCCCTTCATTAAGATGGTGAACGAACTCAAGATCGAGGACATACTTGAGGGAGAAACAAATTTTCACGTCTTGGAGATTCAAAATTATGCTCACCTTGGAGGAAAATGAATTGGCTGAGTTCATGGAGAGCAAATTCCACGAGCCTACAGATGAGGAAGAGAAGGTTCAATGGAAGAAGAAAGATATTAAGGCAAAGAAGATGTTAGTTGACTCTGTGAAGGATCATATTATTTCCATCATCTCTAAGATGAAGATGACAAGGGAAATGTTTAAGTCTCTGGAGGAGATGTATGAGATCAACAACACAAGTCGTGCACTTGCATTAAAGCAACAACTTCATCATGTTAAGATGGTAGAAGGAGAATCTATCATCACTTACTTCATGAAGATTTTCAAATTGTGAGATCAACTCTCTACCTTTGGTCATATTGTTGATGTCAAGGATTTGACCATGTTGGCTCTTAATGGTCTTCCTTCATCTTGGGAGTCTTACATTCAAGGACTCAGCACGAGATCAAAACTTCCCAAGTTTGATCATTTCAGGGAAAACTGTATTCAAGAAGAGTCTAGGTTGGTTGCGAGAGGTATTGGTCAAAGCTCTACAAATGAAGACATTCATGTTCTTTCTACTCAATCCTTGAAGAACAAAGGAAAAGGAGGAAAGAAAGGATAATTCAAGAGGAATAGGGATAATGGGTCAGATGGTGCTCCTACATTCAAGAAGAAGAAGGATATATCTTGCATTCAATGCTTTCGATGTGACAAGTTTGGTCACTATGCAAAGGATTGCCCATCCAGGCCTAATCATCATGCTTCATTTGCAGATGTGGATGAGATCTCTTGTCAAAAGGATTCTGGGGAATTTCTATTCTAAGTCATAGGCCTGTGTTCAAGTTGTGAAGATGGTGGACTAATCTGAGTGCAAGAGCAATGTTCTATACTGTGTCCAGTAATTGCATTCATCAGAATATTTAAAGAGATAAGTATTCTTTGTTTTTTGAGTTATATCATTTATTTGGATCTTGTAATTAGTAAAGAGAGAGTGGTTTCTCTTGAATTGTGTTCTCTAGCATAAGATCCTTTGAAGATTTCATTTATTGCAAGTTATTTCATGCTAGTTGTGAAGATTTTTGAGTGTAACTCTGAAATAAAAAGAGAATTGCAATTTCGATGGTGATTAGTTGGTCACATCGATATCATTTCTCTAATGCATCAAACTGTGATAGAATCTTAACTCTTGGAGAGGGTTGGTTCTACATGCTAACTGCATAATGCATTCAAGAAAACTATAGATTGTGCAGATTGTCTTTTGTTGTGCTAAGTTTAGCACTCTCAAGAAGAATAAAAGATGGAATAAAGAGTTATATCAGAATTCAATAAAGATAAGTTCCTTATCCCTTCATTTTTATCTTTTGATATTTGCTACATGTTTCACTTATAGGTTGATTTCTTTATTCATGTTTTTAATATTATTCATAATACTCTTATATGTTCATGCTATAACTTGTCATAGTAAACCATGTATGATTCTAGCCTTGATATTTCCTTGGATAGTTATAAACTGTTTGTAATCTCTCTAAATTGCTTCTAGGATGGATCGAGGAGCAAGAAGGTGATGAGAGATTGTTTAGTGATGAAAAGATTGAGGCATCTTGTGAGGAAGTCATGCCAACCAAGGAAATGATCAAGCATGAAGTCATAACTTGCAATCATGGGACTGAGTTGGTGGCTAGAGGGAGTTCACTTCCAAAAGTCTTCTTTGCAATCTCTGAAGTAGGGATCAAGAGGGAGTTTTGTAACTCACTGAGAAGAAGTGAAGATTACTGTATTGCAAAGCTAGGTGCTAAATCCTTAGAGGATCCCTTTAGCTATTGAGATCATAATTGCTGAAGATAGTCATCTAGATTTGACATTGGTAGTGCCACAAACCTATTCAGAATAGAGTGATTTGGGAAGACAATCCCGAACTCTCTACAATATTAGAGGTGTACTCTAGAAAACCTTCTCTAAGGAAAGCGTTGCAAGCAATCTTGGATGAAGAGGTCAGAAGGTTGATGCAAGTACTTGAAGATTCAGAGGGAGCCTACTGAACTTGAAGAAGATAGTAATCTAGTTGATATTGGTTCTTTATGTTGATTTATTTCTTACTGTGAAGACCACCTCATTATCAAATGCAAGGAGTTAGCTTCTAAATGTAAAATTAAGGATCTTTGTTACATGCATTACTTCCTTGGTTTAGAAGTTTGGCATAAGCCTAATAAGATCTTTTTGAGTCAAGGGAAGTACACTATTGATATTCTGAAGAGATTTGGCATGATGGATTGTAAATCCATGTCTACGCCTATGGAGACCAACTTGCATAAATTGAAAGAGGCTGCAACTAGCTCAAATTTGGTGTATCCTACATTGTACGAGCAATTGATTGGATCATTGATGTATCTAGTCAACACTAGACCAGATATCTGCTATGTAGTGAGTGCACTCAGTCAGTTCATGTGTGAACCCAGGCAGATACATCTAGTTGCAACAAAACATATCCTGAGATACTTGTGTGGCACAGTTGGATATGGGATGACATACTCTTCAAGTGTGGATTTGAAGTTGCATGGTTATACTGATTCTGATTGGGCAGGGTGTATCACTGATTGGAAGAGTGCCTCTAGATGTTGTTTCAATTTGGGGTCTACGATGATCTCCAGGTGTAGCAGGAAGCAGTCTTCAGTGGCATTAAGCACTGCAGAGGATGAGTATATTGCAACTTGTGTGGTAGATCAAGAACCAGTGTGGCTTTGGAAGCTCCTTATAGGATTGTTTGGACAATCATTAGAGACGACTGTCATCCATTGTGATAATCAAAGCTTTGAGAAGCTTTTTATCAATTTTGTATTACATGACAAAACTAAACATGTCGAGATCACATACCACTATATCAGAGATATGGTATTGAGTAAGGCAATCCAGTTGAAGTATATCAACACTGATGAACAAACGGCTAACATTCTCACCAAGCCTCTTGCCAAAGTAAAGTTTGTGTACCTTTGAGACAAACTTGGTATTGTTGAGAATGAAGCCCTAACTGAGAAGGAGTCTTAGTATCTGTGATCTTCTGATTTGCTTTAATGCATTTCTCTTTGAGAGAGATTTGAGGTGTAATCCCTTATTAATGCATTTCTCTTTGAGAGATTTGAAGTGTAAGCCCTTGTTAATGCATTTATCTCTTTGAGAGAGATTTGAGGTGAAAGCCCTTGTTTCCACCCTCTGGGAGAGCCATGGTGGATGTCATGTGTGTGACTCCATGACATCATCATGTGAGAGAGTCTGTGATGATTTTCTTGTACTCGTGTTTTCACCCTCTGGGAGAGCCATGGTGAATGTCACGATGAGGTGACAACATCACATTGAGTGATAAGTACTTGTACATACCATCCATGGGAGTATCCATGATGGTTGATATCACAGTGAGATGATACCTCTTCTTTCCATCCATGGGTGTAGCCATGATGGTTGATATCACGAGTTGATATCTTTCTTTACATCCATGGGAGTAGCCATGATGGTTGATATCACGGTGAGGTGATATCTCTTCTTTCCACACATGGGAATAGCCATTGTGGTTGGCATCACGATGAGGTGATGTGTCTTATGCAGCTAGAAGTATTTCTCCCTAGCTGAGAGGGAGTGTTGATGTTTAGCAACTTCAGGCTCATTCTTCCAACCTCTTGTGACTACATTTATTTGTGATAATTAATGTGAAGGGAGTGCTTCACATGGCAACAATGTAATTCTCATTTTGGCCGACCAAATTTGTATTTTCATCTTAGCTGACCTTCCTTGTATTTGTAATTATGTTTCCTTATGGTGGCCGACCTAGATCTTGAAGAGGTGCGACCTCTCTATTGATATGTATTTATAGGTAATTTCCACTCCATTGGACATTAAGCAAGTTCAATTCCTTCCTATAAGCAAGTGTGAATTCTATCAAGAGCCGCTCCTTCTATCAAGTGCAAATTTCTTCTAGGGCAGATTGTGAATCCATTGAAGAGCAAATTTGTGTTCAAGGAATAGCAGATCATTCTTTGTTATTATAGCCATTACTGGTGTTGAATATTGGCCTTGTGTGTGGCCTCATTGTGAAGAGACTTGTTGCCATTACTTGTATATATAAGAGATATATTTGTTGTTGGGTTTTTCTCCCTCAAGTGGAGGCTTTTCCCAAGGTATATGTTGTGTCTTATGTTTGATTTTTTAATTAAATTTCTATGCATTAAATCTGATCATAAAAACAATAGAAACTAGAACAAAGTCTTCAATGAGATACTTAACTCCCTAAACTAGACAATATTTTAGCAAGATGACTGTAACTAGCATAACACAACTTACCAAACTATTCTGACTCTTCCTTCCTACATTGATCACCTAGCATAACACGGCTTGTTAGCCCATTGAATCCAAGTTCCTTCCTTCTCTCCCATGAACCCATATCATAACACACTTTGCTATTGGTGGATCATGGTTTATTGTGCTTTCAATTGGTGTATGTCCTTATTCTTTTTCTAAGTCCACTTGTGCTCCTACAATAAAATGTCAAGAATGATATTAATGGTTGAGACATTTTGATTGTCAACATATTTTCAACTAATTGACTTGGAACTTTGTGGTTTAGTACTAACATTGTTTGATTTTGTTTATATTTTAAGGTTACTTGCATGGTTTGATAGGATCCTATGCTTGGGAGCTTAATTATTTCTCAACATTATCTTATCCCTAGTTTGTCTTGCTCTCAAATGCTCTCTCTTCATTTCTACTTTACCAAGAGTATGATCGTAAGATCATACTCTACTAAAGTGGGGACTAAATGTAGCATCATAAATTGTACACCTTTATTATTGTGTCCAATTTCACACTCTCTTAGCACCTATTTTAGTATTTCCTTTTCCTTCATGAACTTAGTTTTGTGCACTTCAAAGGAACTATAACCTATGCATATGTCAGATGCAACTCTAATAGTTTAAATTTTGTATACTCCATTATTTGGCAGTGAGCCTTTTGTATTCGAGCAATGGGCCCAAACTGACAGTGAGCCACCCCTTGTATTGTGTAACCGGTTAGATATTGTATCATTCTTGAGAGAACACTCTCTTTGTGGTTTCTCCCATATTGGGTTTTCCACATACAAATATGATGTTATGTGTTTTGTGTTAATTTCATTTATTGCATTTAAATTATGTTATGCGAATGATTAGTTAGAAATTTTAATAAGTTTAAGGGAATACTGATTCACCCCTCCTCGCTTGGGATTCTGAATATTCAACAATTGGTGTCAAAGCCAAGTCCTTTGGAAGAGTTTAACCACTCAAAGGAGATCTAAAAATTTGAACTTACATATTTAAGCAGAGATCTTAGAAATGCTCTTGAGGATCTTGAGGCAGCAGAAATTGAAAATGAAGATCTGAAAGAAAATGTCCAACTAGCTAATGAATGCATTGAGAAACTAAGAGAGAAAATTTCGAATTTTAAAATAAGGCATAAAGAAGTCAGTGAAGAGCTCAAGCAAGCCAACAACACTATTGCAGATCTAAAAGTAAAAAATGAAGACAATGAGAAGACCAATGAACAGTTAAATAAAATGATGCAATGCAAACCGAAAGAGTGTAAAAATCTAAAATAAGAAGTAACATCTCTAAAGGTAAAACTAGAGAAAGAAAAGAGATGAGTAAAATTGAATCTAGTAAGTATGATTAAGTAACAGATGCAATGGAAGTTTTAGAAGCCAAGAAGCAAGCAAAGAATGAATTTGGTGAATGTTCACAATCCAAAACAAATCACAAAGAACATTAACCTCTGATAAAAGTAGTAGCGACCAAGGAAGAAAAAGGTAAGTCTCTGGTCGAGCAGCAAGTAAGTAAGAAAAACACCTTTAATGGTTCTTGTTATATGTGCAATAGAGTAGGACACAAGGTAGTAGAATGTGAAAGTAGCATGAATCAAACTTCTAACCCATTCTCTAGTAGATGTTACACATGCTATAAACATGGTCATAATGTTGGACTACAATGAACACTGAGAGGGGGGTGAATCAGTGTTCATACACAATTTTTCACTTTTAAATGCTTTTTCAAATTTGACTTATTTGAGTAATATGACGCAAATAGAATAGATATCAGAATAAACAAAACATACACAAGAATATGACACAATGAAATGTCCTAAGTGGACACCCTGCTGGGGAATAAAACCACTTGAAATTAGCCCACTAGCTTATATAAAAATATTCTCTGTTACAATGCCTCACTGGCTATTTTGTATGTCTCACTAACAATGCTATCTCACTGATAGGCCTTTGAATGTCTCACTGACTATTACATCACAATTGTCAATAACAGTTTTGAATCAAATACAGAGTGTCACCTATGTTTCATTTCACAGCATCTCCTAATCTCATAACATTTGACATTTGAGATTTAGAAGCAACAATACAAAAATGTCACAGTTGCTCACATATAATATATTATTGTGTATTAGTAAAAATACACACAGTAGTATATTGTAGAGAATATAAAAGTTCACACGCAATACACCATTTTGTATATGAGTGAAATACACAGTAATATAGTGTAATGAGCACTATCTCAGAACATTGTAGTATTTTTCAAGATTTTCTACAATTTTGCTTACAACTTCAACTTTGCATCAAAATAATGCCTCTAAGAAATAGAATCAAAGTCTTCTTGTCAAAAAGTAGTAAAGATTTATCTTTCTGTACAACCACACAAATCTAAATGTTCTTACAAAACATAAATAATGATCTCTGTCTCTGAACTGTAAAACTGAATTCTTCATAACTGTCCTTTAAAAAGTAACTGCAGATTAATCTTTGTGACTAAATACAACTTCCAAACATAGCCATAGCAGTTAACCCAACACAAGAAAGATTAAACAATTCAACTTGCACCAAACCCTAACAAGGGTTAATAACAAATGCTAGCCATCGACTTGTTTTACAAAAACAAAACAATTATTCCATTCTTCCAGAGAAGACTTCAAGACAGACACAAAAACCCTTTATCTTACCACATAATGAATAAGAGTTATCCACAACAAAAAAATTTCAACTAGGGTTTCAAGAACAAAGCAAACTATGGTTTGAAGAACAATAAAAACAATGGAAACCCTTGACTAATAGAAGCTTAACTATTGAGACATAAATGACAATAATCATGAAAAGAAACAAAACGATAACAGATACTCTTAACAAAAACACAAACATGAGATAATGTTTTTGTTATAAAACAAGAAAAGATTAGGGTCCGAAACACTGTAATCGAAGCTTTTACTCTCATATTCTTACTCAACACGACTTGATCTTGCTCCAATTTTCCTCCAAACTGCCATGATTCTTACTGATTTTTAGCAGATTATGCCGTGTCCTAGCTCTAGGGTTTGAAAAACTGCCGGCCATCACAAAAGAACTCAAAGAATAAAATGCTTTTGCCTGAATACTAGGTATCTCAAGGGCAAATGCAACTCAATGAAATGCTTTTTCCCAATTAAAACTCAAGAGAATTTCGGTGGGATACTTTAATAAAACTTGAATATAATATACCCATGGCCTAGTCCCTTAAAGTGACTTTAATACATGACCTTTTGAACCTGATTCAATACTTTCCAATATCTTAGAAAAATATGCCTTATACACTTGCATTGGGTATCTCCACATAGCTTTTGCACATACATATGTAGCCCAATGCAAATGTCTTTTCACACATATAATCACAACCTTTCCAACATTTAAAGTGAAAGTCTCTCAACACTATATGCCAAAGATATCACAAAACACCAAGGTGATGGTGAAATATATCAAGTAGAGAGTGCACTTGAAATTTTGACATTAATCTCAATCAATGACATAGAGGGGCAACACATAAAGATAATCAATGTAGAAATCAGATTATGAATTGGAATATATATAATTACTTTAGAGGAAGATGTTATACATGCAATATTTTTGGGCATAAAGCTAACCAATTTAAGTCAAGACAAAATCCAACAAACATTAGGTGTTACAACTATAGAAAATTTGGACATATGGTAAGACAATGCAAAAGAAATGAGATCCAAAACAAATCAAACCGGCAAAGAAGATCAATGTGGAGAATGTGAAAGCTGAGATGAAGAAGATTTGGAGAAAGAAAAAGACTCTAGATGCATCAACACCTAGCTCTAATGCAGGCACCTCATCCAAAAACTAAAGAATCTATGGCTTTGGCCCAAGGGGAGTAATAAAAAAGCATATCCTTATCCCCTACAAAAGTAGTATGAGATTATAATACCAACACAACAAAGTATGAAGAAGTTTGATCATCAAAGTCATAATTCATCACAAGATCCAGCAAGTTATTATGAAACTTGAAAAAGTGGAAGGCAACTTATGCTCATTTAATGCAAAGTGTTACATGAAGGAATATAAGGACAACACTTCGATAAATTTCACTTCCCTTTGAATTAAATAAGTGATTAAGAGTATTGAAGGTGGTCAAGGTGATCAAAGTGCTTAGGGTTTGTCCGAAAAAATGGATCAAGGTTAACAGTTTCCTAAATCAGAGATCATGGATACTCCTACCATAGTTGATGTGGCATCCATGCCTTGCCCCATATTCGAGAAGACTCCATACAAGGCAATGGAGACTAGTCCAGTTGGAACTTTTTTGAACATACCCATTGGGGTTGTTCTGGCTGAGGATGTTTGGTCCTATATTCACGACAAGCTAGTAGAGTTCAACCATCATGGGAAGATGTTGGAATTATGGACTAAGAAAATGATTGAGCACAGCTAGGTAAGGCTTGAATTTTCAAACCTAACTGAGAAGAAATTAGACACGTGGAATTATTTTTCCAACTTCTATTATGATGAAAAGTGGGTTAAGCTAGCTATGAGCAGGTTCCATGATGAATTTCTTTGGTTAGATCAAACTCACGTTATCACTAAAGATGTAATGAAAGCTATTACCAGTTTGAGTGATTCTAGAGAGACTCCCACTCTGAAATCTACCAAGAACAAGGTTGTTATGGATTTAACCAGTGTGACTATTATCAATCAAATATGCACCCTATGCTAAATCTACAAAAAAACTTAGCTATTTGTTGACACATGGAAACCTTCTTCAAATGTGGGTGATCTAAACAAAGAAGGAATCTCCAAAGTGAGCTAGTTCTCCAAATGATAATCCTATTCTAAATAATTTTTTGAGGGAAAGAGTTAAAAAAAAACTGAAATGAAAACTATGACTTAAAGTGATTATCAAAACTTAATGTTGACTTTGGGTTTTTACCCACAAACAACTCTAAGAAAATAACAGTACTTCACAATGTCTCATGAACACTCAACACATAACTGATTTGTGTGAAGATTCAGACTTAAACACAACATGCAACATGTATTTTATGAACATTTTGCATCAAGAACTGCAATTTTAGGACATAACAAGGATTTTGTAAATAGAAATCACAATATAGCATCAAACTACAACTACAAAATGACAAAAAAATAGGAATAGGAATGCCACTTTATTCAATTGAAGGAGTATCAAAAGTCTGAGTACAAATCTATGGTTACAAAACTCTTTGTCTTAGCATGAGAGGAAGAAACAATGAATCTAAACTGAGAAAAACTCTAAGTTTTTCTTCCAAATATAGCTCCTCAAAACCCTAATGCGAGCTCAATAGAAAAGCTTAGAAAAAAGCCACCAAAATTGATCCATAATGTGTAACTCAAATGGAATACTCTCACTCTTTGCATGTACATGCTGAAAAGCACCTAAAATAGGTTTGCTTTGCTTTAAAAGTGAAAAAAACACCTTATCTCTTCTCCATGCAACTCAAATTCGCCCAAGAGAAAAAAACAATCACCCAACTACTAAAAATAGCAAAAAGAATAAAACAATTTATAGGATATTTTATCTTTTGCTTTACAATGATGCAGTTTTATTCTTTTATCCAATCTGATTTATTTTTGCAATTAAGATTTTTTGAAAATCTTTGCAAAATATACAGATCTCTATATCTCTATTGAAATTGATTTTTCTTATAAAAAATCATAAAAACATAAGGAAAAATATTTATTTTAGATTCCAATTGATTTCTAAAAAAAAGCAATAGAATATAAAACCGAAGACATGAGTATTTTTCCTTAAGGCATAAGCTTCAACATTACAATAAAATGCCTTAAGTATTTTGAGTTGAAACAAATCAATAACTATACTAAAGGCTTAAGCATATGAAGTTAAGTGCAACCTCCAAAATTTTGACCTAGGGCATGAAGACATTATCAAATGACAAATGTTGAAGGCATTAAAACTTAACACAAAGTGATAAGCCCAACATCAACTTAGGGCAAAAGGGAACAAAAATAAACCCAAACCCTAAACTCACTCATTCTGCATTTGGTGTTTGGAGAAGACTTACTTCGTGCAAAGAGCTGCCACCACCATGGAAAGCTAGGGTTTGATATTTGAGCCTCCATCGAGCTCTTTCATCTTTGAATCTTCACTATATTTGGCCCCTCCTACTCATGGTAAGCTTTGACTGTATTTTGTTGGTTTCTTGGCTCCTTTTGATGAGAAATAAGGCCTCAAAGGTCATAGCCATAACCATATTTCCTGATGCATCTTTTATTCTCTTTGCTTCTTGTTGATTTTCTCATTCGGCCGCCATGGGAGACATTGTTTGAGGCATTTGTGGAAACTCTAACAGAGCTCGAACAAGGCTTACTTGGTCTTCTACAAGCACATAACATGGTAAGTTCTCCTTTCTTTATTTTTTTTCTGTCAAACAAAAGCTTTTAAAATCTTATCCTTGTAAAAGAAAGATTTCCATTTTCAAAAGAAACACAAACCCATTGTAGGTCGCGCCATGTATGCTTTGATTATGAATTTCTATCAAGAAAATTTGCACTTCACATACTCTTGTTTTTCTAATTTTGAGATTCAGATAACAAAATTAAAATAGGCTCTCTACTTTTATGTGAAATAAGGAATGTTCATGAGTCAAGAGCTCTCTTCAAGCTGCAGCCAATACATGCTCAAACTAGTTTTTTATTATAATTTTCATTTTATTCACAAGTATGAAAAAAAGAATACTCTTAGAGAAGACTCTCATTACATTTTCCTACAATTTCTCTTATACGACCATGTACGAGACTCGACCCATGATGGTATTGTATGTATTTTTCATTTCTTGACAAAAACCCCCACATGGGTAAGCTGAAAATAATGAAGAATATGCATTTTGAATCAAAACCCTGTGTGGGTATTCTTTATTCTAAAAGAAATTGTTTATCTTGCGCTTTTGTTTTTCTTATCAAAACCCTCCATGTGGGTTCACTGAAACAAGGAGAAATCTCTGCATTTTGAGATGAAAGCTTCACCTTAGACTGAAACCATGTAATTTTTTGAAAAGTTATTTTAATGAAGTGAGGTTGTTATTCATCCATAATATGCAAATTCAGGTTCACCTTTATGCTGAATAAAACACTAAAAAACTCTTCATTTTACTGTAGCCAATTAATGTTATGACCAATAATAGAAATGTTGAAAACCACTATCATCTTGCACTTGGCCTCATTACTCATGTATACAACTTACAACTATATCTTTAAGGCTCTTGGTTGGTTGTTCCAATATCAAGATTTGAATGCATACAAAAAAGAGAACACAATAATATGAAGCTTGAAAACAATAGCAATGGATAATATACTAGTACTTAGTTCCACTTTGTTGTTGTTTGTCATAATACTTTCTTATATATGTAGCTCCTTGATTATACCCATAATTCCTTTAAAACTGTAACACCACCTTGTTGTGTACTTACTTTTCATTATTCTTCCATTGGAGAAAAGAAACAACACCTCTTTCCCTTTATCTGTAACTCTTGTAGATTACTCTTCATCACTCATTTCATGTTTAGAATACTTCATAAGAGAGTGCATTCACAACTCAAATACTTCATATGCTTCCATTATTTATTAGTGCTCCATTGATGAGGCATTATGTATGTTTGTTCACTATCACCATTATGACATGAAACACTTGCTGCTCCATAACATAATATTATGAAACATCATAAATCAAACATGAACAAAACCCATGGTAGCAAAATGTAATTAACATAGCAATATTTAAATCTTTCCATAATGAAATTGATGCATTTTAGTTGAATTGAATCCATTAAGTTTATTGTTCACTGGTAATCCTCATTTTGTTACCTAGGCTTGATTGTTATGAATGAACAATGTACTTGATTACTTTGATGACTAAAATTTTGTTTTACTCTTTCATGAATGGCTTAGATGAGCATGATACTGTATTTCATTACTCAACCCACTTTTCTATTTAAGGGGCAGCATGCTGAGCTCTACCCTTGTGGGAGCTCATTTTACCCCACATGATTTTATCTTCATTAGATGATCAGCTACATAACTTTTCCTATACCTGCACATGGAAACAAACAGTGTTAGATTAAAATAGCATATTATTATGATGTTTCCTTCTTTGCTCCTGTCCATCTCATGTTCTCTCAACTGTTTCAATGTATTATCAGTAGCGTCTTACATTATTGTTGGTGGTTCATATAGGGATGCTCATAATCAAAGCTATAACAACCCCTTTTCCTCTCTTATAGGTTGATCAAAGCTTGAGGACGAAGGATGGTGCACCATTCTTGCATCAACCAACAACAACAGGCAATGATGATTATGTTCATACTTATGTGTTTTCTTTTTTGCATCTCCAATAGTGTAGCATGCTCCTTATGATGCATTTTAATAGTTACATCCATGGCTTGTGTGGATTCTTTAGTTTCTTCTTTCATTTCCATTCTGAAAGAAATGCATTGAAAATGCAAACTTGTACCATCATTTATTTTGCAAACAAATAAAACTGTAATGTATAAGCATTGTGAATAAAATAAAAGCAATTGTTATGCTTTATCATTTGTGTACTCTTTTATGTATTTCACTTATGCTACAAAGCATTGAGCAATAATTCTAACTCTGTTAACTAAAACAATTACATAATTGGAATCCCACAAATCTGGTGCAAACAACACTTCAAACATATGCAAAAATTAACTACAGCTCCATTCTGAGATAAATCCATTTAATTAGCTTTTCTAATTGAGCATGTAGTAAAATTGGTAACGTTTTGGCAATTTCTACTAAATGCTTGCCTGGTAAGCATCATATCAATTACCTTCAATACTCCATTGGGCACGGAGTCAAATTAGCCCCCTTATGAAACTCAAAAATTGAAACTGAAACACTCCAAACAACAACAAAACAAAACCAAACAGATCTAAAAGAAAACTAGCAGGCCTTGTTGGCCAACCAAACATACACAACAACGCTTAGGAGAAACAAAACTACTAAAAAGAAATGTGTGTGAAGCACTTATTTGCAACAACTACTCTACTATCTACAAAACATTACTTGTCTTAGAGGTAATGCTTGAGGTGGATCCCATTAATTAGGATAGAAAAAACCTCTCCAATCAACTTAGAAAGTTGGAAAGCATTGTGTTCCTTGCATTTTGTGATCACATAGGGCCCATCCCAAATTGTATCAAATTTGGAATGTCGTCTAGGTCTACTCTTGTATTCATTCCACTTAAAAACTAAATCACCAATGATGAAATCTCATGGCCTTGCCCATTTATCAAAAGAATTCTTCATTTGAGCTTGATGTATCTCAAGCTGCCTTAATGCTTCCTTTCTAGTCTCTTCAAGCTCCATCAATTGTGCAAATCTCACTTCTAGAGGCTACTCATTCAACAATTCTAGCTCTTTAACAAAACTCGGAGTTGGTAATTCAATAGAAATAGGTAACTTAGCTTCTTTTCCATAAGCAAGTACATAAGGAGAACAACCAGTGGCCCTTTTAGGAGTCACCCTGTTAGCCCAAAGGGCTAGCTTAAGCTTTTCATTCCATGTCCATTGATTGTCCTCAACTATCTTCTTGATTATCCGAATCAGATTCTTATTTGTAGATTCTACCTGCCCATTGCCCTGTGAATAATAGTTAGAAGATGTATTCAGAAAAATATTATTCTTAACTGACCTATTAGAAATCCTCAAACCAATAAAGGCTAAACCATTGTCAAAGATAATTGAATTTGGTGTACCAAATCTTGACACTGAGTCTTGATAGAAGTTAAGTACATAAGTCTTGTTTTCTTCTTTTAAAGCAACAAGTTCAGTCCACTTAGTGAAATAATCTATTGCAGTAAGGATCCACTTATGACCCGCACTTGAAGGCGGGTTGATTGGTCCAATAAAGTCTAAACCCCACTTGGAAAACGGTTGTTCTACCTGAATAGGATGTAGAGGCATAGTTACAAGCCTCTATTTTCCAGCAAACAGAACACACTTCTCACACCTTCAAACCTAAGCAATAGCATCCTTAAATAGATTTGGCCAATAATAACTAGCCCGCATGATTTTTAGGGTTATTGTCCTCACTGCGAAATGGCCTCTTGAAGGCCCATCATGAAATTTTGCTAACAACTTATCGACTTGATCAGGCTCGATACATCTTAATAAAACTCCTTGAAAATATCTCCTATAAAGAATGCAATCAATAATTGAAAAAGAAATGGCTTGTAATCGATAATACCTTCTCTTTGCTCTTTCTAAGCCTTCAATACACTCCCCAATCTACAAATAGTGCATCATCTGCTATAGCCAAGTAGTGGTAGGGGCTGAAACAACAACTATATCATCATTATTTAGCATTTTATTAACATTTTTAGCCTCTTTTAAACTATTGTCCTCATTTTCTGTAAGTTGTTCACACAAAGCCTTTCCCCTAACGAGCTTAGTCACTTTAATATCGATATCAAATTCCATAACCTTAGTTATCCAACCAACACATTTATCATTGATATCTTTGTTAAGTAAGAAATCCTTAATAGTTGAATGAGCAACTAATAACTGAATTTTGTTATTAGATAACATATGCCTAAATTTCTTGAGGCTTCTTACAATAGCAAAAACATGTTTCTCCACAAAAGAATACTTCACCTCATAATCGTGCAATACTTGGATGAAAAATGCCATGGGTTGCTCCAAGCCTTCATCATTTTGCTAGCACAACATAGCTGAAATAGTATCAACTCCTCTAAAAGCATAAAGAGTGAAATCTCTATCATAATTTGGATTAATGAGGGTAGGGGCAGCTACAAGGGCTTCTTTTATCTGCTCAAAACTTCTCTTACCCTCCTTATTCCAGTTAAAAGGCATATTCTTTTTAGCATAGCAATGAGAGGTTGCAACAAAGCTACAATATTTGGTATGAATCTTCTTACAAATTAATCCACCCAAGAAAGCTCTGTAAGAATTTCTTGTGGGCTAGTAATGTAACTCAAGAATAGCAAAGACTCGTCCAGGGTCTATAGAAATACCTTGCTTTGATACTATGTGTTCGAGGAGCCTTCCCTTGTGGACAGAAAAAATGCTCTTCTTTGGATTAAGAGACATTTTGAATTCTCTACATCTTTGGAAAATCTATCTTAAATGTTCAAAATGTTCATTAGCATCTTTTGAAAAAACTATAATATCATCTAAGTATACCAGAACAAATTTATTCATGAGGCCATGAAAGGCCATGTCCATTACTGGCTAGAATGTTGCTCTAGTGTTGGATAAGCTGAAAGGCATCTTCTTGTAGGCCATAGTGCCCCATTTGGTTGTAAATGCTATTTTGAATTGATCTTCTTGCTTTACCAGAATCTGGTTATAACCTGAATACCCATCCAACAATGAAAATATGTCAAAACCATAAACTACTTGCAAAATTTGTTCCATGGAAGGAAGCAAATAATGATCCTTTAGTGACGCTTTGTTTAAATCTCATAAATCAACACACAATCTGATTTCCCCACTGTTCTTCCTAACTGGAACTAAGTTAGACACCCAAGAAGTATGCTTAATTGGAAAAATAATGCCACTCTCAACTAATTTATTTGGTTTAGCCTTCATAAGGTGCTCTAACTTGGGATTAAGGGGTCTTTGTTTCTGCCTTACTAGTTTAGCATCAGGTTCTATTTCAATAGTATGTTGGGCTAGTTCTAGATTAAAACCCTTTAAGCCTTTGTATTCCCAGGAAAAAACATCACTAAATTCTTGACATAACAGAATGAAGGCTTGTTCTTCTTCCTTTGTACATACCTTTCCCAACTTGAGAAGCTTACCCTTGGAAATCTCAATGGCTTCATAGTGTTCTTCCTTTATAGTCATGTTGCACTTATCCTTTTGCACTTGATCATCTGAGTTGAAAATAGATTCTAAGGTTAGCAATCCCTTTGGCAGCTTGTTTGTTTTTAACTGCACAATTTGGTCATCATATTGCTACTGCCACTTTTGTTGGTTTCCATCTGCAAACTTAGCTTTAGTGATTAAAAAGTTCATGATTTGCTCATCACTATCAAAAACCTGCCAACTTACATTATTGTCAAGTACAAAGGTCTCACTACAATTTTTACATATTGACTTGCTTCTACCTTGTGAATCTCATTTGGAATATCAAATCGAGCTCCTATGGTAGTGAGCCTATCTGCATTTTTTATTTTCATATCTAGGAATTTAAATGATATTAAAGGCATCAAAATCCTCTATTAAATCCCATACACAATGCTTATATTTCTTAAGTGAATCATTCTTTGCAACATTTAGGTTTCTAACTTGATTCACAATTAATTATGAATCACCATAAACTCTTAAACATTTAATACCTCTCTTTCAAGCCCATTTTAGGCCATGCACCAGTGCTTCATATTCGACTATATTATTTGTATAGCCGAATGCAAATCTGAAGGCTGAATAATACTTGTTTCCATCTAGTGAAATCAACATGGCTCCACCACCAACACCTACATTGCTTCTTGAAAGATCAAAGTAAAGATTCCAAGGCTTATCTCCTGTCTTTGCAGGTTGCTCTTCTTCTTTAATTAGATTAGGCATAACAATATCAGGTTCTCGAATCATATAAACTCCTAATCCTATCTCATATGTGTGCTAGAAAGGATCAAGCTCATGATCTTCAGCTACCCATTCATCTAGATTCACATTTTCTATAGGAGTGATGTGGTCTAAGGTCATGGTTTTCTCCTCGAGTACAGGGGTGGTGTAGAAGTTAACGTTTATAGGGTTTGGGACATATGGCTTGATATGATCTTTGGCTAGAGGCTTAGAATTTATAGTTACTTTCATCCTATATCTTGTTCTAAAGAACAGATGAGACCAATTAGAGGATAAGAAAGCACCTAGTTTGGCTATAAAATCTCTGGAAAGGAAAATTGAAAAACGAGCAAATCTATAACATGTATATCTAGAGGAATTGCAAAATTTGAAGATGCATGCAAAGTAAGGACTAAATTCTTAATCACACTAGCGATTTTAATAGTAGAACCGTCCAGCTAAACTACACTTTTCTAAGAGTTAGGCTCATAAATAAGACCTAGCTTGTTAGCTAAGCTTTTGGGCATAACTAAGCTACTTTCACTAGAGTCAATCATACAATTGTGTACTATTTCATCACCAACAATCAGACTTAAGTAAAACAAAGGAGGCTTTGCCTCTTGAGTTTTCTATTCACTCTTATTCTTTAGGTTGTTTGCAAGCATAACCTTAGCACTTCCTTGATTAACATAATTGGAAACAGAGAGTTTAGCCAAGACTTCTTGCAACAAACTCTTTTGACCCAAAATATGCAAAGCATCTAAAACTAACATACTGACTATAGCTTTCTTAAGGTGCTCAACAACATTGAAAGAAATAGGGCTCACCTTTTGTTGACCTTTAAAAGTAGCAGCATCGTTTCCTTTCTATAAAGGCTACAACTGTGTTCTTGACTGATCCTTCCTTGGAAAATCTTGGCCTCTTTGTAGAATCTACACTTTAGGCTATGCTGCGGCAATAATATGAGGCAAAGAAATAGGTTGTTTATCCTTAACAAGTTGTTGCTATACATTTCTAGTTTGCTGCCCCAAATCCATAGCTCTTTTTTCGATCTTGTATTGGTTGAAACAAGGGAATTCTGTTGATCTTGACCATTCACACCACAAAACTCAGAACTTTGCCAATTTGGCAAGGCAACTTCAAAGTTATTTTGATGTTATTGATTCTAATCTACATCATTTTTTGAACCACACATAGTTGTTTTGGACCATTAAGGATTGATTTCATGTCGTTCATGCATGTTGATAAGCTATGGGGTTGATTGCATGGATAGCGCCAATCACAATCTTGGGCAACATTATTTTGTGGCACATGTTCCTTTGATGAACTAGTCGTGTTCAAGTTAAAGGGTTGGAAAGGTCTAGGATTAAAATTTATTTTTTTCCCTTGACAATCATTTTGAAAAGCTAGTCTATTTTGCTAATAAGGGGCTTGATAAGGCTTATGCTCTTGGCCAACTTTTTTTTTTATGTTCACAAGATCATTACCAAAGGTTTTAAGTACATTTTTATCTCCTAAAGCTCTTGGGACTGGGCTAGAACTACAGGTTTTGGCCCTACAACGTGATATCCTATTGCTTGTATAGGTGGGACAACAACTAAAGGGGGTAAAGCAACATGAATGGGCGGTTGTATTTCAAGGAATAGGGGAATAGGAGGCCTAGGGGATATTTTACCAACTTGAATGAGGCAATTCTTTTCCCTAATGGCAATGTCATAAGCATTAGAGAGTGTGTGACCGCCCATAGAATGAATCATTACTGAAATTTTGCTATTCGAATCTTTTAGAAAGAATATAAAAGCATGTTGAGGTGTTGGTTTTACTATTATAGGAATTTGGTCCTAGGTTCTTTGGATTCTATAATTGAAATCCGCCATATTCTCATGCGGCGCTCTCTTGATCGTGGTCAGCTACTCTAATAGGGACAGGTGATCTGACTTATCCTCAAACTGCCGATGTAATCCATCACCCAACTCATCCCACATCTTGATGGAGTTTGGCTGAAGGCCTCTAAACCACTGCAAAGCATTTCCTTTCAGCAGCGTAGCCAAAAGCCTTAAAACTACATTCTCTTGAGTGATGTTATGGACTGAGCATAAGGTGGCAACATCTCGAATGTGATCAACCAGTGTTTGTGATCTTCTCTAGTAAAATACGGTAGACTTTTGAGGGCTACAACTGGGATATCATCATGTTGGGAAATATTCAATGGACTACCTCTGTTAAAAGGTACAAATGAGTGTTGTATGGGTGTTTCCATTAGTGGTGCTTGTGTTATAGGAATGAGATTTCCTGGCGATAAAACTAGAGAGCTCAAAGTGGGAGGTGTTGATTTTGACCTCATAGGTGTTTCAAATAATCTCTTTGTTGTTCTGCCTCTCCTTCATCGTGGGGATAACTACTGGTATTTGAAAGATGCATAACTTGATTTGTACTTTTCTCATGCATAGGCTGCACTAAGTCTGCATGCAAAATCAAAGATGGAGTCACCAAGTATATAATAAAACCCCTGAAAGGCTACAATAAAACTATTGCATACACCAAATAACCAGTTTAAGAAATAAAACTCTTCCTAAAAAATCAATTTTTAGTGTCCCACCAAATGTGCCAAAAACTATTATCAATTAGATATGCACCCTATGCTAAATTTGCAAAAAACTTAGCTATTTGTTGACACATGGAAACCTTCTTCAAATTTGGCTGATCTAAACGAAGAAGGAATCTCGAGAGTGAGATGGTTCTCCAAATGATAATCCTATTCTAAATAAATTTTTGAGGGAAAGAGTTAAAAAAACTGAAATGAAAACTATGACTTAAAGTGATTAATAGAACTTAACGATGACTTAATGTTGACTTTGGTTTTTTACCCACAAACAATTCTCATAAAACAATAGTACTTCATAATCCCTCATAAACACTTAACACATAACTGATTTTCCTGAAGATTCAAATTTAAACACAACATGCAACCTATATCTTATGAACATTTTGCATCAAGAACTGCAATTTTAGGACATAACAAGGATTTTATAAATAGAAATCACAATATAACATCAAACTACAACTACAAATGACACAAAACTGAGGAATAGGAATGTTGCTTTATTCAACTGAAGGAGTATCAAAATTATGAGTACAAATCTATGCTTACAAAACTCTCTATCTCAGCATAACAGGAAGAAACAAATAATTTGAATTGAGAAAAACTCTAAGTGTTTCTTCCAAATATATCTCCTCAAAACCTTAATCCGAGCTCAATAGAAAAGCTTAGAAAAAAGCCACCAAAACTGATCCATAATGTGTAACTAAAATGGAAAACTCTCACTCTTTGCATGTCCATGTTGAAAAGCACCTAAAAATAGGTCTGCTTTACTTTAAAAGCGAAAAAAATACATTATCTCTTCTCCATGCAACTCAAATTCGCCCAAGAGGAAAAAACAATCACCTAACTACTAAAAATAGCAAAAAGAATAAAACAATTTATAGGATATTGTTTTATCTTTTGCTTTAAAATGATGCAATTTTATTCTTTTATCCAATCTAATTTATTTTTGCAATTAATATTTTTTGGAAATCTTTGCAAAATGTACAAATCTCTATATCTCTATTGAAATTGATTTTTCTTATAAAAAATCATAAAAACATAAGGAATAATATTTATTTTGAATTCTAATTGATTTCCAAAATCAATAGAAAATAAAACCTAAGGCATGAGTATTTTTCCTTAAGGCACAAGCTTAAATGTTACAATAAAATGCCTTAAGTATTTTGACTTGAAACAAATCAATAACTATACTAAAGGCTTAAGCTTATGAAGTTAAGTGCAACCTCCAAAAGTTTGACCTAGTGCATGGAGACATTATCAAATGACAAATGTTGAAGGCATTAAAAATTAACATAAGGTGATAAGCCCAAAATAAATTAGGGTGAAAGGGAACAAAACTAAACCCAAACCCTAATCTCACTCATTTCGCACTTGGTGTTTGGAGAAGACTTGCTTCCTGCAAAGAGTCGCTGCCACCATGGAAAGCTAGGGTTTGATATATGAGCCTCCATCAAGCTTTCATCTTCAAATCTTTACTATATTCAACCCCTCCTACTCATGGTAAGCTTTGACTATATTTTTTTGGTTTCTTGGCTCCTTTTGATGAGAAATAAGGCCTCAAAGGCTGAAACCATAACCATATTTCCTGATGCATCTTTTATTCTCTTTGCTTCTTGATTTCCTCATTCAGCCACCATGGAAGACATTGTTTGAGGCCTTTGTGGAAGCTCTAATAGAGCTTGACTGAGGCTTACTTGGTCTTCTACAAGTGCATAACATGGTAAGTTCTCCTTCATTTCTTTTTCTGTCAAACAAAAGCTTTTAAAAGCTTATCCTTGTAAAAGAAAGATTGTCATTTTCAAAACAAACACAGACCCATTGTAGGTTACGCCATGCATGCTCTAATTATGGATTTCTATCAAGAAAATTTTCACTTCACATACTGTTGTTTTTCTGATTTTGAGATTCAGATAGCAAACTTAAAATGGGTTCTCTACTTTTCTGTGAAATGATGAATGTTCATGAGCCAAGAGCTCTCTTTAGGCCACAACCAATACATGCTCAAACTAGTTTTTTATTATAATCTGCATTTTATTGACAAGTATGAAAAAAAAAGTACTCTTAGAGTAGAATCTCCTTACATTTTCCTACAATTTCTCTTATATCTCCATGTACTGGACTCAACCCATGATGGCATTGTATGTATTTTGCATTTCTTAACAAAAAATCCCACATGGGTAAGCTAAAAATAATGGAGAATCTACCTTTTGAATCAAAACCCCATGTGGGTATTCTTTATTTGAAAGAAATTGTTTATCTTGCATTTTTGTATTTCTTGTCAAAACCCTCCATGTGGGTTCACTAAAACAAGGAGAAATCTCTGCATTTTGAGATGAAAAATTCACCTTAGACTGAAACCATGTAATTTTCTGAAAAGTTCTTTTAATGAAGTAAGCTTGTTATTCATCCATAATATGCATATTCAGGTTCACCTTTATGCTAAATAAAACACTTAGAAACCCTTCATTTTCCTATAGCCAATTAATGTTATGACCAATAATAGAAATGTTGAAAACCACTATCATCTTGCACTTGGCCTCATTACTCATATATACAACTTACAACTATATCTTTAAGGCTCTTGGTTGGTTGTTCTAATATCAAGTTTTGAATGCATACAAAAAGAGAACACAATGATATGAATCTTGAAAACAATAGCAATGGATAATATATCTATTCTTAGTTCCACTTTGCTATTGTTTGTCATAATACTTTCTTATATATGTAGCTCCTTGATTATACCCAGAATTGCTTTAAAACTATAACACTGCCTTGTTATGTACTTACTTTTCATTTTTCTTCCATTGGAGAAAAGAAACAACACCTCTTTCCCTTTATCTGCAACTCCTATAGATTACTCTTCATCACTCATTTTATGTTTAGAATACTTCAGAGAGGAGTGCATTCTCAACTCAAATACTTCATATGCTTCAATTATTCATTAGTGCTCCATTGATGAGGCATTATGTATTCCTATTCACTATCACCATTATGATACGAAACACTTGCTGCTCCAAAACAAAATATTATGAAACATCACAAGTCAAACATGAACAAAACTCATGGCAACAAAATGTAATAAACATAGCAATATTTAAAACTTTCCATAATGAAATTGATGCATTTCAGTTGAATTGAATCCATTAAGTTCATTGTTTGCTTGTAATCCTCATTTTGTTACCTAGACTTGATTGTTATGAATGAATAATGTACTTGATTGCTTTGATGACTGATTTTTTTTTTACTCCTTTGCGAATGGCTTAGATGAGCATGATATTGTATTTCATTACTCAACCCACTTTTCTATTTAAAGGGAAGCATGTCAAGTTCTACCCTTGTGGGAGCCCGTTTTACCCCACATGCTTTTGTCTTCATGAGATGATCAACTACATAACTTTTCCTATACCTGCACATGGAAACAGACAATGTTAAATTAAAACAACATATTATTATGATGTTTCCTTCTTTGCTCCTATTTGTCTCCCCTTCTCTTAGTTGTTTCAATGTATTATCAGTAGCATCTTACATTATTGTTGGTGGTTCATATAGGGATGCTCATAATCGAAGCTATAACAACCCCTTTTCCTCTCTTATAGGTTGATCAAAGCTTGAGGACGAAGGATGGTGCACCATTCTTGCATCAACCAACAACAACAGGCAATGATGATTATGTTCATACTTATGTGTTTTCTTTTTTGCATCTCCAATAGTGTAGCATTCTCCTTATGATGCATTGTAATAGTTACATCCACGGCTTGTGTGGATTCTTTAGTTTCTTCTTTCATTTCCATTCTGAAAGAAATGCATTGAAAATGCAAACTTGTACCATCATTTATTTTGCAAACAAATAAAACTGTAATGTATAAGCATTGTGAATAAAATAAAAGCAATTGTTATGCTTTATCATTTGTGTACTCTTTTATGTATTTCACTTATGCTACAAAGCATTGAGCAATAATTCTGAAACTCTGTTAACTAAAACAATTGCATAATTGGAATCCCACAAATCTGGTGCAAACAACACTTCAAACATATGCAAAAATTAGCTATATATCCATTATGAGATAAATCCATGTAATTAGCTCTTCCAATTGGGCATGTAGTAAAATTGGTAACAGTGACATTCGACAAACGTTCTTTGGTGATTGATAACATATAGAATCCAATGGTTAAGTATTTGTCAATGATGGTCAAAAATAGGATTTATTTTACAAATAGGGAAAACTCCATTTTAGGCACAATAGTTCATATGGTGTATGAAATGGTGGAGCTAAACAAGGATTTCGACCTCTATGAGATCTTACGACATCTATTCCTAGAGAATTTTGCCTAATGCAAGAGAAGAAACACTCTTTCAAATTTGGAACCCTAACATTGTGTATTCTATTTTATTTCTTACAAGAGTTACTCGGTCAAGGTAGGGTTTTCTAGTCTCTGGATACCCTTGTAGCCCATCAAACTGCAAATAATTTAAAAGGGTTCATCAATGACAAGGAAAGAGATGAAGCTTTTGCATCCTTCTTCCCTATTTTTCAGATGAATATGTAGAATAGAGATAGGATATCAAAGGAGATTGTTGTCAAGTACAAGAATGACATTACATTTGTACTCACAACTAACAAATACTATATGGAGTTGATTGTGCCAAGGAAAGTTTGGGTCTCTTCATTTAGATATGAAGCTACCCAGGAGATGTTTGAAGGTGTAGCTAATGTTTTGTTGTAGAGTCTAGTTGATGAGTCTCAAGAACTTTTTGGGATAGTGGATGAGATGTCTTTGTAGGTCTACATGGAACACACCAACAAAGATCATGAAAAGAATGTGAAGAAAGTGATTCAAGAATCCATGGATAAGGCTAAGCTAACTAAGGAGGATATCACTAAAATTAAAAATTCTAAAAGGATTGCTAGTGCATCCAGAGAATTTAAAGTCGCTCAAAAGGAGCTTCCCTCATCTAGTTCCCTAAAGAAGCCAATAGAAGCTAAGAGGAAGACTATAATCCTTGAATCTAAAGAAGAGGAAGATGTAGAGCAATACTGGATACATCTCCATAAGTCTAAAGAAAATAAATTCAAAAATTCACTCGATATGGAGAGCTTGTTTGAATCCCTTACACAAGGTGAAAGTGCAAAAGAGGTAGGTTGTCTTTATTTTGAAGTAAGTGTTGAAGATCAAAACAGTATTATTAAATCTTTTCTGCTATATTGTGTCAAATTTGAATCTACAACTGATCAATTTAGAAATGATATTCCAAAAGAGTTGTATGATGAATTGATTAGGAAAAGACACATTGTTGGGGAAGAGGAATACTCCATTAAGGATCAAGTCTTTGAGTTAGTTGGTTCTGCTATCTCCCATGATATCAAGGTTACTCTTATTGAAGCTTGCAAAACTAAATTGAGAGCCAAGAAGACTCTAGGTAGTCTCATGCTAGGAGAGGCTAATGCCAAAGAAAAACTTAAAAGTGAAATCATGGAGACTGTATAATGATAGTTGCTAAGAATCTTGGTTTGTTTCCTCCTGTTGATTATGATACTTCTACCAGTATGTCAGTTAATCCTGTTATCGCCCTTGTTGATAGTCTTGATAATCACCTAGATGATGGTACATTTGCCATGGATAGTGTTATGGATATTCCTAGAACCTCTGATGTTCCTCTGATTAATTTTGTCTGGTAAAGGAAAATAAATTGAAGGTTCTATTAATAAATGTCAAATGATCAAGTGTTTGATGAGCCTAAAAAGGATGAACTTGAGTATGAAATTCCATCGAAAGATAAGGCTGATAATTTGACAAAGGAATCTAGTGTGCATGTATCTAGGTTAGTGACTGTGGTTGGTACAAGTTCTGGTACCGTTGAAGATGCTTGGAAGAAACTATTTTCTACTCTAATTATTCCACCTATCACCTCATCTATGCAATCAGTTGATTTCTCTCATGTTGATCCAGTTCAAAAGCATAAGATTAGAGAAGCATTTCTTTCATCTGCAAGACATGATTTTTCAGAAAAAGGATAATATTGTTGAATATTTGTTGGTAGCACTCCTTGCTGCAATGTCAGAGTGTTAGGTAGATCCAGAAACTCCTAATGTAGATAAATGCAAAATTCTAATCACCTATATGAGCGGTCACACTGAGAAACTAAAAGAGAAGTATGAAAAGGATAGAGTAGAAGACTAAGAAAATATTTTGCATGAATGCAAGGCTAAGTGTGAATTTGCACATCACCAACTTACACAACTTATTTCTCAAGGTCAATCATATTTGGAAAATGGTGACATAATCTTCACTTTCAGTCTTCAGTGGCCGAATGCTACCAAGAGAATAAAAAATGAAATGAACATTATTGAGGATAAGATCTAGCAAGCTTGTACAAACTACAAGTTGTCCAAGGAATTATCTGGCTTTGGAAGATCCAAAATTGAAGAATTTCATGAGGATTATTATGAATTGTAGCAACAAATGGATAACATTATTCTTCTCTTAGGAAAATTGAGAGATTTGAGAAATGAAATAATTTGCATCATGAACAGAGCCCTTTCCCAAGCCACTCAATTCACATATTCTATAACCAACTCCATTCAAGAGGCAGAGAAAATGCACACATCCATGTTGATACACATTAAGTTCCTATCAAAGGCCATCTCTCACTAGGATAAGCACAAGGACACTTGTACTGCGCATGTTCAAAATCTTAAGTAGTTCTCCAGATGATAATGGTTGTCCCTCTTAGGAGGAGTTTCAATTTATATTTATGCTTTGTTTTTATATTTTTGGCCCTTTTTCATTGTTGTTAAAGGGGGAGTAGTGTTAGTTGTGTTAGCAATATTTTTATATCATTTCTCTCATATAGTTGCTTCAGTTATTATTTAAGTAAACTTATAATGTACAACTTTATATTGTCATCAATGACAAAGGGGGAGATTGTTGGCCTATTTTCATTGTCATCATTGATTTCATGGATGTGTTTTTGGTCTAGCATATATGTATGTGATTCAGTTTAGAAGTTTGCTTCAAGTATACAATGTTTCTTTATTATGCAATTAATGTATGTTTACTTCATATAGCTTTGAGGTCCGACATTTACTCTTACCAAAATATTTTTTTGGGTCCGGTCCCATTTGAACGTGATGAGAGAAAATTTTTCAAGGTATTTTAGATCTGGTCCTATCTAGATATGCTAAAAGTGTGTTCTACAAGGCATTGCATGATTCAAGTTGGAAGCCAACATCGCATGGAGATATTCTGGTTGATGTAGCATGTGGGTAGTTCGGTCTCACTCCTTTCGGTTGAGCTGACTTGTCAAACTAATTGATGCAAATATATATTTCCATCAGTGTTGCATGCTAAAAGCATGATTGTTGAAAAACAACTATTTTGTGTATAATTTCTATATGCAATTTTTTTTGTGGATGTAAATATTGTTATGCAGATTAAGTACAATGAATGTATGAGATTAGTTTTTGCACTTCAAAGGAACCATAACCTATGCATATGTTAGATGCAACTCTAACAGTTCAAATTTTGTATACTGCATTATCCAGTAGTGAGCCTTTTGTATTCAGGCAGTGAGCCCTCCGGATAGTGAGCCTAAACCGATAATGAGCCACCCCTTGTACTGTGTAACTGGTTACATATTGCATCATTCCTGAGAGAACACTCTCTCTGTGGTTTTTCCCATATTGCATTTTTCATGTACAAATATGGTGTTATGTGTTTTGTGTTAATTTCATTTACTACATTTAAATTATATTATGTGATTGGTTAGTTAGAATTTTTAATAAGTTCAAGGGAATATTGATTCAACCCTCCCCTCTCAATATTTTGGATATTCAACACAACCTACCACCCTAGTCGTGCACCTTTTCCTCTGAATTTTAGGAGGATAAATTGGTGATCTTATCTAATTCAAATCCCACTCCATGTGAAAATATATCAAATTTAAGCTAGTCTAAATGTGATTTTAATTATGAAATCCCTATATAACGCATCCCTCTTAATTTATTTTTATGATCTTATCTTATGCTTACATTATCATCCAATTCAAGAGCAAATTTGATTCAATGAATAACAAACTACATCAAGGCATCTTTTATTTATGTTTTATCTATGATTTCATGATATATTCTATGTGTAATCTAAGGGTTCTTTTTGGGATTATAAATCTCATCAACAACGAATTAAAAGCTTAAAACCCAAAGAATAATGAAGTACAAAGAAGATAAAAATAAAAACACAAAGAGTAAAATGATCTCACCTAATGTCTTCAATCTCCATGGCTGACCTCCATTACACCTTCTAACTTGCTGATTGTGTTTCCCTCAAATCGAGTGTGTGAGCAATCCTTGCCTATGCCAATGTTCTAAACAAGCTTTGAAGGATTTTTCCTAAATGCCTATGCCTATGACAAAGATGAAATGACTAAAATCCTAAATGGTAAAATGGCTATAATTCTTCTCCTAGCTTTCAAGAATTCTAAGAACCATGAATCCCTTCCTTATGAGCAAGCCTATCATTTTATAGAAAACCCAATTCTGAATGGATGGATCAGATTGAATCTTGACAAAAACCTAAAATGAAGGGCCAAGATTAAATTTGACCATCCCTAATTAGGATTAGGGAAAGATCCTTAAATGAAGGGTCAAGATGCAATTTGAAGAGAATCAGATCAATGGTGGAGAAAATATGTGAGATAATTAATTTTTAAAATAAAGATTTTTAAAATTAAAATATAAGGTGACCCACTTTGTGAGATTTTAAAAATCACAAAGATGGAAGGTGGACTGTCCACTTATAAATTACATAATGATTTAAATCATAAGTGGGGATTACTAAATAATTGTCATAATTATTTATTTTGGTGGGATGAAAAGTGGGGTTAATAAATAAATTAGTGAGGATAAATAAATAAGTTAGTGGAAATAATTCACATTATTAGATTCATGGTGGAGATAATGCAAATTAATAAATTCAAGGTGGAATGTAAACCATAAATAATCCTTTTTCAGGTTATTTAATCAAAATGGACAATTAATTAAGAATGTGATGACATTTTAAATAATTTCATTTATTTAAAATGAGAGGAATATTAATTCAGACAATTAAATAATTAAACATAATTATTCAATTTAGAAAATATGGTTTAGAAATTAAATAAATCAATGAATTTATTTAATTGTGATAATTAGTGACATATTAACTAGATAAATGAAATCATTTATTTAGTGAGGAGGAAGAATTAACGAAGGAAGACTTAAGACAATTAATGGCGTATTAAATAAATATATAAGATTTATTTATTTAATAATCATGAAGAATAAAAGGCCATGAATTAATTAAACAATAATGAATATTTAATTAATAGTCAGACGTAGATCTAGGACATAATTAAATGTCTTAATTATGTCAGGATGAAAGTGGTAAAATTAGAACTCGTTGGCCTAGGACATTTTTAAGTGTCTACATTTTTCCCCTCTTTGTCATAATGTCACTTGTCGCATTGTGACAAAGAAAATCAGTCAAAGCCATGCCCTAGTGAAGGTATAGGGTATTAATGCCCCCTTGGGAGATTTTTCAAATTTTGGGTCGGTGGCAAAATTTTTTTTGGAAAGGGTCCCGAATAGTCTATTGGATGACTAGAAAAACAATGGCGCAGTTGATTTTGAATTCTAACATGTTTAAGGAAGCCAACAGGATAGTCAAAGTTGGTCAAATGAACATCTAGTCAAGAGTATGGTTTATGTTAATGCAATGTGCAATGATATGTATATGATTTACTACTATTGATGATGTATGTATGATCATGTGTGCACTCATGTTTTTGTATGTCACAGGATATCATCGTGAGATGGATGAGAGAAGATGAATAGGTCAACAAGAGAAGATGACCAGACTGACGAGAGAAGATGACTAGACCAAAGGAGATGCATGTTAGTTCCTAGACTAAATCCTTCAAAACTTTACCATAGGACTTTAATATTTATTGCTCTTAATCATCATTGGGCACACTGTTGTGATGACCAACAAACACCATGATATGACATAGATCAAGGTGTGCAAGGTCGTCTCATCACTTAGGACAAGCAGTCATAGGAAAGGATGATCATGACTCATAGCAGACGCGCAATTGCTCCAGTCTTTTTGTTATGCGAAACCACAAGCAAAAAAAAAAAACAAGCAAGACAAATCATAAAACGTTGTTGCTTCTTTAAATCTTGTTGTCAGGACACCCTTGAGAAACTAGCAACATGATTTTCAAAATACAAAATAAGGCCGTTATCGTGATACATCATTGTTTTTCTAAATCCCCAAATCAGGATCTCGCTGAAAGACTAGTAACATGATAAAAAGCCAAAAGACAAGATAAGATAATTATGATATGTCACTGCTTTTCTAAACCCCATTGGCAGGATCTCGCTAAAAAAATAGTACCATGATGAAAGCCAAAAGACAAGTGCCAAGTGTTTTCCAAGTGTGTTTGGACCTCGAGTGTTTAAGATGTCAGGTTTGATGATGTCGAGATGCCCAAGTGTCATGTTTTGTCAATGCCAAGATAACAAAATGTCAAAGATTGTCAAATTCAAGAAGGACACATCCTGAATAATGTTGATGTCGAGAGGATTTTGATCCTTAAAGGTCAAAGGGATCCCTCAAAATGCTCGATGATAGATGATGATGCCTAGGAAGGACTCATTCTTAGGCATAAGTGACATAGATTTTTCTTCAGAAGGACATATCTGAAGACAATGATGATGCTGAGGAAGGACACGTCCTAAGGCATAAATGACAAAGTTTGTTCTTCAGAAGAACACATCTGAAGATAGTGACAATGCCTAGGAAGGACACATCCTAAGGCATGCATGATAGAGGTTATCTTTCATAAGGACACATCTGAAAGTGAACCAAGAGTTGACAGTTTGACCAACTATGATAATGTGACTTGTTTTGACCAAGTCTTGACCAAAGTTTGGCTGAGTTTGACTTGTGTTGACTATACGTTGATTTTACCATGATAATATGATTGATGCATTGAATAACAGATTGCCATACCTTGTTTTGAGAGTTTTCCTATTCGGAAAATGATTTGTCTTGACTTGAAGATTTATGACATGTGTACCATTGTAGTATTGTGAACCCTAATGGATTGACCTAGTGTAGCCTTGGGGGTTCATCGACAGATGGCCTTGCCTACGTCATGCACTCAGAGACCTCGTAGTTTGACACGACCAATGACTTTGTCTTGATGACCAAAGATTGTGCCATGATTTTATTTTGACGAACCTACCAGGACTAACCTAATGTCTTGGGGACTCAAGTATGAGTCTTGCCTACGTAGAAAATGTGCAGAGACAACGTAGTTCAGACAATGACATGGACTGACTGACATGACTGACTTTGACTTTTTTTTTTAGAATTTTTACATTGATTTGGATGTTTTTGTGTTTTTGACATGTTTCAATTTCTTTGGATTTCTTCAGGACATTTTTTGATTTTTTTAGGTCTTTCTTCAGGACATTTTGCGATTTTTAGGTCTTTCTGTAGGACATTTTGCTATGTTTTTGGTCTTTTTTTAGGACCTTTTGCGATGTTTTAAACTATGCATGACATCCACTGAAATTACATAATAAACATTTTGCCCCCAGTCAGGTCCAAGACTTAGTCAATTTTGAGGGATATGAAATGGATGTGCCTAGAGTACCAGATAGATAGTATAGAGGACTTGATGTCAATCATTATCAACCATGAAGGGAAGGGTAATAATGTGGTAGCGATGGCAAACGTATTTCATCCTAGGCCATATTAAACAAGGTAACAGTAGATGACAGGTCAATGATTGATTACGCATGGCACCTGTTTGCCAGGTTTTCACCATCGTACTTATCCAAAGTGCCTGTTTTCCAAGTTTTCACCGTTGGATGAATTATTTTTCTTTACTATTTTCGCCATTTTTCTATTTTTTTTCTTTTTTACTATTTTAGCCTGATCTCCTAATGCTATGCATAAATTTTTTGGAGATGTAGACTATTAATAGGCTCAGTCAGTTGTTCCCCATCTGGAGTAGCTAATTGATATGCTCCAGAACCAAAAGAGGATATGATAACGTAAGGACCCAACCAATTTGGTTCAAACTTTCTTGGCTTTTCTCTGTCAGCCTGATTTTTAGGGTTCTACATGAGGACTAAGTTGCCAATGTCAATTTCCTGGTCATAACCTTCTTGTTGTAGCTATGACAAAGATGGTTATGATATGCCTGTAGATGATTCAGGGAATTTTGCCTTTTCTTCTAACATTTCCAGCTCATGCAGGTGTGACTGTCTATATTCTTCATCATCCATTAGACCCTTTAGGGAGACTCGTAAAGAAGGAATTTCAACCTCAATGGGCAAGATAGCCTCAGCCCCAAAGACCAGGGCAAATGGAGTAGCTCCTGTAGGCGTACGAATGCTTGTGCGGTAAGCCCACAGAGTAGGGTTGAGTTGGATATGCTAGTCACGGCTAGTGTCATTGATAGTCTTTTTGAGGATTTTGACAATGGTTTTATTTGACACCTCAACTTGACTATTTCCTTGTGGGTAATATGGAGATGAAAAATGATGTTGGATATGGAATCGTTCACATAACTCTCAAACGTCTTGGTTTTTAAATGGACATCTGTTGTCAATGATAATGGATTGTGGAAGGCCATACCGAAAAATGATGTAATTAAGGATGAACTTGGATATTTGTTTGCCAATTATGTATGTCAGAGGGATGGCTTTGATCCACTTCATAAAATACTCAGTGGAAGTGATGATGAATTTATGGCCATTGGACGAGGTCGGATGAATCTTACCCACGAGGTCAAGTCCTGATTGAGAAAAAGGCTAGGGAGAGGTGATTGGTCGAAGTTCTTGTGCTGTAGCATGGATCAAATCACTATGAATCTGACATTTGCAACAAGTCCTAACATATTATATTGCATCCTTTTCAATGGTTGGCCAATAGTACCCAAGTCTTGTTACCTTTTTGGCTAGAATAGGACCACTCGAATGAGACCCGGATATACTGTTATGTACTTTGCGTAAGGTTGTACTTGCTTCATTAGTGTTGAGACATCTAAGGAGGGAGTCATCAAAGCTACGACGGTAGAGGGTGTCATTGATGATGGCATACCTTGCGACTTTTCATATAAAAGACTTCCTTTGGTTATTGGATAGGTTCAGTGGAAGGGCTTGAGACTTAAGATATTCATAAATATCCTAGTACTAGGGAGACTCGGGACCAACAAGTTCGTAGACCATCTTAGATTCTAGAATTTCATAGGCGAGGACCAGCAATTTTTTGATTAGGAACTCTAGTTGAGGTGTGTTGCTTGGTATGTCAAGTAGGGAGCCTATTGTAGCCATTGCATCTGTTGCCTTGTTCTGTGCTCTCAGAATTTGTTCAAAAGTTACCATATGAAAGTATGTTTGGAAACTGTCCACCTTCCATTTGTAGGGCATTAACTTCTCATCTTTTGTGTCATAGTCATCATTAACCTAGTTGATGATGAGTTGAGAATCCCCATAGACATGTAGTGTTCTGATTTTCCATTTTATTGCCATTTTTAGTCTTGTAAGTAGTGCCTCATATTCTAGCACATTGTTGGTGCATGGGAAGGCAATGCGGAAAGACTTAGGAATGGAATCTCCTTGAGGGGAGATGAACAAGATTCCTTCCCTTGAGCCATAATTTGTGTGTGATCCGTCAAAATAAAGTCGCCAAGGTGCCTTTGGTTCTATATGGAATATTGGCTCATCTAGAAAATCCGCCACTAACGGGTGCTCACTTTTTAAGGGTGCATCTGCTAGCTGGTCTGCTATGACTTGTCCTTTTATTGCCTTTCTTTTGACATATTGAATGTCATATTCACTCAGAATCATGACCCATTTCACCAAACGTCCTTTTAATGCTACCTAACTCAACAAATATTTGAGGGGGTCAATCTTTGCTACCAGATTCGTCTGATGGTTTAACATATAATGTCTTAGCTTCTGTGTTGCAAAGACCACGTCTAGAAAAGTTTGTTCAATTGGTGTGTAATTCAATTCATACCTGACCAATGTCCGATTGATGTAATATATATCCCTTTCTTTTTCTTCTTGGTCGTTCTTTGCTAGTAATGCCCCTAATGCTGAATTAGTTGTCAAGATGTATAGGATCAATGGTTTTCCATGAATGGGAGGCATGAGGACTGGTGTTGACAGTAGGTAATATTTGATTTGTTGAAAGGCCTCTTGACATTTATTTGTCCATACAAAGGGGATACCCTTGCGTAACAGATATTGGAATGGGTGATACTTGTCAGCCATTTGGGCTATGAAGCACCGAATAGATTGTACCCTACCTTGTAGAGTTCTGAGTTCACTGATTCCTCTAGGTGGAGGCATGTCTATGATGGATTTGACTTTTTTTGGATCAACCTCAATGCCTCTTCGAGAAAATATGTATCCCAAGAGTTTACCCGATGTGACACCAAAGACACATTTCTTAGGATTTAGCCAGACTTTGTATTCCTCCAGTCTCTTGAAAATTGTATCTAACACCCTGAGATGATCTTTCTTGGTTACTGATTTAGCCAATAGGTCATCTACATAATCTTCCATTGTTTTATGCATCATGCCATGGAAGATTGTGGTCATAGCCCTTTGATATGTGGCGTCTACATTTTTGAGACCGAATGGCATGACATTCCAATAGTATGTACCCCATGGGCAAGTAAATGCCATTTTGTGCTAGTTTTCAGGAGCAATGCGAATCTGATTATATCCAGAGAAACCATCCATAAGGGACATCATCCTATATCCTGCTATGAGGTCAACTATGATATCAATATTCGGTAAAGGAAAGTCATCTTTTGGGCATGCTTTATTTAGGTCTCTAAAATCTGTATGGATGCGGATCAGCCCATTTGGCTTTGTTACTAGCACTAGGTTAGATATCCATTCAGCATAGTCAATAGACCATATGAATCCAACGTCTAGAAGTTTCTTTAACTCGACTTTGACCAACAAAGCAACCTGGAGGGTGCATTTTGCATAACTTCTGTTTGACTAGCTTGGCATTAGGCAATAGTGGCAGATGGTGTAGAACCAATTCTGGGTCCAATCTTGGCATGTCAACATAGGACCATGTGAAGTTGATTTTACGCTTTGCAAATAATTTTTGAAATTCTGGTCTCTCTTCCTCAGTCAATGATGTAGCAAAAAGGACCATTTTAGGGTCTTCTAGAATTGATATGTTATCCTCTATGGTGTCTTCTATAAGCATAGCCAATTTCTCTTGTTGTACAGGGAGAAAGTCTAGTCCTCTATCCTTGGGTGCCTTAGAGAGGTTTTCACCCATAGATAGGTCCTTTGTTTTTACTATTTTTTTTTCAAATGGTTCCTTTCGGTTTTCACTTGGAGATGCTTCATTTTTATTTTATTTTGATTCTTACTTTTGCGACTGGAGGATGAAGCAGCCTCACCGAAGTATGCCGCACAATCTAAATCAATGGCAAACCCTGACTTATGGTCACCACTAGGTATGCCCTTGTGTAATCCCATAAATTCTGTAATTGCCTCATCATTCTTAAATATATCCAGGACTGGCGGGCCTTGTTGGTCCCAATCGACTAACTGGGGATAAACCAGGGAAATTCCATCGTCCTTATTGGTGAATTGAGGGGAGGATGCAGAAAGCATGCAAACAAAATTAGTAGCATCATAAATGAGATTATCATCATCCAACTCCTCATCGGACTCTATCCAATATTCTCCTTCACTAGTCTCATATTCGTTGGCAAAATAGGGGTTGAAGGGCCTAGAGTCCTGGTCGTCTGTGTCTTTTGGTATCTCAAATGGGTTGCATCAGGGGGGTTCAAATGGTGGATTTTGTATGTCATGGGGAGTGGTAATGGGACCTTGAATATTTTGTTCTTGTTCTATTTTAAATGTTTTCCAAACTCTTTGTTTAGAGGTCGGTTCCCTTGCTTTGGAAAACAAATTGTCAACGTAGTAGTCACTTAAGGATTGGTCTAAGTCAAATTCTCCCTCTTGGGGGTCAGTTTGGTTGGGGTTTTCCTTAGTGGCCTTGAAACTTTCTGAAGCATGTACTCACTCACTTGAAAGTCTAATGGTATGTCAATGATCATTGTCGGGTGATCCAAACCCTAATCCTAGGTATTTTGGTATTTGGAAAGGTTCTATGGGCTCTCTCCGTCTTGCTTTATTTCTACCTAGATCACTTGTACCATCATAGCCTTTAGCTTTCATTATGTCATATCCCTTGCCATATTTTTGAACTGGTAATGGGGGTAGTGTGACCATATCTTTGTAGATCCATCCTATTATATCAGCAAGGTCCTCGTTACTCATATCTCCCCATTTGATAAAAAATATTTTTGGTGGAACCTTGAAGGTTTCATTGAATTCCATTATGAAACATGGCTAACCATATGCCTTTGGAGGCTTGGGTATTGTTACTATGTTGTATGATGTATGTAGTTTGAACTCTCCATAGCCAAGATCCTGGATCTTGATAGTGGATTTAGCCTTAGGGTTTGTGGAAGGGGGTGATGTAGCAGAAGACATGGGTGGAGCTGATGTGGAAGGTGATATGAGTGTGGATGGGTCAATGTAGTTGGATGATGAGGAGTTGGGTGCTTCTTGGTTAATAGGCACTCGATTTTCAAAAATACCCCTTAGATTGGTACAATATTGGAAAGGATCAGGGTCCCCATATATGGTAATTTTTGTGTTGTCAAATGGAAACTTTAGGCATTGGTGATATGTGGATGGGATGACTTTTAAGGCATGAATCTAGGGATGACCGAGTAAGATTTTATATGGTAGTTCTAAATCTAGGACTTGACAGGCTGTATCCACAATGACTGGTCCCACTCTGATGGGTAGAGAGATAATGCCATGTGAGGAGCGTTCTTCATCATCATATGCTTTTATCACTATGCTCTTTTTTGGGTCCACACATGCATCAGAGAACCCCAGAGTCTTGACCACTTTGAGGGAGCATATGTTCAATCCTACTCTACCATCTACTAAAACCCATCTAACTTTGTGCTTATGGACAAAAGTTTCTATGTGCAATGCATCATTGTGGTTGGTCTTGGTTGATGAGTAGTCTTGATCTGAGAAGGTGACATGGTGAGGCATGGTGAGATATCCCACCATGGTTTCAAACTAGTCGACATCAATGTCCTTGGGGATTGACGACTCTTGCAGGGTGTTATCTATTATGTCTTTGTGCGTAGGAGAGATATGAAGTAGATCAAGTATAGAGATTTGCATGGGGTTTTTTCCCAGTTGGTCGATGAGGTTGAACTAAACTTTGGGTTGTCCTTGTTTTGTGGCCGAGACAGGTTTTGGTTGGTTAGCAAATGGGCTAGGTATGGTGATCTTGGGTTGTCTAGCGGGAGGAGGACCAGCTATGGTGACCTTGCCACTGCAAGTAGTAGCATTACAATGAGGTGCTCTCTTGACCGTAATGGTATTAATGTATTCCTCATTGGTTCGGTTATTATTTATAATAGGTCTGCCCGAATAGTCGTATTTAGTGCGAGCAAAACTTGCATGATTATTGTTTGTCTTTGGACCTGACGTAGAGGCCTTATGAGAACCATGGTCATTTAGTGGATTTTTGTGGATAGTATGATCTGAGTTAGATGCAAATTGTTGTCCACTGACCTTGATGTTACAAGGGTTGGTCAAATACAATCACTCCTCTAGGTGATTTTGTATTCCAATATTGGTATGAAAGTTGAACTTAATAGATTATGTTCTACCCAATTCCATTTGCATACTATACATCAAAAAAATTAGAAAACAAAGATATTGTATCTTCTCAATCAAGCATAGAAAATTTGGTTGTCTCATCACAGATAGCCAAGGCATAGAAGTAGAAGAAATGAGCTTCTTCACAAATTTTTGAACAAGAGGACTGTTGTCACAAAATTTTGTACCCTCGTTGAGCACCAATACCCAAAAACCTTGTGAAATATGGAAACAACCTCCAAGTGTTGGACCTTGCACATGTGAGGCTGAATCTCTAGAGAAGGTTGGATTTCTTTCTAATCAATGTGTAGTGTTGAACCAACCCAACACTTAAGAGCCTATTTCTAATTACTTGAGGGGAAAAGGGAAGGAGGAATGTAGGAAATTAAATGAGGTGATGCACCAATCTTGGTCTTCCCCTTCCTATGATTGCACAAAACATCAAAGGAAGCTACCTAAACATATACAAATCTCTAACTTGACTAGTCCCTTGAGGATTCATATGAAAGTTACAATTCATGAAGTGTTAAAATGAAAGAGAATTCACAATATAACACTTATGAACTAAATCAACATGATCATACAATCTAGAAACAAAGAAAATAATTTAGATACATAGGAATGTCAATCCTACACAAGATATCTAAAAGAGACAAGGTAAAACAAATAACTTTACTAATGAAAGGCGAGGAAAAATTACAGATATAGAGAAGCATACGTTTCTATTTGAGAACTGAGGGGAGAAGAACCTCTAGAATATGTTATAAGATTGCTTTATAGTGCAAGCACAACTATGATTGAGCATTGAAATCATAAACCCTAACTAACTAGGGTTATGTTACAATAGAAGGGATATGGACCAAATCAAAGAACTAATGGCTTGTGTGGTGGAACAAATCCTCCAGATGAAAGAATGTTTTTACAGTCGATGAAATCCTTGAAATATGGGAGCTTTGTCAGTATGATGATGTCTGAAAGTGTTATTTCAAAGTAGGAAGTATTTGGCACAATAAATGAGAATGGGAAACTATGTGAAACATTTGTAGAATCCTAGGAGGAGTAATGGTATTTGTCCTACATTAGGTGGAAGTGGTTGAAATGAAATTGAATCAAATTTGCACCATCGATAAGGAATGAATTGAATGTCGCCATGCTAGTCAGCAACCTCCCCACCAACCATTTGAATTTTAAATTTTTGCATCATGTTTGAATGTTGAATGTTAGATTTGATCTTAATGCATGGATGGACACCTCAAATGCATCATAGAATCCATCATAATAGGTGATTAAAATGTTTCCTTTGACCTGGATCAACATATAAAATGGATAGCTTAGATCAAGCAAATGGACCACACTTGCCTTATGCATCTCTCTACAACTTTGTGGGTCAATTTTCATTCATGATTTGTCACTTGTGGAGTTGAAAAATGCACATGTCCATATTTTGTCTCTTTGCATCTCTGTAGTTAACTTTTCCTTCATTTGTTTTTACTTGCGGACTAGCGGGGTGCTTATTTTACTTTGCATGCCTAACCTGTCACCCATGTCAGCATCTAGAAGGGTTATCAATGGCCAATGAAATGGAAACACATTCATCATCAGTCAGCTTGAAGGTTGTTGATCCCCACCATTCTTCGCATTTCACACTCTCATGGAAATGCCACCCTAGCACCCTCAGGCCCACCACTAGTCTTATGTCTTCCCTATAGCTCCACAAGAGCTTTTTCTAACTAAAAATCTTACTTGCAAAGTTGTAGAACACACTTTTGCATGCATTCCTTCATTTTATCTAGGTCAACATCTGGAGGTCATCAAGCCAATGAAATGGCCCCATATCGGCTTACTATCAGCCTTGGTAATTGTTGGTCCCACCATTTGCTTTATGCAATTCTATGCAGTTCTGTAGGCAATATCTCTTCATTTTTTTACCATATATAGATCTATGGGGAACATTTGCACCAATAACATTCACTCCACAACTTTTCAAGTGACAAAACCATTTGCAAAATTTACTTGCAAAGTTGTGGAATGCTCCAAGATAAGGCATCCAATAGTGGGGAGCCTAGGGTCGATGAGAAAAACAACTAAAGGACCCTCTAGATAGTCAAATTAAGTGATGCAATCAAAGATAAAAAATCACTATAAAAATAGAACAAGGTTGAAATACTTAAGGCATGAACCTTAGGGGGGTTTAGTGTTTTAGGTCTTAGGTCAAATGCAATAAGGTTTTAGCCATTTGAGGATGTCTTAGATTGATAGTCGCTAATGGCTTAATGGTGACATCAAATGTCAACATTTCTAGTGACTCAGAGGGGGATGCAAGCTTGCTTACATATGACCATATGCCTATAAATTCCAATGGGAACAAAGTTATAACTACAACAACTAAGGAAAGCCTTCCCATTGTAACCTGCAAAAATTAAAATTTTCCATTCTAGGGATGAACAACTTGTGTTCAAGCATTTCTTGGAAAGAAAGAACACCTAATTTGATTATGTACATTGCTAAAACCTTCTTTAGAAGCAAGGTTTGAGATGAATCCCATTCATAGGAAGGGGTAATAGTTCACCATTTGGCCTAGATAGTTGAAATGAGTTGGCCTCTTTACAGTTGGTGATGACATATGGGCCATTCCATATAGCATCAAACTTGGAATATTAGCCTGGCTTAGCTCTATCAACATCCCATTTGATGACTATATCACCTTCTTTGTAGGTTATTTTAGTGGCTTTCTTCTCAAAACCCTTCTTGACTTGTTTTTGGTGTGACTCCAATATTAACATAGCCTGATATTTTACCTCTTCCAACTTCATTAGCCTAGCCATCATGATTGTCATTGGATCATTCTCTGTCAACTCTAACTAGTGTGCTAATTCAAGAGAGGGAAACTTAATAGATAGGGGAAGTATTGCCTCTCTTCCATATACTAATATTAAAGGTGAGTTTATAATAGCTCTCTTGGGCATAATCCTATTAGCCCATAGTGTTGTCTTCAACCTGATATACTGAGATTTTTTATTGTCTTCAATAGTCCTCTTGATTATCTCGATGAGATTCTTGTTAGAGGACTCAACCAAGGAATTTCCTTGAGGGTAGTAATTTGATGATTTCTTTAGGTAAATACCCTATTGAATAGACCATGAATTGAATTGGGCTCCAAGGAACACCTTTGCATTGTCTAAAATGATGGTGGAAGGGTTGTCAAACCTTGTCACAATACCGTCAATAAATTCAACAGTGAAGTTTTAGTGGCATCTCTCAATGCTACTTTATCCATCTTGTGAAGTAATTCATGGCTATAAAAATCCATTTATGACCAACACTTGATGGAAATTTGATAGGTCCAATGAATTCTAATCCCCATCGTGCAAATGATTGTTTTGCTTGAATTGGATGAAGGGAAGGGTGACCAACCTTTGCTTTCCTGAGAAGAAGGAGGACTTGTCACATTTTCTTATCCATTGATGTGAATCTTTAAATAGTGTCAAACAATAATATCCAACCCTCATCTTCATGGCTATGGTCCTAGTAAAGAAATGGTGACTTGAGGAGCCATCATGAAATCCTTTTAGTAGTCTGCTAACTTGATCTTCTTCTATGCACCTTAATAAAACACCATCAAGGTTTTTGCTGAAAATAATGTCATCCACCAAAACATAAGGAATGGAATACAATCTACGATGTATTATTATTTTTCTATCAAGACCTTGAGGATATTTACTTGACCTCAAGAAGATAATCATATCTTCCATCCAATTGATTTCCGTATTATCATTTTTGGCTTGTTGTGCTTCTTCTTGTAGCACAAGCATAACATCTGGTTGAGTTTCTAAGATGACATAAATTATTCACATAGGCCCTTGCCTCTCACAAGATTTGTAATCTTAATTTCCAGGTCATATTCCATGACCTTTGTGATCCATCCAACTCTCTTCTCACTAATGTCCTTGTTCAAAAGGAAAATTTTAACACTTGCACGGGGGACTAATAAATGGATTTTGTTGTTGGAGAGCATGTGTCTGAACTTTTTTAACACCCTTATAACAATGAGGACTTTCTTCTCAACATAGTTGTATTTGAACTTATAATCTTTTAATCCTTCACTGGAAAAGGCAATAGGCTACTCCAAATGTTCTTCATGTAGCTAGGTTATGACAACTGATATGCTTGAATCTCCTCCTAGGGTATAGAGGATGAAATCCTTTTCATAATTAGGATTGACAAGAGTGGGAGCTTGTGAAATTTCTTGCTTGATCTGATCAAAATTATTTCTCCCCTCCTTGGTCCAACTGAACACTAAATTATTTTTTAACATAGTTGTGAGAGGTTTTACCATGGCAACAAGGTTGGGGATGAACCTTCTCACAAAATTGATTCTACCAAGGAAACTCTGTAATCCTTTCCTGTGACTAGGGAGTGGGAGGGAAAGAATACCCTCCACTCTTTCTAGATCTATGGTTAAACCATCCTTTGATACAATGTGTACCAACAATTTTCCTTGATCAGTGGCAAACACACACTTTCTTGGGTTCAAAGGCACACCATATTATCTACACTTTTCAAACACTTATCTAAGATTATCAAAATGATCAGTTGCATGTTTTGAATAAACAATTACATCATCAACATACACTAGCACAAATTGTGCTAGTACACCTTTAAAAGCCATAAACATTGTTTTTTAAAATGCAGCCCCTACATTGGCTAAACCAAATAGAATTTTACAAAGACATAAGTGCCCCATTTAGTAGTAAATGTAGTCTTATATTGGTTTAATTCTTGGACTAAAATCTAATTATAACTTGAATACCCATCCAAGAATGAAAATATTTTGGAGCCACTAACCTTGGATACAATTTGTTCCATGGATGGTAGGGGATAATGGTCCTTAAGGGAGGCTCTATTTAGATCCCTAAAGCCTACACATAATATAATTTCCCCATTCTTCTTTCTTTCAAGAACAAGGTTAGCTACCCATGAATAATTCTTGATAGGAAAATAGTATTAGCCTCTATGAGCTTAGTCAATTGTTTCCTAATTAGGGGTTCTATCTTGGGATTGACATGCCTTTTCTTTTGTCTAATTGGTTTAGCATTAGGATCTAATTCTATAGTATTTTGGGCTAAACTATGATCAAATCCTTTTAGATCTTCAAAAGTCCAAGCAAGTACATCAACATATTCTTGAAAAATATTGACAATGGTCTCTTGGAAAGTTTCAAAGCATACTTTTCTCAAGTTGAGTGTTCTTCCATCAACAATGTTGATATGCTTGTAATCACCCTTTTTGGAAGCTAGGTTCATGCTTTTGTTCTTTGTTTGATCATCTAAATTGAAGATTCCCTCCAAAGTGACTAAACCTTAGGTGGCTTATTGGATTTGAGATATATGATATAATCTTTGTATTGGTCTTGCAACATAGACTAATTTTTAGTAGAGAACTTTGCTTCATCTTGTAAAAATTTGAGAATCTACTAATTTGAATCAAATACATGCCAATTTACTTGGTTGTCTGGGATCGCAGGCCTCACAACAAGTCTAATGTGTTTCTTCTTTATACTTGCAATATGTGTAAGTATATCATATTGTGCACCAACTATTGCTAGTCTATCAACATGTTTGTTCTGTTTCTAGGAACACTAGACATGTTGAAGACCTCAAATCCTTCAATCAACTCCCAAACTCGATGTTTATATGACTTGAGAAGGTTGTTCTTTCTTATTCTTTGAGCTTTGACATGATTAACAACCAACTCACTATCTCCAAATACCATTAAAGCTTTGATCTTCCTTCTTTGTGTCATTTAGAGACCCTAAATTAAGGATTCATACCTAACAACATTGTTAGTGCAACTAAAATGAAGTCTAAATGAAAAATAATATTTCTCCCCATTAGGAGAAATGAGAATTACACCAAGAATTGCACAATGTTTTCTTCTTGAACCATAAAAAAACCTACTCCATAATCCCTTTTATTCTACTTGTTCTTTGATGAGGTTTGGGATAGGAGTATCTTCTTCATGAATACAAGTACCAAGGCCAATTTCTTCAACTTCACTGATTGGATAAAACTAAAAGGAGTCAACCCACACATCCAATAAGAAATCTGGGACCTCATCCAAAAGAGTAGTAGGCTCACAAATAATATCCTCCTCCTCTTTATCATGCAAAGTACAATTCATGTTTGTAGGATTTGGAGTATAGGGTTCTATATGATTGTACCAATAGCATCTACCTTAATGACAAACTTTGTACCATATCTTGATCTAAATATCATATGGGACCAATCTAAAGACAAGTACCCACCTATTTTGTTTGTGAAGTCTCTAGATAAATAGATGGAAAAGAGAGCAAGGAGGTGTATGACTGAAATATCTTACAAAACAGTGTCACTACGACAAGCATGCAAGGTCATTTCCAAATTTCTTTTTTCCCCTACTATCTTACCTAAAATGCCATATAATTGGACAACCCCTTTACTCATAGGTTCATACTTTATGCCAAGACTATCAGCTATACTTTTAGGCATAACTAAGCTACTACCTCATGAGTGTATCATACAATTATGAACTAAATTACCTCCTATTATCAAAGAGAGATAGAAAGTAGGTGGCTTATTGATTCTACTTAAATTCTCTTCCTCCTCAAGTTGTACTAAGTTGGTTGAATTTGGAACATTGCTTGTTATTGTTACTTCCTTTTGTTGGTTGATATTCTTTAAGGCCTCTTGATGCAAATCTCTTTGAGATAGGATGAAGAGAGCATCCCACATTCATACACTGAGAATGGCCTTCTTTATTTTTTCTATGTTGAAAGGAACACTTGTTGGTTTTGAAGGACCTTTGGCAACAAAAAGGTCTTTCTTTGACATAGGAGCAACTTTAGGCTCCCCTAGCTTCTTGCTACTCAGATTGGTATTCTGATTTGGTTTTGGAGAAGCCACTTTGTCTAGTCTCTTTGGGGCTGAGATGTGTGTGGTAGCTTGAGAGGTTGAAGATCGAGGCATCATGGAAGGTGTATCACTTTCTATGGTCATTTTATTTGATTTGGTGTTGTATGCTACATGACCACTGCTTAACTAGTTGACACTACAAAAATCTAACTCTTGCTAATCGGCAAAATTTAAATCCCCTTATAGATGATTTTTATTACCAACGTTGTACTGATTTTGTTCATATTGCTATCCTGATGTTGTCATATCATCTTGAGTAACTAGAGTTTGAGAAAGCTCTCCATTTTGACATGCAATCTAGTGATGAGGCTGATTGAATATAAAACACCAATCTTGCTCTTGAGCAGGATTATTTTGCATTGGAACCAATGCTTTTGAATTATTTGCAATTTGATACCCTACACTATTTAGAGGTTTTTGATTACTCCATTGGTTGTTCCCTTGAAAGGGAGGTCTATTTTGTTGATAGTTCTGATTTTGTACCTTATACAGTCTACAGTTCTGAGGTTGTTTCCTTTTCATTGTCACCACTTCATTGCTAAGATTATAGATATCACTATTGACACTTTGTATCATATTTTGCATCATATTTTACATTATTTTCTTGAATTCATCTATCTCATTAGAGGATGTGGAGGGTGTAGGGGCATGGATGATAGGTGGAAGAACTACTAGGATGGAGGCCAAGGTAGGCTAAGGCTCGAAATTATGAAAATAAAGGTATTGGTAGCCTTGGGGCTATCTTACCAGCTTGTATTAGGCAATTTTCAGCCCTTATGGATACATCATATGCATTTAGCAAGGTCATTCCTCCCATTGACTGAATCATGGTAGATATATAACTGTTAAGAGCATTTAGGTAGTGTAGAAAATCCTACCAGGAGATGGCTTCACTAGAGCTAGGATTCTATTTCATGTCTCCTGAATTCTAAAATTGAGATCATCCATGAGCTCATGAGGTGCTCTTTTGATAGTAGCAATTGTTCTAAAAGTGATAGGTGATCATTTTCATCCTCAAAATGCTTGTATAATTTCTCTCCTAACTCATCCCAACTATGAATAGAATTATGAAGTAAACTTCTATCCCATGATGAGGCTAATAGCCTAACAACAACATCATCCTTAGTAATATCATGGATAGTGCAAATATTTGAAATCTCTTGAATGTGTTCTTCTCAAGTGATGGAGGTTTCACTAGTGAAATCAATTATAATTTTAAATGCAACTATAGGAATATCATGTTTTTGACCTAAAATAAGAGGACTTCCTGCATTAAAGTGAGCAAAAGCATGATTTCTAGGTTGAGCCATATGAAATAATGGTCTATTTAACTAAGTGGCTGGAAACCTAGGGTGTGATGGTTTAATAGGTGGAGGTGTAGAATGAGATCTAGTGGAGTGACTATTTTTATCTTGAATACCCCTAACTGGTGATAAAGAAGATTTACTTCTCCTTCTTCTAGAGCTTGTAAAATGAAAGTTCTGAGTGCTGAAAAAATACCTTTAGAAGATGACCTCATTTGGATGTTGGGCATGAAGATGGTAGGTCTAGTCTGAGAACCATGATGTGAATAGAGAGTCATCAAGTGCCTAAAGTGAGCCTCCTCTAGGTCAATATGCTAATAGTATCATTGTATCCTTAGCATGAATGTTGAAACTCTTTTTCTAGCACCATTAAACTAGTAGGTTGATAAAAAAACTTGATATAGCTATCCCACTAGGTTGCCATAAAGTTTTGTCACAAAATTTTGAACCCCTTGCTGAGCACTAATGCCCAACAACCTTGTGAAACATGGACACAACTTCCAAGTGTGGGAACCTACACATGTGAGGTTGAATCTCCAGAGAAGGTAATCTTCCTTTCTAATCAAGGTACAATGTTGAACCAAACCAACACTTGAAAAGCTTATTTCTAATGACTTGAGGGGAAAAGGGGAGGAGGAATGCAAAACATTAAATGAGGTGATGCACCAAGATTGAAATTGGTCTAGCCATGCCTATGATTGCACAAAACATCAAAGGAAGCTACCTAAACATACATAAATATCTAACTTGACCAATCCTTCGAGGATTCATATGAAGGTTACAATTCATGAAGTGTTCAAATGAAAGAGCACTTGCAATATAACACTTATGAGCTAAATCAACACAATCATACAATCTAGAAACAAAGAAAACCATTTAGATACATAGGTAGATCAATCCTACACAAGATATCTTAAAGAGACAAGGTAAAATAGATAACTTTATTAACGAAAGGCAAGGAAAAAATATAGATATAGAAAAGCATAAGTTTCTATATAAGAACTGAAGGGAGAATAACCTCTAGAATATGTTACAAGATTCCCTTTATAATGTAGGCATAATTGTGATTAAGCATTGAAATAAAAAAACCCTGACTGATTAGGATTAGATTACAACAGGAGAAGAGATATGGATCAGATCAAATATCTGATGGCTTGCATGGTGGTACAGATCCTCACGATGAAATAATGTTGTTACAGTCAATAAAATCCCTAAAATTTAGGTGGCTTTGTAAGTATGATGGCATCTGAAAGTGTTTAAATAGAGCAAGAATTCTTCTGCATAATAAATAAGCATAGGAAACTCTATGAAACATCTATAGAATCCTAGGAGTAATGGTAGCTTGCCAACTAGAAGTGGTTGAAATGAAATTGGATAATATTTGCACCATTGACAAGGACTAAATTGAATGTCAACTTGCTAGTTAGCAACCACCCACCAACTATTTGAATTTTAATGTTTTGCATCGGGTTTGAATGTTGGTCATCAAATTTGATCTTTGTGTGCAAATGAACAACCCAAATGCACCATATAATATATTATAACAAGCGATTAAAATGTCATAGTTGATTTGTATCAACATGTAAAATGGATGACCAAGATCAAGCGAATGTTCCCACACTTTCCTTATGCATCTCTCTACAGCTCCGCAGACCAATTTTCATTCACACTTTGTCACTTGTGAAGTTGTGGAATGCAAATGTGTTTATATTTCCTCTCTTAGTAGCTCCATAATTAACTTTTCCTTCATTTGTTTTTGCTTGCAGACATGCGGGGTGCACATTACACTTGTGAAGTTGTGGAATGAAAATGTGTTTATATTTCCTCTCTCAGTAGCTCCATAATTAACTTTTCCTTCTTTTGTTTTTACTTGCGGACATGCGGGGTGCACATTACACTTTGCATGCCTGACCTATCACCCACGTCAACATCTAGAAGGGTTATTGATGGCTAATGAAATGGTCACACATAGGTCATTGATTATCTTGAACATCGCTGGGCCCCACCATTCTTCACATTTTACACTCTTGTGGTAATGCCACCCTAGCACCTTTGGGCCCACCACTAGTCTTAAGTCTTCCCCACACCTTTGCATGTACTTTTTCTAATTGTAATTCTTATTTGTGGAGTTATGAAACACACTTTCATGCACATGCCTTCATTTCATCCATGTCAACACTTGGAGGCCTTCAAACCAATGAAATGGCCCCATATCGACTTATTGTTAGCCTTGACAATCGTTGGCTCCACAATTTGATTTATCCACTTCTCTATAGTTCTGCAAGCCATATCTCTTCATTTGGTTACCATTTGAAAATGTGTGGGGAACATTTTCACCAATAATCTTCACTCCCCAGCTTCGTAGGTGATAAAACCATTTGCAAAATTTACTCGTTGTATAGCATCGTAAATTGTACACCCCTAATTAGGTTTGTCCAATTCCACACTTAGGTTAGCCTCTTCCTTAGTGTATCTCATTTAATATTACATTATAGGGTTCTTTAGGAATTTAATTATTAATTTAATTAAATCTAAAGTCCTTTTCCATCAATTCACACATCATAAAATTGGGTCCTTAACCCTAAATTCTTCTCTTTTTATTTCATCTTGATTTAATCCTAATAATGTCCTAATTTCAATCTTCAAGGCACATTTTCACATATCTACACATCTTATTTTGACCTATCGTGTTGGATTTGACTTTAGTATCACAATATCTCACACCCCTAAAAAATCAAAAAAAGGTTGGTCAGACTAGGTAGTATACTACTTGGTATCAAAAAATTTTCCTCGAATTTTGGGAGCTTAATTTGGTGATATTATAATGTTCAAATAATGCTTGCTGTCAATTTTTATCATTTTGTATGGCATCCTTTTATCAAATTATTTAAAATTAGAGTTTCATATATAAAGCCTTTCTTTGCCTCATTTGAGGATCCTAATCGAGCAATTTTAAAGGAGATGCTTGTGAAGTGAAAGAGAAGCTTTATGTGAAGTATCAAATCAGAAAATTCATCCATCAATCAAGTCTTCATCAACATTTTCATCAATTATGGAAGCATAAGAGATATTGAAGAATGATAAAAGGAATCATCGATCATTGATTGGCTTGTACCTCTTCCTTAGGATCTGGTATGATTTCATGTTATTTTCATATCTCTATTGAGTTTTAGATCTACATAATACTGATTTTTCAGATTTTCATTATTGATTTAGATCTACATTGCATTCATGATTTAAAGCATTTACATTACACTCATTTTAGGGTTTTGCTCAAAACATAGGGTAAACTCTAGTTTGCATTTAGATCATAGGAATTCTAGGTCACACACACATTTTTAGTACAATATTGGCTATTTGTGGAGGTAGAAATCACCAAAACAAGAGGTTTGACTAAGTCAAAACCCTATATAGCAACAAACACACCATTTTCTAGCTTGCAGGTGCAGTTATAGGTTTCCATCGGAGTTGTCAATTTTTGAGACATCTCAACAGATGGATAGATACCCAACATCAAAATTTGGACCTAGATCTAAGGGACCAAGGTGCCCCACACCCTAGTCCTCCAAGACTAGGGTGCTCCATGTCCTAGACCTTCTTAGTTGGCTCTAGATTTGAGCAATTTGGCTCAGACAAACTAAAAAACCAGTTCTCTAGTTTTCAAGTTCTCAGTGTCTCTAAGATCATGACATACAACTCCTTGGTCTTGTCAAATCAGACCTAGTTTTGTATCATAGGTGTACATTATATCCTTATTCTCAGATCTATACATTCTATCTCAATTCTAATTCTTTATCAAAATATTATCACTACTATTATAGTTACTTTTATTCATCTTATTAGAGTAACCTTGCATTTTCCTACATTTAGCATATTCCCCTTCATATCAGCAAAGGAATAGAAACCCTAAAAGTATCCCATGACTCTCTTTTACAAGAGTTAGTCAAAGAGGATCACTTCTTTAGGTGCTTTCGTATTCCAATGTTTGGATAAAAGTGGGATTAGGTTCTAAACTACTTGATTCCATTTTCACCATATTGGACCTTATAAATGTTTCCAAATTTTGAGGGCCAATGTTGAAAATTTTGCTTGTTACACTCATAAACACCCTTGCAAAATCAATCCATGTAGCTCACTTTGCGGGTCAATATTTTCACACCCATTGATTATCATCAAAAACCAATTTGGGATATTGTTAACCACTTATTAGAGATGGCATATGTTTGTTTCCAGCCTCTTAGGATCAGTTTTGATGAGTTTTTTAAGTCCTTGTGTTAGGGTCCTAAGGCAGGTTTGTTAATTGCAAATAATTAACTTTTCTGAGTAGCCCTCTTTAGAGAGTTACATTTTTGTGCCAATTGAGTGTCATGCTAAACCAATTTTTTTTATGATTCTCTACATCTTAATGAGCCCCCATGTAAGTTTTTAGAGCTTCATGGATCCATTTGACATGTTTTCCAAGTCAAATCCATTTGCAAATTGTTCAAATTTGTAGATTGAACAGAGTAAAATTTGCTAAAGTGGCCCTACCTTTGAATTTTTATTCCATGACCTATTGAATTGCATTAAAAGGTAAAAGTTCCTCATGATTTTCTATATTTTTATCTACCACTTTTCCATTTTGCAGCCCACCAACACCTCATTTGGTATTTTTAAAAGCCAATTCTAGATGGACTTTATAGAGGTTGAAAATAAATATTTCTAGAATTTTCATGGAAGACAAGTTTGAATGTGAATAATTTGCACATATGATGGAATTGAGTCAAGCCCATTTCCACACATGTTCATGGTATTCAGATGTATCATTTTTCCAAGTGGTGGCCTCTGAAACCAAAGTTTGGTACTTTTTCAAATCAGTGTTTGGATGGGTTTCAAAGGGTTTGAAAAGTGCACTTTCATAATATGTCTGAGTAAGAAACTTTAGACATTAAAATATTTCACCCTAGGCATCATCATGAGTAGCCATTTGGAATTATAGATTATTTGTATGACATTTTACAAGTATGACAGTTTTCAAGACTCAGGGAGGTGATTTGATCAGTTTCTAAACTAGTTCCAGAGGCTACTTGGGTCATTTTCATCACATGTAGAGATGTCAAACGTCAAATTAAATGACATATCACTCAATTTTTTGGGATTTGGCATGCATTGTGACTCTAGGGATTAATCCATGTTTGACGTAAAAAAATTGTATTAATTAAATCATTAAAATTATTTAATTAGTAATTTGCAAAATTGCTTGTGATTTGATCGAGATAAAATTTGGTGAAAGAGAAGTAATTTAAATCATTTTAAAATGATTTAAGTGAGGGAAACATAAAATGTGTTTAAATAATTTTAATAATGATTTAAATTCTAATGTTAAAGCCCTATTATCTTTTAAGAACCCATTGATAGAATGGTGGAGCTCACAAAAATGAATTGAAGGACAAATATTCTAAAATTTTGTAAAAGTCTTGTGCTTTTCCTCCACCCCTCATGAAAATTAAACAAGCTAAAAAAATGTTGAGGGGTAGAGGTGAAGGGTTTAGTCTCCCCTCCATTCCTCATGAAAATTTGGCAAGTTATAAAGCAGTGAGGGATAGAGGGGTGAAGTTTGGTTTCCCCTCCACCCCTCACTGTTTTCAAAGCAAATAAAAAGCAACGAGGGATAGAGGGGTGAATTTTGTTTTCCCCTCCACCCCTCACGATTTTCAAAGAAAAGAAAATGTAGCAAGGGATAGAGGGGTGAAGTTTGGTTTCCCCTCCACCCGTCACAATTTTCAAAGAAAATAGAAAGCAGCGAGGGATAGAGTGGTGAATTTTGGTTTTCCCTCCACCCCTCACGATTTTTAGAGCAAATAAAAACCAACAAGGGATAGAGGGGAAAAGTTTGGTTTCTCCTCCACCCCTCACAAATTTTCAGAGCAAATAAATCGCAACGAGGGATAGAGGGGAGAAGCTTGGTTTCCCCTCCACCCCTCATAGTTTAGGCCAAGTGTAAACATGAAGATGAAATAAGTCAAAATTAGTTTCCAAGATGAATTATTTTTAACTTGCAGCTATAATACAGTGAAATGAATTATTTTACCAACAAAGGAAAAGGTGCAACAAATTAAATATTTGTTGCTAAGTGTAAAAGAATATTTTAACAAGAGGAATTAAAGAATATTTTAATAGGAGGAATTAAAGGTAAAATGGAGATGAGACAAAATTGTTGATTGCACACAAAATTGAAAGTGAGAAAATACAGATTAAAGACTAAGTGTAGTCCAATTATTATTTTAACCAAATATAACATGTAAAAAAAATTATTTTGTCAGTGCAATGTGATAAATATTTTCATTAGTTGAAAATATATTTGATGGAAAGGGGCTAAGTAAAGAGGAAGAAATATATTATATAGCTGAAAAGGACATGGTAATTTTGTGGTCAAGTGAATGAAAAATACTCTTTACTAGCAATTTATTGTATAGGTTGTAGAACAATTTATTTTCACAAAAGGGTTTGAGTAAAGGATGCAAAATGGAAAATGTGTGTAGCTGCAGATTATTTTTGACTTTTTGGGAAATATTTAGATCACACACTTGAGGTGTGTTTTTCATGAAAGCAAATGTGTAGAAAGAGACAGGGCAACCATTGAAAAGGGGGAATTTCTAATTTTGGTAAAAAGCAAAATGCGGGCTACAAATAGAGACAAAAGGAATGACATAAAAGAGGAAATTTCAGACAAAGGTAAAGGGCATGATGCAAAAAATGACAAATTTATTTGTCACAACAAATGTGTGAGGCATAATGAGATGAAATTTTTAGTTGCAGGCATGGAAGAAAAAATATGTGAAAGTATTGGAGTTATTCTAAGAGTGTCAGGTGTCTCAAACAAGCTCTAGGATGCAGATCAAAGAGGGAAGAGAAAAGACAAATTTCAAATTCAAATTTGAAAATCAACAAGGAGGAAGCAATGTGTCATTCATAGGTTTATTCTAGGGTTTCTTGCTTGGTCTATTTAGTCTCCTCTTCTCCTCATTTTGAAGGATTCTAATGCAATTTTTTTTTTTAAAAAAAATTGGAAGCAAGGCTTCCATGTACAATCCATGGTTAGAGTAGTAGTATGATACTTTTAGCATGTAGTATTTTTATTGTTTTAAATAGTTTATTTCCAAAATGCAAGCAAGTTTTAAGTGTTTTCTTGTAGTTGTCTCCAACATGTATAAGCACTATTTCATGAAATGAATGATCAAAGATCTTTTATTTTGTCCCTGCAAGTTCTGGTGTTTGTCTTGTTTTTTGCTTCTCTTCAGGGAAGATATTAAAATTCTTTAAACATGTCAAAGAGATGGTGTTATTTGCATTAAAGATTACAAAGAATGGCTACACCGAAACTAAGAATTTTTTTTTTTTTTTCCAGCAAAACAATCCCCTTTAACTTCTAACCTCTCCTAATTTAAATCCTTCCTTGGAGGATAGTGACACATGTCACCTTCTCATACATTATGTATTTTTCTCCCCAAGAGTTGCAAATCTTTCCTAAATTGGGTTTTTTTCTTCTTTTTTTTTTTGGGAAGATAAGGTTGTACTCAAGGGTGGCTCGTGCAAGTGGAGGAGAGATTTGGTTGGTCCCTCTTCTCAACTAACTTTCTTGGCAACTCCCCCCTACCAGGTTGCAATTTTCGCCACCAAGTGAAAAGTCACTTTTGAAAAGGCTTTTCTTAACTAAAAAGGTAATTTTTGACCTTGATTAGACCCCCAACCCATAGGCATACTATGTGGGTACCTAAAATCAGCAATACCACACCTGTCAAGGTCCGTTTGACCCCTCAAAAGTCTCCTTAAAAATCACCTACGGGATTGCATGAAAAGGATGTGAGGTAAGTTATCTACCCAAGGTAGTCTTACTTGATGAGGTGACCCTATGGGCCTACATGGTTAACTCATTGGACAACAAGGAGATACATAATCAATTGCACAAGGGACACTCACAAGATTTCCATTGAATTAAGACATATGGTACCAAGTGACACATAGCCACACACCATTGCACAAGAGGACAAAATTACATCATGACATGTAATTTACTTGATGAACAACATATTAACCTCACATGACACATGCACACCCATGCCAAATCATATTACAAGCACATAGTCATGATACGGATGAGGTATTGCCCCTCCAAATGGACAAAAACTTGGCTTTACTAGATACACAAGTGGAGTCTTGGTTGATCTCCAAATTCCATGGCCCATGGAATGTGTACCTGCACACTTGCTCACTGTTAATATGTCCAATACAATTGTCTGTTCCTCCAAGTGATTTCTTAGGTTTCTCTAAGAATTAGCCTTCTTCCTTGAACAAGAACTTGAGATCATTTTCCAGTTAATGAGAATTGATCCATAGAGTGGATAATTCTCCTTCAATTTGGACTCTGCCAAACCCAGGTGGGTCAACCTCTTACAATACTTATAGATCTTTCAACAACTAGACAAGTATTGCATCACAATAGATGATTCTCAATGATATGGAAACATAATACAAATGAGAAAACTCAGAGTTGGCCCTATTTTGCTATTTAAATGGATTGTTTCAGCTTGAGAACAAAATACTTTAATACAAACAAACAATTAAATGAATAGAAAGGATTGATTTAATTTTCGCGTGGTTACTGAACATATATATCTCTAGACTAGTGCATTGTTCCTGGGCATAGAGTCATATTTCTGACAAATCAACAAAGGCTACAATCCCATTGCCGAATATAAATGCCTTATAGATATATTCTCATATTTCACATGAATCATTATTTAACAATCAAGTGGTTATCCAAAAGCCATTGCAATGTGTAACTAGAATTTAATTTCTTCCTTACAGAAAACCTAATTACTACATCATACATCCACAAGAAATTTGTAGATACAACTCCATTCGCCCTTGAAAAATGAAACCATACAACCAAAAGACAACTAGCATGAGACAATTCAATAGAAAATTTTCATTATCTCTTTGTAAATGTAACAACTTAACTCATCAGAAAAAATATTCTATATCAAGAACTATATTCATAAGTCACTTCGAAAGTATTTTCAGAACCTCTATAAAATGACCCTGGATTCCCTTTTATAAAACCAAGGGAGCCACAAAATCTTCAGGCCATATTTTGACACATGTCATCATCTACTCATAACACCTAGCAAAAGAATAACAACTTCCTCAAAAGAAAAGTGTCAAAAAATGAGGAACATCCTTGCTTATTGTGAGCATCCATTAGAAATCTGCAAATAACTAAACTTCATGCAAGGGTTAGTATTTCACAAATCCTTCAAAATGCTTTGGTGTCACATGTGCTAGTGACCCTTTCCCAATCCTTGATCAAAGCTCAAGATGATGTAAATGCAATGGAAATGATGAGCAAGATGAGTTCTCAAATTAAGAGAGTAACCTTGCGTAAAAGTTGTGGATCCATGAATGAGAATGAAGGCCTTCTTTTATAGATTTTGTTGATGAGAGATTGGCCAAGAGGGTGAATGTGGGACTAAAGATTCTCTAATGAGAAGAGGACACTTGTCAAGTGGTGATAGGCCAATGGTTGTGCAAGATTTGGGAAGAGTGCCCATGAGAGGGAGAATTTGAATTCAAATTTTGCCATAAATTTTGAGAGGGGGACAAGAAAAAATAGCAATAAATGCAATGTTGGAGGGACAAATCAAATTGTCATGTTGAGGGAAAATGAGGGTTTTTTAATAAATCAATAAAATTGATTTATTTGTGCAAGTGGGTGAGATTAGCATTTAATCAGGATTAGATTAAATTAATGATGATTATGTTAGTTTAATGTTGATTAGGTTAGTTTGACATTCATGATTTAAATATTTGATTTATTTAAATCAGAAAAGGATGAAATATGGATTGGATTTAATTAAATAAATGTTTGACCTATTTAATTAAAAGGGATGATGTTTGATTTATTAAAAGGCTAATGATAATGTTTATTTGATAAATGACCTTAGGAAATGAGATTATTTAATGAATGGATGAAAGTGATGAATGGGCCTAATGTGAGACCTAATTTGACTGAATCTAATCGAATGCATAATGTTAATTTTGCATGTCTACATTTTTCCCCTCTTTGAAGTAATGTACTTGTTGCGTTGGTTCAAAGAATAAACTTGCCGCGATCAAAGTTTAAAAATTTTCTGACTTTTTAGATGCCCTAGCAAAAAATACACTGGTACATTGCCCCCTCGAGAGATTGAGCGAAAAGATTCGATTTGAGGGTCGATCTCACGATAAAGAGGTTCAAAATGGGTGGTTATGGATGATGATGCAAATGAGATGATTTTAAGATGCATAGAATAACAAATCTATATTATCCTAAACAACTTAAATGATGCTATGATATGAGATGGATGAGATGGGTGATGTGATATGCTGTGATATGCAATGGATGATTTATGAGATGCTTAGACTAATAGATCTATATTATGATGATGATTATGCATGTGAGATGATATGCAGAATACCGATGGTTCATGGATGCAAGATGAATGCATAATGGATGCATGATGGATGTATTGGTGATGATGATTAACTATTCATGCTATGATGGTGCAAAAAATGAAGAAATTAGATGATGACAAGAGGATCCAACATTACAACATTATGAGAGATGGTGATGATGATGATGAGAAATGGATGATTTTCTTATCAAGGACTGGGATTTTCAAAGGGTCACTTACTTTATGTTTGATAACATGCCTAAGTATGATGCATCAAGGTATGAAGGACCAAGATGGTGTTGTGCTTAGTGTGATGGAATTTGACTCAACAAATAGATAGGAGTATTCTTGTTCACACCTGACATATGAAAACCTTGCTAGGATGCACTTTAGAAGTCTCAAACATCTCGGACCAAAACACAGAAAGGTATAACCAATCAATGCAATAGTCAACAAGCTATCTGAAACATCCTCCATACATATCTAACAAAGCAAGTATTCGCCAAGTTATTTTACAAGAACGTCCAACAAGCACAGTAAACAAAAGAATGATGATCGTTGCCCCATTCCTATCTCTCTAAATCTTTTGTTCATATATCATCAAGAGGTCCTTGGACTGAGCGCAATAAGATAAGTCAAAAGAAAAAGACCAAGCACACAAAAAATCTGATGTTCTTCAATACCGCTAACCAAAAGAGAATTTGTTTTTAAGGATAAGAACCAAAACTTATTGCCAAAAGATAATGCCCATTGTAGGAAGGATACATCCTAGGACATGTTAGTGGATGGTGGCACGTCATTTCGTTTATCCAAAATGTTCTTTCTAATAAATTATGCCCCTTGTAGGAAGGATTCATCCTAGGAAATGATGTTATCAAATGATTGATATGAGACTATTTGGATGATGGACTATCGACACAAAGACCTGACCAACTTGTTTATGTACTGACTGAGACTTGAGACTTGTTTTGAGATTTACTTTTAACCTGCTAGACTTGTTTCTAACTATTTCACCAAAGATTGAGGATGACGCTCACTTTATTATGAATGGTGTTTATTGTGGGTGCAAGCGAGATGAGGTGGATGGATTTTTTCAAATATTTGGATGTTTTTGACGTTTTGCAATGTTTTGAGGCTATTTTTGGTATTTTTCAAAGTTTTACAATTTTTTTTGATTTTCAGTTTTCCAATGTTATTGGGATTTTTTGAGATTTTGACCAAGAGACTAACCTAAAGACCTATCCTATGGGCCTCGGGGGCTGATCGACAGATTAGCCTTGCCTCACGTTATACATGCAGCAGACCACGTAGTTCGATTGATGACTGAACAATTTACATATGACAATATACATGATGAGATGCCAGTTTATTATGATGGACTCCTATAGGACTGACCTAAATGTCTCTGGGATGATCAAAGATCAACCTTGCCTACGTTCAAGCTCAGAGATGATGTAGTTTTGACAAGACGACCTTTGTTTTTGGCTTTTTGAATAACTTTTTGACCTGTTTTTGGGTTTTTTGATTTTTTGATTGTAATGTCCCTTCTTAGCAGTGATCTTTCTGCTGACCGTTGGCCTATTCCGGAGACCCGTAGGCTGGGTCAGATGGTGAAATTAGGGTTTCCTAGTTTTGAGGAGGTTGTTGCTTGGAGTTTGGGATTCTGATTGCGGATTCTTCTGGTTTTCAGAGAGCTTCAGTGGTGTGTTCAGTTTGGCATTCTGGGCAACTTCGCGAATTTACTATTTTTAGTAAATTCTATTTCTGGCAGTGGACAGTTTGGGTTCAGTTCAGTTGGTCTTCTTCTTCGGTTGTTTCAGCTGGCACTTCAGTTTGGCCTTGGGCGCATTATTTTTGGAGAGATAAGTATTTTCCTTATAATATTATATTTTAATATTATATGACCCTTTTGTATAGCAAGCACAACTTAAGTTGTTTTTAAAAGAGGGACTTTATGGGTCTAGGCGCCATGGAGGAATAAGTTATATTTTATAAAGTCAAATATTGAGCTTTTGAAAAAGGATGCCTATATGAAGGTTGACTTTATTTTAAAATGTGAAATAAGCAAAAGTGAAAATGGATGCCATATTTTGGGAGGGAAAAGGTGAATTTGAAATTAGGGTTTTGGGCGCCCTCTGGAAGCTTCTAGATGTTTCTCTCTCATCTATATAATCAGGCCTCAGCTCTTCATTTGGTATCTTTTGTCTACTACACCGTTATGCTGCTAGATTGTATTCAGGCACTCGCTTCGAGGAAAGCACACCTCCTAGCATTGGCTCATCTTCTTGCTTGAAAGATAGCAACTAGTTGAGAGGTTAGCTTGTATTTGGGTTGTTTTGGCATTGTAGTTGAGTTACTTGCATTTAGTTGATGTTATTCAAGCATTTTGTCATGTTTCAGTGTTGCTGATGTTGCATGGCTGTAGACTGTTTTCATTTATAAATCAAAAATACAAAAAGATATCATTTTGGGTATTCCATATATCATCTTTCCTCATTGGGGCAACCCACTTTGCAAAGTTACAGATTTTAGTTTGCTGTTTTGGATTTTATTTAGCAAAGTCACCCTTTTAAGAGGGCCGTACCATTCTGTCTCAGGCTTGGGATGTGTGCAAAAAGTTTCAATGATGTTTGGTGAGATTTAGGGGTCTTGTTTTGGGCGCCATTGTATCTCGAGCAATCTGCATTTGATATTTTGTAAATTGAGCATGTATTGAGTGAGATATGAGCTATTGAGTGAGGATTGTTTGCAGATTTCACCCATCTGATGTGCAGGTCTGATAAATCAGAACTGAGAGAATTGTCTCTTGGTTAGAGCATAAGCATTGAAAGTTGTATTCTGCCATTGGAAACATTTTACACATTTGCAGCAGTGAAATATTTAGAAATACTCATGATTTAAGTGATCTCTCTAATATCTTGTAAGCTGTTAGTAGTACTATCAGCACTTCATCTTTATCTTGCAATTTGAGTTATTGTACATTCCCACTGAATAAGTGGAAGAGGCTGGCTTGCCGCCTATTTACTGTTTTGCATTGTAATTTCCTAATGTCTCTGCCATATGGTCGCCTCTTATCCATCACGGATTGAGTAGCACATACTTGGTGTTGAGCTAATTTTCAGTATTGCATTAGTTAGGGATCCTCTGACTGAATGCTCATCGTTCACCAGCGCATCTCGTGGTTAGAGTTCTTATTCAGCAATTTCCTTTGAGATCCTCTGACCAATGCTCACACCTTGCCCACATCGGGATCCTGGTGTACATTCTAGTTAGAGTTAATTTTCGCATCATTTTGGTTTATGCTAACCTTAACGGGTGCATGTTGCATTGTGATCATTTGTTAAAAATAAAAAAAAATTGGTCCGGTTCATTACAGTGGTATCAGAGCCATGATTCTGCCAACTTGTGCCCATCAGTGATTCAGTGGTCAGATGAGTGACAGTGATTGTAGATACTTCACCAGAGGTCAAGCCAGAAGACAACAGATACAGCTTCCGCCAGTGCCAGAAGCAGACACTTTGTCAGAGGCTTTGAGAGAAACAGGAATAGCAGTGGATACGGGTAAAACAGTTGAGAACATGTCAGACAATCTTAGGGCAGCCATGGAAGAGAAGGAGGCAAGGATGGAAAAGAAGTTTGATGGAATGATTGAGATGATGTCTCGATTACTTGCTAAAATGGATCAGCAAGCTTCTCAGAACCATACTCTGAATCAAAACCATGCTACAGGAGAAAGCAGTGGTGTCAATGGACACAATGGGAATAATGGGAACAATGGAAGCAATGGGAACAATGGGAACAATGGTAATGGAGGCAACAAAACTATTGGACAGCATGATACCCTCTCTAGCGGATCAACCTCTAGACCGCTTTTCCCTACATTCACTCCAAGGGATGAACATCAAGTTGAAGCTACCATTCCTTTGGTAGACGATGCTAGGCAAGCCTACATGGAGTACTCCACCCTACCACCTGATCTTAGGGACCAATGGTCCTTTGATCAATTCTTGAATCAAAGAAACAGAAGAGACAGAGGAAGAGTTGATAACCGAGCTTATATGGCTCCTAGAACAGATTTTCATCAAGCCTTAGGGAAGGTAACATTGGCTCACTTCGATGGAAGTGATAAGTGTTCAGCAAGATCGTGGGTTCAGAAGTTAGACAAATACCTATCACTTCGTCCCATGCCAGAAGAAGATGCCATAAAATTTGCAACACTTCATTTGGAGGGAGCTGCCCATGAGTGGTGGTACCATGGTTTGGTCACTCTTGGCCATAACCTTATTCGAACCTATGGAGAATTCACCAACAAGCTGATTGAAAGGTTCGACACTAAGGATCCTGAAGTAAGATTTCACGAGCTTGCACAACTCAAACAGCATGGCTCCTTGGATTCTTACATTGCTGATTTCCAGAGACTTTCTGTGATGGTGCCCAACATCACCGAAAGAAGATTGGTTGTGTTGTTTTCTGAAGGTTTGGTTGAACCCTTGAAAGGGTGGGTTAAAGCTTTCGATCCACCAAGTCTTGATGAGGCAATCAAGAAGGCTCGTAGTATGGAGTTATCAGCCCCTAGGCCTAAATTTCTGCCTAAGCCTTTTGGCCATAAGAAGGATAAGGATAAAAGACATTCTTCTAATCAGCATAAGAAGTTCCCACCTAAATTGACTGAAGAGCAACGTGAACAACTCAGAAAGGAGGGCAAGTGTTTCACATGTTTAGAGCCTTGGACTAAAGGCCATAGGTGTCCTGGAAGAGGGCATTATAATCAAATGGGAACCTATTCTGATTATGAATCAGCATCTGATATGTCTGATCAGCAGTCTTATTTTGGGGACAGCGAGGATGAAAGAGCCACAGAAGAGTCTGATCATGAGCAAGGAGTTGGGGGCCCTATTGCCCAACTCTCTAGTTTCCAAAAGAACGAATCTTTCAAGGTTCGTGGTGGAGTTGGAGGTCATCGAATTGTTGCATTGATTGATACTGGTGCAACGCATAACTTCATTGATGAAGGTGTGGTTGCCAAGAGAGGTCTCAAAACTGAAGAATTTGAGGGCTTCAAAGTCATGGTGGCTGATGGGTTTCATATTTCCTGCACACGAAGAGTTCCTAACATGTCCTTGCAGTTGGGAAACTATGAAGTCAAAGATGACTTCTATGTGGTTACTATTGGTGACACAGATGCAGTTTTGGGCATACAATGGTTACGCTCACTTGGTGAAATCTCTCTCAACCTACAAACAATGGAGCTCAAGTTCCAATCTGATGGCAAGAGAGTTGTTTTGAGAGGAATGTCTAATGGTGGTCCTCGTATAGTTTCTTTCAAAAGGATGGAAAGGCTGATTAGACATGACCAAGTGGAGTGGGCTGCGGAATGCATGGTTCTTCCTGCCAGTCCAGTTGAGACCAAGAGGGAATATCCTCCTGATATTCAATCCATACTCACCAAAAGGAGTAAGGTGTTTGCTGATCTACCACCTGGGCCACCACCAGAAAGAGGTGCTGAGCATGTTATTGAACTTAAGGAAGGGGCCAAACCAGTCATTACAACACCGTATAGATATCCTAAGAAGCAGAAGGATGAAATTGAGAAGAACATAAGAGAACTCCTGGAGATGGGCTTCATTCGCCCTAGCAAGAGTCCCTTTGCTTCAGCTGTGGTTCTTGTGAAGAAGAAAGATGGCACCATCCGCATGTGTGTGGATTATCGTGCCTTGAATCAAAGCACAATAAAAAATCGGTATCCTATTCCTCGGATCGATGAGCTCATTGATGAGCTACATGGTGCTAAATTCTTCTCCAAAATTGATTTGAGATCGGGTTACTACCAAATCCGGATGAGGGGCTCAGATGTTGAGAAGACGGCATTCAGATGCCACTATGGTTATTTTGAGTTCCTAGTCATGCCCTTTGGCTTGACTAATGCTCCAGCCACCTTCCAGTCTTGCATGAACAGAGTTTTTCAGAAGCAGTTGAGGAAATTCGTGTTAATTTTCTTTGATGATATTCTCATCTTTAGCAAGACTTGGGAAGAATACCTCAAGCACTTGGAGGAAGTGCTTAGCATTCTTGAATCAGAAAGTTTGTTTGCAAAAGAGTCCAAATGTGAATTTGGAATGAAGGAGCTGCTCTACCTTGGCCACATAATCAGCGCTGAAGGGGTGAAGGTTGATCCAGAAAAGATCAAGGCTATAGTAGATTGGCCACCTCCAGAAAATCTGACTCATTTGAAGGGATTCTTGGGTCTTTGTGGCTTCTATAGAAGGTTCGTAAAGGGGTATTCTCAAAGTGCTGCTCCTCTTACTGACCTCACTAAAAAGGGGGCTTTCATGTGGTCAGAAAAAGCTCAAAGTGTGTTTGATAAGTTCAAGAAAATCACGAGTTCTTGTCCTGTATTGGCCATACCAGATTTCTCCAAACCCTTCGAGTTACAGTGTGATGCATCAGGGGAAGGTATTGGGGCTGTTTTGATGCAAGAGAAGCATCCAATTGTATTTGAAAGCAGAAAATTAAGAGGGGTTGAAAGAACCTACTCTATCTATGACAAGGAAATGCTTGCAATCATGCATGCATTAGCCAAGTTCAGACAGTATCTGGTGGGGAGTAAATTCGTGGTCAAGACTGATCACAACAGTCTCAAGCACTTTATGCATCAGAAGGACTTGAATGAGAGACAGCAGAAGTGGGTGAGTAAGCTACAAGCTTACGATTTTGACATTGAGTATGTCAAAGGGAAGAATAACGTTGTGGCTGATGCTTTGTCTAGAAGGCCTCACTTGAGCTCATTGTGTGAGCTTAATGCTGATTGGAAGGAGTTGTTGCTTGCTGATTACGCCAAAAATCAGTTTGCAACCAGCGTTATTGAAGGTACTTTTCATGATGAAAGGTACAAGGTAATTGATGGGTTGATCCACTACAAGGGAAGAATCTTCTTGGTGGCTGATTCTAAACTTAAGAAGAAGATTTTGGTGACTTTCCATGACAGTCCACTTGCTGGTCATCAAGGGTACTTCAAGACATACAAGCAGATTCGAGAGAGATTCTCTTGGAAGGGGTTGAAAGATGATGTTCAGCGTTACATCAAGGAGTGTAGTACTTGTCAAATGAATAAAAATGAGCACTCTCTTCCAGCTGGTCTACTGCAGCCACTTCCCATTCCAAGTCAAAAATGGGAAAGTATCTCTATGGATTTCATCACCGGGTTGCCTAGGGCCCAAGGCAAAGACTGTATTTATGTTGTAGTGGACAGATTGACCAAATTCTCTCATTTCTTTGCCATCACAAGCACATTTACAGCAGCTCAAGTTGCAGATTTGTTCTTCCATGAAGTGTTTAGACTGCATGGGTTGCCTAAAAATATTGTGAGTGATAGGGACAGCAAGTTCCTATGCACCTTTTGGCAGGAAATTTTTAGAATGAGTGGTACAGTGCTTACTCCAAGCACTAGCTATCACCCACAAACGGATGGTCAAACGGAGATTGTGAACAAGTGGTTGGAGGGCTACCTCAGAAATTATGTCTCGGAACAGCAAAGAGCATGGGTAAAATGGCTCCACTTGGGAGAATATTGCTACAATTCATCTTTCCACATGTCAATAAAGATGTCTCCATTCATGGCCCTCTATGGTTACGAGGCTCCAAGCTTTGTTGATTTGGTGTTTGACGATAGCAAGGCTCCTCAAGCCAAGGATTGGTTGCAGCAGAGCCAAGATGTTTTGAAATCCTTGAAGGACAACCTTCAAATGGCACAAAATCAGCAAAAGATGTACGCTGATCAACAGCGTGTTGAGCGCTCATTTGAGGTTGGTGACATGGTATATCTTCGGCTTCAGCCCTACAGACAGTCCACACTTAAGAAGAGTGGAACTGAGAAGCTGAAACCACGCTTCTATGGACCATTCAAAGTTGTTAGGAAGGTTGGAGCGGTGGCCTATGAGTTGGAACTACCTTTGAGTAGTAAGGTCCACAATGTCTTCCATGTGTCTCGCCTCAAAAAGGCACTTGGACACAACGTTGTGGCTTCATCACAGTTACCTCCTTTGGATGAAGAAGGGCAGTTGACTTTGGTTCCAGAACAGATTATTGATTTCAGAGAGCGTTCCTTGAGGAGGAGAACAATCAAAGAGTATTTGGTAAAGTGGAAGAATTTACCATTGGAGGATGCTACTTGGGAGGATAAGAAGGGTCACCATGACATCCAGGACTTACTTGCAGTGCTTGAACCGTAATCTTAGGGAGGAAACATTGTAATGTCCCCTTCACGGCGGTGTCGTTCTGTTGGCCGGGTGGCCTATTCCGGAGACCGTGAGGCACAATGCCCGGATGGAGTGAAATTAGGGTTTCCCTAGTTTTGAGGAGGTTGTTGCTTAGGTTTGGGTTTACATTTGCGAAGTTCTTTACAGGTTTTGAGCCCGGCGATGGTGTGTTGATTTGGCATTAAGGGCGCTTGAATTTACTATTTTTGGTAAATTCTATTTTTGCTTGATGGTGATTTGGGTTCAGTTCAGTTGGTCCTCTTCTGCAGTTGTTTCAGCTGGCACTTCAGTTCGTGGCCTTGGGCGCATTTTTGGTGGAGAGATAAGCGTTTTTATTATAATATTATTATTTTAATATTATACCCCCCTTGCTTAGCAGTACAACTTTAAGTTGTTTTTAAAAAGGGGACTTTTGAGGGTCAAGGCGTCATAAGGAGATAAATTATATTTTAATGTCAAATTTTGAGATTATTAAATGGGACGCCCTTTTGAGAGATGAAGTTTATTTTAAAAGTGAAATATTTTATGGAGGAAAAGGACGCCATCTTTTGGAGGGAAAAGAGGAATTTGAAAATTAGGGTTTTGGGGCGCCCTCTGGAAGTTTCTAGATGTTTCTCTCACTTCTATTTAAGCAGGCCTCAGCTCTTCATTTGGATCTTCTGTCTACTACACCGTTATGCTGCTGGATTGACTTCAGGCACTCGCTTCGAGGAAAGCACACCTCCTAGCATTGGCTCATCTTCTTGCTTGAAAGATAGCAACTAGTTGAGAGGTTAGCTTGTAATTGGTAGTTTGCATTGTCTTTGAGTTCTATTGCATTTTGGTAGAGTATTTCAATCATGTTGTCATGTTTTCTAGTTGCTGTTATCATATAGCTGTAGACTCTTTTTATTCATAATCCAAAAACACAAAAAGATTTCATTGTGGGTATTGCATTTTCTCATTAGTCTTGGTAGGGCGCCACCTTTTGTGAAGTTTCATGAATTTTAATAAAGTCTGGAATTTTTAAGAGAAAATCGCCCTCCTCAAGGGGCCGTACCATTGTACCTTCATTGGGTTTTGAGCAGAAATTAAATATCAAGGTTTTGGGGTTGCTTTGTGTCTTGAACTTGGGCGCCTTCATCTTAGGTGTCTTTTGCATCCATTTACTTGCAGTTTGAATGAGTGGTGTGAGGTTTGTGAGCATAATTTGGTGTTACAGTGTTGCTGATAACAGAAAAAACAGTCCTTACTCTGTCATAGCAGCAAGCTTAAAATAATTATTCAAGTTGAGTGCAAGGAAAGCCATTGAGAAGACTTGGAATTATCATTCTATATTGTTGTAATGTTGAAGACTCTCTTATAATGTGCTTAATTGATGAATTTCTGATATTGTAAGTTGTACAGTAGTACTGTCAGCATCATTTAACATTTCCGCAATTTCTCTATGTTTGTACTGCCCACTGAACAAGTGGAAGGGGCTGGCTTGCCGCCTATTTCTGTTTTGCATTGTAATTTCCTAAAGACTCCGCCATATGGTCGCCTCTTATCCATCACGGATTGAGTAGCACATACTTGGTGTTGAGCTATTTTCAGTATTGCATTAGTTAGGGATCCTCTGACCGAATGCTTTCCGTCGTTCAAGGCATCACAATGAATTAGAGTTCTTATTGACATTTTCCTTTGCGGGGTCCTCGACCAAGCGCTTACCTTGCCCTCCATGGGATCACGAGGTGTACATTACGAAAGTTAGAGTTGCTTTCCGCATAGATTTTGGTTTATACTAACCTTAGCGGGTGCATGTACGTGTAACCAATTGTGAAAAATCAAAAAAAATTGGTCCGGTTCATTTACACACCCACAAGAGTGGATACATCGGGGACAGTCTCTCCTCGATTAGGAATATTATTGTTAGGTCTTGTTGAACCGAAAATTCTTTTGGGAAGACAGAGGCGTGAACCGTCATACAATCTTGATTTGTCTGAGTTTGGTGAGCCTTATCAGAAGAGATCAAACAAGAAGATAAAGAAACAAGTGCACATTGAAAAGACTCCTGAATCAGAGATCGTTATTGAAGTTGCAGTGCCTCCAGAGGGTAAAAGCTTAGACGAGGTCGAAGTGGGTGACTTTACATTTACTAAGGCAAATCTTGGCAGGACCACACGAGAGACAGATGTATCTCTTCTTAAGATTGTTACCAATAATCTTGAAGAGCGTATCACGAAGGATGGAGAAGATAAGGCTTTACTCAAAGCTGAAAATAGTCAACTTCGTCAATACATTTCTGATCTTGTTCATGGGAATCCAAATAAAGCACACCATTTCTTCCTCGGCCCACACACCTGCTGGAGAAACAAAAGTGGATCGATTTAGTCCAATCATAGGTGAACTTGGGCAAAGCTGGATTGAAGATTTGTGAATTCTTTAGCAGTAAAACTCTTCTTGCAGATTTGTATCAGTTGAGGAGTGAGGCACATAAACTCCGTCAGGGTATTCAGTTGCTTGATATTGCAGTTGCAGAGAGTTTGGCAAAGGATTGTGTTCTTGTATCTCAGTTATCAGTTGCATGCGATGCTTTGGAGGAGATCGAAGATCAAGAGAAAGTCTTCACTTGGAAAGAGCAGCACCTTCTCAGAACAGAAATATGTGAGAAAATCTCTTCCAAGTTATTTTCACTGAAGGATGACGTAGTTGGAGTACTTGCACTTATGCGATGGATTCGTTGTTCAAAATTCTAAGTATCATTATAGCGCGTATGTGGGGGGATTAGGAAAAAGTCAAGCAGAATTCCGAGAAGGCCCGGTTATAGTAGCGGTATGAAGGTGCACCTATAGGCGCCTAGAGACAAAATATTTTGATAGTGCGGCCAGTTTGATAAAAGGCAAAGTGAAGGGAATGCAAAGATGGGTAGTACTTGCGATTCTGAGAAGTGGCGAAGGAGAACTAAAGAAGCGGTATTATTTTTAGCAGCATCAAAGTGCGGATGTGAGAGATCGATGAGTTCTTAGTGAAGTGTTAGATCGAGTTGACATGGAGTGATCACCCGGTTGAGCGTGCATTTAATTTCTAGGGTTGGGTCACGAGCAGCGATTAACTTGACTTCAGATCTTGAGTTCGCTAGCGAGCAACATACTTATCTCATCCTGAATTATCAACCGCAGGGGAGTTAGGGTTAGGGTTTCTAGTTAACCGAAGGTAGTGGCCAGTTAACTTTGCTTTAAATAAGGGCGTGCATGCTTGCACATTGTCCAATTAGGTTATTTGTACCAGTTAAACTGAGGGTAGTTGCCCAGTTAACTGTATAGTTTACTTTATTAGGGTTAGGGCGCATGACTTGCATGCATTGCAAGAACTGTAGTGAACTCAAAGTAATTTTAGGGTTACCTACACCTTGATGTATATAAATAAGAGCTTTTGCTCATTTGTAAATAACTTTTGCTTGAGAGAGAAATATATGCTGCACCTACCTTGCCCTCAATATTACTCTTTTGGTATTTGTTCATGCGTCTTTGCTATTATAGTTAATTGTTATACCACATAGGGTTTCAAGAGATTGTAATAGTGAATTCTTTCCATAGTTTAGATAAATCTGTCTTGTGAATCTTTTATTATTATGATCAAACGTTATGCCACACAGGGTTTCGTAAGATTGTCATGATAAAACCGTTTTGTGAAGTATTTACTATGCTGATTGAGTGTTATGCCACATAGGGTTTCATAAAGTTTTCATGGTGAATCTTCTCTTAGCTTAGATAAATCTGTTTTGTGAATTCATTTGTCATTACGATCAAGTGTTATGCCACACAGGGTTTCATAAAGATCTTGATGATAAAAGCCGTTTAGTAAGTCTTTACTGTTATGATCAAGTGGTATGCCACATAGGGTTTCATAAGATTGTCATGGTAAATTCTTAAATCTGTTTTGTGCCCAATAAGCTGGTTTAGATTGAGATGATAGTTGCGCCACCTTGCCTTCAAGTAGAGAATCTAAACACTTTTATCGTCTGATAGTCATAACCTTGCTCCGTTTCCTCATGCTCTGATTTTCTTGAGGAGATTGGATAGATTAGTTTAGTTGTAGTTGGTAGATCTGCAAAACCAGAGAAAACTCAGCTGCAATGTATAAGTTCTTTCAAGAGAGTCTTGTGCCTCTACAGCTGAAACAAAAAGACAGGATTTAGTTTAGTTTATTTCCTTGCAAATACTTTGTCAAGCACAACGAGGGAGCTTCCCCTCCTAATTTGAAGAGCACTCATTGCGTAGTGTACATAGGCTGTGCGTATCAACTCTTACTCCAGAGGTGCTAGTTCTTACATGGTGTTCATTTTCAAGAAAGGTCTTCACACATCCAAGTGAATTGCAGCATACTTAATGGCCTCATCTTCTAGCATTGGGTTAAGATAAACAGTAGGTCCTCCTTTGTAAAGGGAAATGCTGCTAGGACAAGAAGGTTGATTTGGTGAATGGTTTTGAGAAGTTTCTTGAGGTAAGAAAAGCTCTTGAGGGGGCTCTTCTTGAGGAATAGTAGGCTAAATTTGCTTAAACACATGCTCTTGCAATGGAAATGTACCTCCAAAACTTGGTATTTCGAATTTAGAATACTTACTTGAGTATTCGGGAGGCTTATCTTGCTTGAAGCTTGGAAACTTGTACCTAGGAGCCTCCTCTTTTGCAGATTGATCCGGAATGCAAGAGGTTGATTGAGATTCCAATCTTTGTACTTGGGCAAATAATAGCTTCATATGTTCTTGTTTGGAAGAAATCTCTTTTGCAAAAGACTCCTCATATTGCTTCCTTTGTGTATCTATCTCCTATTGGTACTAGTAGGCTTGGCAAGCCAACTCCTCTTGCTGCAAATTGAATTCTTGTTGTCTCTAGATATCATTCAACTGCTTATTGAAGTCTAGCAATATGCTTTTGATGTCACCAATCCCCATACTGTCAGCATTTTGGGGTTGGCTAGGGAAGTAACAATGCTTGTTTGGCATACAAATGACTTCTTGAGACTGATTAAAAGTATGTGAAGGCTGCCAAGAAGATTGAGCAGGGGTGGCTGGCTGGCTGGCAAGTATATTGAACATGCTGGTTTATTTGTGTAGCAAAGGCATTTGGGGTAAAACTCACTGCATGCTTAGTTTGATATGGCTGGTAAGAGGGCATATAAGCAGCATTTTCATGGAATGGAGGGTTATAAAACATATCTCCATGAAATGAAGACATAATACAACATTCAAATAAGCCGGAAATTCGTTGAAATATTCTTAGAACAAGAATAATCAAGAACTGATTTTTGCAAAATTTAAGCACATACCAGCACTTAGCCCACTTGAAACCAGTAGATTGAAACCTGGAGTTGCCAAGTGTGTGAAAGTATTGCTTCCAAAAGCAGAAATTGCTGACATACACACCACATACCAGTAATGAAGGGACAAGTTTTGAACTTTGATAGCTCAAACGGTCCCACCGGGCGTGCCAAAAACTATTATCACCTGGAATATGCACCCTGCTGAATCTTGAGTCCAGCTATTCTATGAAACATGGGATGAACTCTTGAGTTGTAGGACTAGCGAAACTCGAGGTCAACCTCTGATTAAAGGGTGGCCTCCCCTTGGTAAATCACCTAAAAAACTAACTCTAACTAAAGAACCTTGCTGAGAAAAGAGAGGAGAAAGAACTGATAATCTGAAACTAAAACAGAAAATGGAGGTGATACACCAAATATAGTAGATTTCTACTTCATTTCAGCAACACAACCTATGAATCGCAATCTAAAGCTTCACACAGTAATTTGCAACAATAATTTGGAGGTAAAGTTAGAATAGCAACAATCAAGGAGTCATAGAACTCACAATAATACCTGCTGTTCTTTCATACACAGAGAAAATTGAAACAAATAGAGGCAAAATTAATAATCTTTGATTCACTGAAGGTTGCTACAATGGTTGTTTTCTGGAAAAACAGTAAAATATTACATTACAAGCATACAATCAACCATTATTTCAAATGAAACAAGGTTGGAGATGCAATCAATGAAGAAGATTACAAAAGTAGAGACTTGATTTTGACTGAAAAAATTAAAGGACTGAATGTCACTTTGTCACAATAAACTTTTCCAATACTTTGCAACAAACATAGGCCTCTTATTTATAGATTTTTGAGAGCCTAAAATCAAAAAGTCATGTTGACTCTAGATATTTTTCCTATGAGTTGTCATCCTTATCCTCTGTGGATAAGATTTGCTTTTTTTCTTTAAGAGTTGTGGGTGTGTACAAGAAGTTGAGTCCACTTTTTGGCCAAAAAGTGGAAGTGTTTTCCCTGATTTTCAGAATTTGACACATTTGACCTTAAAATTTGAAGCACTTAGAGATGGAATCTTCGAAAAAGTCACTAATCATAAAATGTAGTACTCAGAGTCTAGTTTCCAAATATGTAATTTATTTCAATACCCAGATTGTAAAAATTGAGTTTCAATAGGCGTTTCTAAAAACCAATGTTTAAAAGTCACTTTTTTATACCATACCATGCACGTGTACGACATCCATATTTTGACCTAAATTATCATATTTTTCTAAATCCTTTTGGGAAAATATTTGTGACTCATTAAAACTTGCTTTTAATATTTTTTTATAATTTTTTATTGAATTTTTTTTTTTATTAAATATTTATTAGGCATATTTGTCATAGTTTGCAGACTCGGCTGGACTTGGCGGACTCGCCGCGGACTCGGGAGTCCATTGGCCAGCCGAGTCGACTCACCACGGACTTGGGAGTCGAGTCCAGGAGAGTCCTGGGTCGGGACTCGGGAGTCCAAACTCAGGACTCGGAGGTCAGACTCGGGAGTCCCAACCCAGGACTCTCCTGTGTGGCTGGGAGTCAAAAGGGGTTAAAAAGAGTCCTGAGGTTGGACTCAGGAGTCCCAACCTAGGACTCTCCTATGTGGCTGGGAGTCAAAAGAGGTTAAAAACCCATGTTTTCCTTAACTTTTTCTTTCATTTTAACAGTCAAGTTTGTGAAATACAAGTCTGCAAATTGATTGGGGTTGAAAGAAGCCAGGATTATATGTAAACATTTATAATCTTATGATGTTGTTATACATTGAAACTATGAGTATTTGATGATTATGAATGATTAAATTTCAATTATTGAGTGTTTGATGATCATATGACGTGTAATCTTTGAATTATGAGTGTTTGATAATCAAATTAGGCTCTTATGTTCTCTAAATGCATTAATTTGTTCTTGTTTTTTCGTAAAACTACGGTTTTTTTTTTTTGCCGAGTCCTAGCCGAGTCTTTTCCCGAGTCCGTGCCGAGTCCTGAGTCCAAGTCATATTTTTGGGCTGCCGAGTCCGCGGCGAGTCCGAGTTTGCAAACTATGTTTGTCATTTTGAAAAATCGTCGTGTACGACACGCATAAGATGACCTAAACTCATTATTTTTTGATTTTTTTTTTTTTTAAACTGAAAAGAATTGTCTGAAGTTTGCTCTCGTGCAATCCGTTCATCAAAATGTTATGTTGATCAAAAGTTATTAAAATACTAGGAAAACCTGATAATTCAAGTTTATAGACTAGTTTCATTAGAAATTAATTGAAAAATAGAAAAAATAATCAAATTATTAAAAAAATTACATATTTGGAATCTGCACTGTCTTGTCTATAATGGGTTTTAATTTCGTAAAAGAATTATGCAAAATAGGTCTTCAAACATGTGTCCAAAGTCATTATTTTCTTGTGACATTAATAGGACCTTCAAGTTGCAAGTCAAACTAGGTCCAAAGCTTAGGTTCGGGTCCCCAAGCCATTTCCCAAACCAAAAAACAAGCCAAAAAAACCAGCTCAAAAATTCATAATTTAAAAAACGGGATCCCATTTCATTTAAAAACGGGATCCCGTTTCATAAAAAAGCCATTTTTTATGCTTCTATGAAACAGGATCCCATTTTGTAAAACGGGATCCCGCTTTTAAAAACTTTCCATTTTTGAAATTTCCGCTTTTAGAGGTAATTAAATAGAATCCCGTTTTGAAAATTTTCCAAAAATGGAAATTTCCGAAAACGGGATCCTGTTTTTTAAACTTAGGCTCGGGATCCCGAAGCTAAACGAGATCCCATTTTTTGCAAGCCGACTTCATTTTTTTGCCTAAGGCAAAAACTTCCACGTTTCGTGGACTCAACTTTGTGCACTTACCCTTGTCAATCTTATCCTATAAGTTGTCATCCTTTGTAGATAAGATATTTGTAATCTTTATCCTTTGTGGATAAGATATTTTTCAATCCTTATCCTTTGACTTCCTTTGACTTTGACTTTGACTTCTTCCCTTGACATTGACTTTCTTTTGCAGAAAATATTTCCCTTTTCTTTTTCTTTGTTTTGAAATTTTCATAAAAAATTAGGTAACAATTCCTCAACCCTAGGTGCCACAAAATCCACCAAGAACAACTCCAAGCCCTAGGCGACCAACATGCAAAACCTCACACCCTCCTTGAGGTTGTACGACCTACTTGCGTAATGGTACGGCCAGCAAAAAGACTCCAGCAGCCAACAAAACCTCAAAGCTTCCTCTAGTCAGTGTCTGTGAATGATCTCTAAAAGTATGAAGCTCCCACGATTGAAGGAGAAGATGAAATCAACACCAATGAAGCTTAGCTGTGATCTTTGTGTGAAACCACCAAGATATTCTCTAGATTGTATCTTCCAACAACGTAGAGAATGTTGCTTGCAAGGGATGTCATCCTCACAAACCCTGAGAAGAATAGTCTCTGTAATGTCCCCGTCTCAAGCCTGATCTTTTTAGTGACCGTTGGCCTATTCCGAAGACCCGTAGGCTAGTCGGGAGGTAAAATTAGGGTTTCCTATTTTGAAGGATGTTCTGGCTCGGAGTTGATTGTTTCAATAGCGGATTCTTTCTGGGTTTTCAGAGAGCTTCGCAATGGTACGTTCTTCTTGGCATTCTGAGCACCTTCAGGAATTTACTATTTTTAGTAAATTCTATTTCTGGCAATTTTACAGTTGGGATCGGCATGGTTGACTTCCTACTTCAGTTTGATCAGTTGGCTTGTTCATTTATGGCTTCGGGGCACAATTGGAGAGATAAGTTGAGTTATTTAATTAAAGTCACGTTTTAATGTTATATTTTAACGTTGACCCCCTTAGCCTAGCTTCTTCACTTTAAGTCTTTTTAAAAGATGTTCTGTAAGGGTGGCGCTTCATTAAAGAGAATTAATTATATCTTTTATGAAGTTTAATATAAGCTTAAAGTGGACGCCATTTTCAAGGAAGGATTAAATGATATTAAAAGACAAAGTTGCTTGGAAAAGTGGGACGCCACCTGTGGAGGAATTAGGGTTTGACTCAAAAGAGAAGGTTAGGGTTTCGAGAAGAGTCAACCGAAAGTTATAAAAGGGAGTCTTGGTCTTCATTGGCATTATCTTTGGTCTACAGTATTGTTACTCTGCCGGAATGGTATTGGATTGCTTCGAGGAATGAACTCCTAGCTCGGGCATTGCTTCTTGCTTGCAATACAGCAACTAGTGATGAGATAGCGTAATTTGTGAGTTTTGCATTGGTTTTTGAGCATTGTATTCAGCTTGTGCATTGTTAGATCAGTTTTGCATGTTAGAGGTTTTCAGATATTGCATTGTTTAGCTACAGCAGATTTGAGTTTTTGCTCATAAGTCAAAAAACAACAAAAATATTGTTATGGGTATTGTCTTATTTTCTTTGTCAAGGCTAGGCGTCACCTTCCTCTAGTTTGCAGATTTTTTAGGGAAGACAGTGATTTTTAAGAGCAGATCGCCCTTCCTTGAGGGCCGTACCACTTGTTGTTGCATTGAAATCCGTGCATAAATAATACATGGCTGTTTGATCTGTTTTCAGTGTCTTAGTCTAAGCGCCATCATTCTTAGGGAATATTGCACTTTGCTTCAAGTCAATCAGATGAGTTATGGGAGAGATATGAACATATGAGTGATTTCATAGACTGCTGGTTATTAATTTAAAAGTGCAGATTTGTGAAAAAACAGAATTAGTATTTGATCATTGAGAGGTTTATTGTTTGGCACTTCTAATCAAGCTAAGGAGAGTTCTTTATGATGTAATGTTACTCTTTCAAATTCCTAAGCTATTGGTAGGCGAATGATCATCACTTTGTAAACTGACAGTAGTACTGGCAGTAATTTTCAGTCATGTTCAATTCTGATTTGTAACGCTTTCTTTCATTGTGAAGTTGTTTTGTAATAGATACATCTCCGCCCTATGGTAGCTACTTTCCCACTCTGGGTCAGTGTCAGAACCCTGGTGGTTCTCTGATTCAACTCTGATTGTTTTTTGTATTGTGTTTTGCAAATTTCGATTTTTTGTGTTTTTTTGAGATTTTCACAGGCAATATGAAAAATTGCGATTTCTCTAGGAATTGCGAATAAATTCATATAAAATTCAAATAAACTTTGAAACGCATGGAAATTGTTCAGAATAGATAGGAGTTCTATTATTTCAACTTTTCCCGAACTTACAATGTAGAAATCTGAACATGCAATGAAAATATATTTTATTGAGAAAAACCTGATTTTCTGTAAGTGGCGGCTGCAGTAATAAATGCTGAGTACGGCCAGGAATAAATAAATCTCCAGTCTCTGAATTCGATGTCAAATCTCCAGTAAATGCTCAATACAAAGCCAACGCCTCAAGCTGGAAGCTGGAAACTGAACGCCAGAAGAAAACCTCTGAAAAGAATGAAGTACGGCCTGCAGGTACAGTGGTACGGCCAGTCTGCAGCAATTAATAAATGGTACGGCTGCCTTGAAATTTGTGCCAAGTCTCAAATGTAAGATCTCTGAAGAATTCGCCTTAACTGCCAGATGATATTCTCTGTAAATCTCTGCTAAAATAATCCAATATTCTCAAACTGTGATCTCTGAATGAAATCACCAAGTGTCAGCTTCAACTGATATTTCACAGCCTCAGTCTGCCTGATTCCTGAAGAGTTTTCGTTCTCCAGAAACGATCGTCTGCCAGAAACCCTAGGGTTTGCAAACTCCAATGCTCAGAGCAAAAATCAAGACAAAATTGAATAATAACATGATAGTTCGATTTTGCCTGTGAAAGGAATATATTGCTCCTTGAGAAAATTCGACCTAAACTCCATTTTAATAAATCATTTAAATTAATGATTTAATTTGCACTTTTGACTTAGGAAAAATAATTAATCATTGGCGTCCCCTTTTTAATGAATATAAATACTCATTAAGTCACCTTTTAATAATATATTATAAAGTACGATTAAATACTTTATAATTAAGCCAAATAATTAAATATTTAAATATTTCAATAAAGTGACTTTAATATAAAGTCAAATTATTAAATATTTAATAACTCAATAAATACTCCTTATTTCTCCATCAAATCAACCAACTGCTGAACTGGGTCGAATCTGAGCTGAATAACTGCGCCAGGTGCCCTGCCCGAAATAGCAGCTTCCGCCTGACCTAACTTTCTAAAAATAGAAAGTTCCTGAAAGAGCTCTCTGGAAGATTCTGCGAAGGCCCAACCTGCCACAACTGCGAAACTGGAGCTACCAAACACTGGATAACTGCCTCCGATGATCCTCTGCGCACCCTGTCAGCCTACGAGGATCGAAATTATAGGCTAACTCCTTGACAAACAGTGTCAGCTAAAACGGGGACATGACAGTCCGCCCTCCCTGAAATTGCTTGTCCTCAAGCAATCTCTGCAAATACAGCTGCACTGCACCACCTGGATCCCATGGATAGTACCGGACAATGTTCCTGCTGGCCACAACGGACTCCTGTAACTCCCACAACTGATCAGCAAGAAAAGAGTACCATTCCCCATTAACCTCAGTGCGGTCCGGCATAGGATCAAGAAGCTCAGAAGGAGGCAAGTCAAACAACAAGCAACACTTACCCCCTAAAACTGCACGAGATATACTATCATCCAACATATCAAGCACGTGCATGCTAGAACTGTGCACCTGAAACAAAGTGTGTACCTGCGGATCAATCACGAAGCCATATGCACTCTGCACCATATACACACTGTGATACTCCTCCGTGAGCTGAGTCTGAAACCCTAGTGCACTAGTAGGATCCCAAACGCTATCATCACTCTGCTCAAGGCCAGGATCAGGTGAGTTACCCATATCAAACTCAAAGAGCGGATTGTCGTATGTAGAGATAACATCTGTCTCAAACAATGGATTGGTCACAAACGGAACCAAACCACTAGGATGATCCCAAACGACTGCCTCAGAACCCCTGGGGTACTGAGCATTACCATGCCTGGTCTGCACAAAATCCCCCTCTACCTTCTCGCTCTTCCCACTAACGAGAGAGATAGAACGAAGGCTGCCATCTGTAATACCCCTCAACACATATTTCTTGCCCTGGACCTCAAATCTCATCTCCATTTTAGGTAAGTTGAGGGTGAACACACTGATATCCTGCAGCCATCTCATACCCAACACTAAATCCATCCCTCCTAAGTTGACAACATAAAAATCTGCCTGCAACTCATAATCAGTCAGCATGAGAGTGAGATTACAAATCCGTCGAGTGCAAGTGAGTGTATATCCATCTGCCACCCGAACTCTGAATCCAGCGAAATCCTCTGTCTGGAGTCTACATCTGTTGACGAAGCTCTCGTCAATGAAATTGTGTGTGGCTCCAGTGTCGAGCATGGCAATACATCGCTGTCCTTCCACTAATCCCCTAAACCTGAATGAGTCATCCCGTACACTAGCAGATAATACCAACGGGGATAAGTTGGCATCGGGCCCAAACTCCGTAGAAGCATTCCCTGCCTCTGCATGTTCTGAAACAACCTGCTGGTCTGAATCATCAGACTCGTCATCATCATAGTAAACCCACATGGCACGGTTGGCTTTGCCCTTCGGTCTCAAAGGACAATCGTGCTCCTTGCTGTAGGGTGCTTTGCACCAATAACAAAGTTGTTTCTTCCTGCATTCCTCCCGAGTTGCATCATCAATTCTTGCAACTGGTTTCCTTTTAGGCTCTGCAACTGGTGTATGACTCTCCTCAATAGGCAAGTTATTTGTTTTAGGCGGAAATTGTTTCTTCGGAGCAGCAAGCTCCATACTCCTTGCCTTCCGCATCGCCTCCTGAAGTGTAGTAGGATCAAACGCCTTGACCCAACCTCTCATGGGTTCTGTCAAACCCTCAACGAAGAGTATGATGAGTCTCCGTTCTGAAATCCCTGTGACCATGACTGCCACTCTCTGAAACTCACCAATGTATGAATCCAAACTGCCTGTCTGTCTGAGCTGAGCCAACTCTCTGAAATACAGTTCCGGATCCTTCTTATCAAATCTCTCTATCAGTCTGCTGGTGAACTCCTGATAAGTATTGACCGCATGATGGCCTAGCGTGTACATGCCATGGTGCCACCAATCGTGTGCTACTCCGTCAAGATGTAAAGTAGCAAATTTAATTGCCTCATCCTCCTGCATAGGCCTAAGTGACAAGTAATTGTCCAATTTCTGGACCCAAGACCTCGCTGATGTCTTTTCAGACCCATCAAAATATGGCAATGTAATCTTACTCACCGCATACTGCAAATCCCTATTCACCTGTGGCTGCGGCTGCTGATGCTGTGGGGGTCTGCGGTCAAATCTACCTCCTCCTCTGGGTTTATAGACATCGATAAACTCATGAAATGTAAGTGCCTTCCGGATCTCAGGCGCTAGTGACATGTACTCACCATGAAATCTCACAAGTCGCCACCGACATGCCATTCGGTGGCTGAAACTCCTGATGCTGTACCTGATGCTCTGCCCCTGGAGTCTGTGGTGGAGTCTCTCTAGGTAAGAAAGTAGGCTGGCCTGGCCTACGCTCCTGGTAGATCGGTGACGGCTGTCTAGGTACGGATGCCAATGGCTGATCCACTGGTGCAGTCCCGCTCGTCTGTCCAATCTGAATGTAGTGTGGCTGTGTGGGCGTACACTGTCTAATGGTACCCATCAGCTGAGACATCATATCCATCATATTATCGTGCCTCCATCTAAACTCCTCATCGGTGATATCACCCTCTGCATGCGCCTTCCTTGGATCCCTGCGAGTCTCTGAGGAAGTCTCACGTTCTGCCATTAGGGTTGCAACATGTTTTCACTACCGTCTGAACCTGATCTGTGAATACCAAGCACCCCTTGTCTGACCTTTCTCGATAGGTGGACTGTTCCAATCCTCGCCTTTTGCCCGTCCCTACTTAATATACCGAATAGGATCCCTCCATGAAAAAGCAACCAAAAAGCACATCAATAATCAAAAGCACAGATGGCGGATAACCGTGATCGATACCACCGCCGAACTCGTGGTTCTCTGATTCAACTCGATTGTTTTTTGTATTGTGTTTTGCAAATTTTCGATTTTTTTGTGTTTTTTTGAGGTTTTCACAGGCAATATGAAAAATTGCGATTTCTCTAGGAATTGGAAATAAATTCATAAAAAATTCAAATAAACTTTGAAACGCATGGAAATTGTTCAGAATAGATAGGAGTTCTATTATTTCAACTTTTCCCGAACTTACAATGTAGAAATCTGAACATGCAATGAAAATATATTAAATTTTATTGAGAAAAACCTGGTTTTCTGTAAGTGGCGGCTGCAGTAATAAATGCTGAGTACGGCCAGGAATAAATAAATCTCCAGTCTCTGAATTCGATGTCAAATCTCCAGTAAATGCTCAATACAAAGCCAACGCCTCAAGCTGGAAGCTGGAAACTGAACGCCAGAAGAAAACCTCTGAAAAGAATGAAGTATGGCCTGCAGGTACAGTGGTACGGCCAGTCTGCAGCAATTAATAAATGGTACGGCTGCCTTGAAATTTGTGCCAAGTCTCAAATGTAAGATCTCTGAAGAATTCGCCTTTAACTACCAGATGATATTCTCTGTAAATCTCTGCTAAAATAATCCAATATTCTCAAACTGTGATCTCTGAATGAAATCACCAAGTGCCAGCTTCAACTGATCTCACAGCCTCAGTCTGCCTGATTCCTGAAGAGTTTTCGTTCTCCAGAAACGATCGTCTGCCAGAAACCCTAGGGTTTGCAAACTCCAATGCTCAGAGCAAAAATCAAGACAAAATTGAATAATAACATGATAGTTCGATTTTGCCTGTGAAAGGAATATATTGCTCCTTGAGAAAATTCGACCTAAACTCCATTTTAATAAATCATTTAAATTAATGATTTAATTTGCACTTTTGACTTAGGAAAAATAATTAATCATTGGCGTCCCCTTTTTAATGAATATAAATACTCATTAAGTCACCTTTTAATAATATATTATAAAGTACGATTAAATACTTTATAATTAAGCCAAATAATTAAATATTTAAATATTTCAATAAAGTGACTTTAATATAAAGTCAAATTATTAAATATTTAATAACTCAATAAATACTCCTTATTTCTCCATCAAATCAACCAACTGCTGAACTGGGTCGAATCTGAGCTGAATAACTGCGCCAGGTGCCCTGCCCGAAATAGCAGCTTCCGCCTGACCTAACTTTCTAAAAATAGAAAGTTCCTGAAAGAGCTCTCTGGAAGATTCTGCGAAGGCCCAACCTGCCACAACTGCGAAACTGGAGCTACCAAACACTGGATAACTGCCTCCGATGATCCTCTGCGCACCCTGTCAGCCTACGAGGATCGAAATTATAGGCTAACTCCTTGACAAACAGTGTCAGCTAAAACGGGGACATGACAGTCAGAAAGCACATTCTGGGTGTTGAGTACTTTCAGCATTTTCAGTTAGTTCCTTCAAGCATTGTAATTTTGTAATACTCCGCCATATGGTCGCCTCAACTCCATACGGGATTGGGTAGCACATACTTGGTGTCGAGTTCCCTTTCATTACTTAGTGTAGAAGACCCTCTGACCATATGCTCACCATCATTGGCGCCATTCTTGGTTAGAGTTCCTGCATAAGCATTTTGATTAAGATCCTCTGACCAATGCTCACACCTTGCACGCATCGGGATCCTGGTGTACATTCTGGTTAGAGTTGTTTCAGCACGTTTTGGTTTAGCTGCTAACCTTAACGGGTGCATTGATTTGTAATTTGAAATTTGAAAAAACGAAAAAAAAATTGGCTCAGAATATTTCAGTCTCCAGCAAGAACAAGAGCAATATCAAATATCCAATCCAATATGAATGAGAAATGAGCTCAAGAGTCACTTTTACATCCCCCTCAAAACCCAACGCCCACCTTGGGGAAATAACATTTTATTTTTGTATTAAAATATCCCTTATAACTCCATTTTAGGCGCCCAATTTTAAGTTGCTCAAATATTTACTTTATAATATTTCCTTATGTTGTAATGTCCCCTTCTCATCAGTGATTAGCATTGGCATTCTTCAGTCTATTCCGGAACCCGTAGACTGGAATGAGGTGGAAATTAGGGTTTCATGGGCTTGGCTTTTGTAGCATTTCATTTTATTTACTATTTTTAGTAAATGATAGTTGTGGCAGTATGCAGTTGGTTGTCTTCAGTCATCACTTCAGTTGAGCATGTTATTGGTTGTTTCAATATCTTCCTCTCAAGCCTTAATTGTTGAAATTTACTAAGTATTGGCATAAGTGTTATATTTTTCAATTAACCACCCCTTGGCCTAAGGTTACAACTTGTAAGTTGTTTTAAAAAGGGGACTTGAAGGGTACACCTTGTCATCAGGTGATATTAATATTTTATATTTTTGAATTTATGCTTGGAGGAAAGTGGACGCCACTTTATGAGGAATATTATTTTATGAAATTTGAAAATAAGGAGAATTCAAATAGTTGTCTTTTGGCGTACCATTGAGGAAGTTGAAGAGTTTCTCAATTCTTATAAAATGAAGACATGACTCCAGCATTTGATATCCATCAATTACCTTACTGTTATGCTGTCAAAATGACTATGGACATTTTGCTATTGCTTCGAGGATGCTACCTCCTAGCCCATTCCCAATTTCGTGTTTGAAATACAACACCTAGTTGGAACATTGCTGCTTCTCACATCAGACTAGCAGATTGAGCAATAAAGGTTGAGAATTTTGGTGAATTCTACAGTTTTGAAGTTCCTGGTTTTGCTACAGCTGAAGCTGTTTTCTGTTCGTATCTTGCTGAGTGATTTTTATTTAGTTCTGGGTGTTTGAGCAATCTAATTGTTGACTGGAGGCGCCAACTTCCACCAAAAATCAGATTTTATTTTGAAGTTGTTGATTTTATATTGCAAAGTCGATTTTCTCAAGGGGCCGTACCAATTAGAGCTGCATTGGGATTTGTGCCAAATAAATTAAGGACTTTGGTTGCTGTTTCTGGATTCTAACTTGGGCGCCAGACTTGTAAGGTGCATTTGCAACTCGTTTCACGTCATTCGGAGAAGAATTGAGTGAGTTATGAAGATTTCATTGATTCTCATAGTTGCAGATTGATATTTCCAGTTTCACAGTTTTGTATCAGATTGTAGTAGTTCTGATTTCTGATTTATTATCTGCTGTTAGAAAGTTCTACAAACATTGAAAAACATCTATCCATCTTGTGTTTGAAGATTATTGTAATTTCTAAGTAATTTGCAGCTTATTATTCATTTGTACAAACTGCAAACAGTAGTACTGTTCCAGTTTTTAATTGCTGCAATTTCTTTCTGTATCTTCTCACATAAGTCCCCTGGATGGTTTACCGCCAGTGTGGTTAATTTTATTGTAATAACTTATACCCACTCATAGTGGTGAATCCCCACAGTTCTGTGGATGCCCGCCGCAGCGGATGAATTGCTTTCATTTGTAATCTTTTCCCCCCACTGTTTGGTGGTAGCGTGGAATTGTTTCTCATGGCTGGTTATCCGCCTAATAGTTCTTAATTTCAATTTCTAGACTCCGTCATATGTTAGCACCTCGCCCTCAGTGGGATCTTGAGTGCACATTCTTGACGTTGAGTAGTTCTTCTATTCAATTTCAGTTTCTTCAGTTCAAGTTCAATATCTTCCATTCAAGTTCAGATTTTGATTTGAGGCTAACGCTAATCCAATCATCTATTGCTGGTTATTTTGTGTTATTCCTTCGAAAAAATTGGTTAGCATATTTCAGTGGTATCAGAGCAGAAGACCCTGCCATCCTGTGGCAGATTGCAGTAGTTAACTGATGAGTGACAGAGACACTAGGCCATACACTAGAAGTCAGGCCAGAAATCAGCATCAGTTTCCACCCGTTCCAGAGGCAGATACCTTCTCAGAAGTTCTAAGAGACCTTGGTAAAACAGTGGAAGGTTCAGATAATTCAGTGGAAGTGGTTGATCACACAACAGTAATAATGTCAGATTCAGTGAGAAGAGATAATGAAGAGAGGGATAGAGTGGAAAAAAAGTTTGACGGGATGATAGACATGATGTCCCGTTTATTATCCAAGTTGGATCAGCAAGCAGCTCAGAGTATTATTCAGCCCCAAAATAACTCAGCTGGAGAAAGTAGTGGAGTAAATGGAAATAATAATGGTGGCAGTCCTGAGGTAAATACTAGAGACAGAATTGTAGGTCAGCATACTGCAATTCATAGTGGGTCATCCTCTAGACCCCTTTTTCCCGTTTTCACACCAAGGGAAGAGCAACAACCAGTTGAGGCTACTCCAAATTTTGCTGATGATGCTCGTCAAGCGTATATGGAATATGTTTCTTTACCTCTCGACTTGAGAGGAGCATGGACCTTTGATCAATTCATGAATCAAAGGAGTCGGAGAAATGGTGGTAGGAATGATCAACGTCCTCCTGCAGGCCCTAGAAATGATTTTTACCAAGCATTGGGAAAGATCACTATGGAACATTTTGATGGTGGTAACAAGTGTACAGCCAGGTCATGGGTGCAAAAGTTAGATAACTACCTCTCTCTTAGACCTATGCCGGAAGAAGATGCTATCAAATTTGCTACCTTGCACTTAGATGGCATAGCTCATGAATGGTGGACTCACGGTTTGGTCACTCTTGGCCACAACCTTATTCGCACTTATGGAGAGTTTACAAATAAGCTGATTGAGAGATTTGACACCAAAGATCCGGAATTGAAGTTTAGAGAATTGGCACAGTTGAAACAGCAAGGATCTTTAGAAAGTTATGTGGCTGATTTTCAGAGGTTGTCAGTAATGGTGCCCAACATTACTGAAAGAAGACTTGTAGTCCTTTTTGCTGAAGGTTTAATGGAGCCATTGAAGGGTTGGGTCAAAGCATTTGATCCTCCAACATTGGATGAAGCTATCAAGAAAGCTAGGAGCATGGAATTGGCAGCCCCAAGACCTAAATTTCACTCAAAAACATTCAGCCATAAGAAGGATAAAAAGCCATCTTCAAATCTGCCCAAAAAGTTTCCACCAAGGCTGTCCGAAGAGCTCAAAGAACAGCTTAGAAAGGATGGAGTTTGCTTCACTTGTCGTGAGCCTTGGGTGAAAGGCCACCGTTGCTATGGAAGAGGCAAAGTAGTTCGAATGGAGGGCTATTCTGATTATGGATCAGAATCTGATTCGTCTGATCAGCAATACGAATCAGCAAGTAGTGAAGGTGAAGAAGTTCAAGAAGACAAGTCGGAAGAGGTTGGAGATAGTAGTGCTTTTGCACAACTATCTAGTTTTCAAAAAAATGAATCTTTTAGGGTTCATGGAGTTGTAAATTCACAAAGGATAGTTGCCCTAATTGATACTGGAGCAACTCACAATTTTATTGATGAAGGGCTAGTTGCTAGAAAAAGTTTAAAGACTGAAAATTTTGATGGGTTCAAAGTAATGGTTGCTGATGGTTTCACTATGTCTTGTACAAGGAGAATTCCTAATCTATCTTTGCAATTAGGGAATCATGAAATTAAGGATGATTTTTATGTGGTGGGTATAGGAGACACTGATGTTGTGTTAGGCATACAATGGCTGCGATCTCTTGGTGAGATCACCTTGAATTTGCAAACCATGGAGTTGAAATTTCAATCTAATGGGAGGAAGGTTGTTTTAAGAGGGATGTCAAATGGAGGCCCTCGAATTGTTTCTTTGAAAAGGATGGAAAGGCTGATCCGCCATGATCAAGTTGAATGGGCTGCTGAATGTATGGTTTTACCAGCTGATCCGGTTGAGGAAAAAAGGCAATATCATCCTGATATTCAAGCCTTACTTTCAAAGAAAAGTAAAGTCTTTGGAAGCTTACCTCCTGGAAGACCTCCTGAAAGAGGTTCTGAGCATGTGATTGAGTTAGAAGAAGGAGCAAAACCAGTCATTACTACACCTTACCGCTATCCAAAGAGGCAGAAAGATGAAATTGAAAAAGCCATCAAGGAGCTGTTGGAAAGTGGTTTTATTAGACCAAGCAAGAGTCCATTTGCTTCAGCAGTAGTGCTGGTCAAAAAGAAAGATGGAACAATGCGTATGTGTGTTGACTATCGCGCATTAAATCAAAAAACCATCAAGAATAGATATCCTATCCCTAGGATTGATGAGCTTATTGATGAGCTCCATGGGGCAATGTTCTTCTCAAAGATTGATCTTCGTTCGGGCTATCACCAAATCAGAATGAGGGAGGAGGATATAGAAAAAACAGCGTTTAGATGCCACTTTGGGCATTTTGAATTTCTTGTCATGCCTTTTGGTTTGACAAATGCTCCAGCCACATTCCAATCTTGTATGAACAAGATTTTTAGACAGCAGTTGAGGAAGTTTGTGCTCATCTTCTTCGACGATATTCTCATATTCAGTAAGTCATGGGAAGAGCACCTTAAGCATTTGGAAGAAGTGCTTAACATTTTAGAGGCGGAATGTTTATTCGCCAAAGAATCAAAGTGTGAGTTTGGGTTGGAAGAACTTTTATACCTTGGCCACATTATCAGTTCAAAGGGGGTGAAAGTGGATCCAGAAAAGATAAGGGCCATTCTTGATTGGCCAACTCCTAAGACTATTTCTCATTTGAGAGGGTTTTTAGGGTTATGTGGATTCTATAGAAGATTTGTAAAAGGTTATTCTCATCAAGCAGCACCTTTGACAGATCTTACGAAGAAAGGAGCTTTTCTTTGGACTAAGCAAGCACAAGAGGTTTTTGATAAGTTTAAACAAATCATGAGTTCGTGTCCTGTGTTGGCACTTCCGGATTTTTCAAAACCTTTTGAATTACAATGTGATGCTTCAGGAGAAGGAGTTGGAGCTGTCCTAATGCAAGACAAACATCCTATTGTCTTCGAGAGCAGAAAATTGAGAGGGGCAGAAAAAACTTACTCTATTTATGACAAAGAGATGCTTGCCATCATGCATGCTTTGTCTAAATTCCGTCAATACTTGGTGGGAAGTAAATTTGTTGTTAAGACTGATCACAACAGTCTTAAACATTTTATGCGCCAAAAGGAATTGAATGAAAGGCAGCAAAAATGGGTAAGTAAACTCCAAGCATATGACTTTGACATTGAATATGTCAAAGGAAAAAATAATATAGTTGCTGATGCTCTCTCTAGAAGGCCTCATTTGCAATCAATTTGTGAGTTATCAGCTGATTGGAAAGAATTAATTGCTGCTGATTATGTTAAAAATCAGTTTGCAACCAGCTTGTTAGAAGGTCATTTGGTTGATGAAAGGTATAAGTTGGTTGATGGATTAATTTATTACAAAGATAGAATCTTTTTAGTGCAAGAATCTAAGCTTAAGAAAAAGATTCTACAATCTTTTCATGATGTTCCCCTTGCTGGTCATCAAGGGATTTTCAAGACCTATAAGCAGATTCGTGAAAGATTCACTTGGAAAGGTTTGAAAGATGAAGTCTTGAATTATATTAGGGAGTGTCCTATTTGTCAAAGGAATAAAAATGAACACTCTTTTCCTGCTGGTCTGCTTCAGCCCCTTTTAATAAAGCAACTTTATAAAATAAATAACATAAATATTTAATTTAACTTTAATAACTTTATGTTATTTAAAATAATTGCACCATGTTGATGTGAGTTTTGTGACCAACACCAAACAGTAGAATAAAGTATCCAACGGCTACTTCATTCTCTCTTGATTAAAGTATTTCGTATGCTAAGATTGCGAGAGAGATCATACATTCAACTCCAAGGTTCCTTCAATGCAGTGGAATACACTCAGTTGGTTTGTTGTGATATGTTGTTTCCACAAGGGGACTTACACAATTGTTCAATCAGCGAACAGCAGACAGCAGATTAAAGGGGATTTCACGTGGTTCGAATGATTTGGCAGGTATTGATGTGTGTTTTATGACACAACAAACATTCTAGAATAAAGTACCCAAAGACACCCTATCCTCTCTTGAAAAACCACCGAGTATACTAAGATTGCGAGAAGATCATATGGCGATTACAAGGTTCCTTATGTCAAGTATTGACGTGCGGATAAGCTCAATGGTCGTTGTGATATGCCGCTAACACAAAGGGACTTATGCTAGGCTAGTTTAATTCACAATGAAGGTTTCGGCAATGAAGCTCTATTGTTTGGGTCTTGGATCAAACAAACTAAAAAAGGAGATAAGGGTTTAGAAGTTCTAATCTACTTCCTAAGAATTCAAGAGACAGTATTGACTTGGTGAAACCAATAACCACGCTTTGCTTTGCCATGCTAAACGACAACTACACAAAGTGGGTGCAATCTTCAAGGAAGTGTGCTTATGATTTTCACGTCATGAATAACTACCATCAAATCGAACAATATTTATCTAGACAGAAGTTAAGCATCCACAAAGTAAGCTTAGGCTAACTTTATGCATTGAATGAAAATCATCCATTCAAAGAAAGTATGAGCAAAAGTTTCACCATAATCAACACTTATCAAATCTTGCATTCATCTAACATACATGAAATAAAATCTAAACTATGATGAGGGATAAGAACCATGACAACTCCAAAATAAGAGAAGTAATCACCATCAGAACAATGCATGCATTACTTATTACTTTAGCAGTCGTACACAACAATTACTTATCTCAACATGTTTTGCAACATGCTCCCATGCTTTACAAATGAGGGGTGAGCTCAATTTATAGGCTCCCCAATTACAATTCAATGGCCAAGATTGATTTAAGATCAACGGCTGAGATTACAGAATAAAAACCTAATTAGGGTTTGTCCTAACTAACTCCTTCTCAACCAATGAGAAAATTACATTCAAGGACACTTGTCCTTTTTGCTAAATATGAACCAACAATAAAATAGAAAGTTGTTGCATGTTGATTTGGAATAATTTGATTGGTTGGAAGATGACGAGGCGCCACCTCAGTGTGCTGGAGGTCTTCCTTGGTCACTTTGGTCTTGTTCCATATGCTTGCTTTAGAATATTTTCCTTGCCGATGACTCTAACTCTTGTGTTTGTTTCCTCCTAGCTAGATTCCTTTTGTGACTTTGATCTCTTCTTCTTACCTGTATTGGAAGTCTCGCCTTGGTACAAATGTCTGGACTTGAAGTTATTTTCTTTCCTGATTGCTTCAATAGGTCTGGGATTGTAGATGAAACCCCCCCAAAATGTTCGGATATTCTTTCAAGTGCCTTGAATTTGGAGAAGAATGCCTCTGCGATTTCACCACAATGGAGGAAATTGGAATTTTCTCTGTGAAGTGTTTCCCATACTTAGCCAAATTTTGGCTACTTTGTAATACCTTCAAGACTTTGGCCATTTATGTGCTCAAATGAACTTTGTCTGTGGATTTGCCTTCAATTTTGAATCTGGCTTGTGGAAGTCGGGAGGTTTCCATCCTTAGTCAAGGATTTTGTTCATTTCATCTTTACTTTCCTCTTCATTCTTCTTGTTCTCCTCCCAACACTTAGTCAATTTTATGAATTTTTCTCCTTGGGCTGACTTGCTTGACTTTATTCCAGTGATGGATGAAGATTTTCAATATTCTCTCTCCTAAAGTTGGACTTGCTTGATTCTTTTTCAATCTACCTTCAGTGGACTTGGTGAGCTCTTAGCCATTCCTTCTAGGTGGACTTGAGTTCTTTTCCATTCTCTCTTGGTATGGCGGACTTCATGTCGAATTCTCTGTTTCTCTCTCTTGAGTTTGAACTTCTTGTTGAATTTTCCATACTCTCGCTCTTAAAGCATGGCGGACTTTCTAGGACTTGTTCCATTCATTCTTCTGTGTCAAATTTTTATGCTAAGGGGTGGGCGGACTTCCTTCCTTCTTTTCCACCTATCTCCAAGCGTTGGCGGACTTCAAATGCTTCTTGACATGATGCAAGTCAGAATTTATGATGGATTTTCACATTCTTTTTCCTCTTAAGTCGGACTTCAAGGATTTTATTCCTCATTGTAAAGGGAAGGACTTCATAAAGTATTTTCCAAGCATCATCTCTTGGCATGGGTGGACTTGAGGCATTCTTTTCCAAGTCAAACTTGGATAATTCTTTTCCACATACTTGATGGTGGACTTCAAGTCATGCTTTCCATTCTATCAAAAGCTGGGCGGAATTTGTGAAGTTTTCTCCATTTCCCATTCAAGTGCTGACTTCTTCATGCTCTTTCCATTCCACCTCAAACCTGGGCGGACATTGTCAAGTTTCTGCCATCTCCTCTCAAGCCTAGGCAGACTTTCCAAGTTCTCTTCCATGTGAGGGCGGACTTTGCAAGCTTTCTTCCATATTTTCTTAGTATGGTGGACTTTCCCAAATCTCAAGCCATAGTCATCTTTGAGTGGGCGGACATGGCATATGATCATTCCATTTTCCTTTACCAAGGCTAGGCAGACTTCCTCAATGTTCATGCCACTTCATCATTAGAGGCAGGGCAGACTTCCAAGAGGATTCTCCATTCTTCATGCTGGGCGGACTTTCCATCCTTCTTGCCATGTCTAATTTCAGACCAGCTGAAATATGCTAACCAATTTTTTCGATGAATTAACACACATAACCAGCACTTAATCAACTCGGTTAGCGTTAGCTCCAAATAGAAAACTGAACTTGAAATGAACTCACACCAAGAATGCACACTCAATCCCAATGAGAGATAGGTGTTGTCAAATGGCGGAGGAGCTAAATAAAAATACTTGAAAGAAAACTACTCAACGTCAAGAATGTGCAGTCAAGATCCCACTGAGGGCGAGGTGCTAACATATGACGGAGTGTTGAATTGAAAACTAGAAACTGATAAGCGGATAACCAGCCATGAAAAGCATTTCCACACTACCACCAAACAGTGGGGGGAAAAGATTACAATTAAAACAATTCATCCGCTGCGGCGGGCATCCACAGAGCTGTGGGGATTCTCCACTATGAAAGTGGGTACAAGAGTGTTACAAATCAGATTATCCACACTGGCGGTAAACCATCCAGGGGTAATTTAATGACAAAACAATAAGTAATTGCAGAACTGGAAATGGTTGGATTAGTAATGCTTAATCTCAACCTTTACAAATTAAACTCTGCAGATTACAAATTACAATGATAGCAAGTGAACCTTAGAAAAAGAAGTATGAATTCTTACAATCATATAACACTCCAAAACTGAAGTATAAGACCAAAAACTGAGAATTATAACAGTCTGATATAAAAATCAGAATTCTGGAAATTCAAACCAGCTACAGAGAAAATCAATGAAATGTTCATAACTCACTTAATTCATCTCCGAATTGAATGTCGTCTTTTGCTGTGTCTTCTTAGAAGGTAGGCGAACATTTTTTGATCATCAAACAGCAACCAAACAGCAGCTTTATTTCTGGCACAAATCCCAATGCTTCCTTGAATGGTACGGCCTTGAGCAAGGGCGATTTTGACAAGTAAAAATCATAAACTCAAAACTAAAATCTGAAACTCTCCAAAGATGGTCGCCTTGGGTGTAGGAATGGATTGGAAAAGTACCCACAAGCAAATTAAATTCACTCCAAAAGCTGTATGCAAAAACCACTTTCAGCTATGACTGTATCAGCAACTTCAAAACTGGAAATTTCATCAAAATCTTCAACTATTGAGCTCAATCTGCTAGTCTGATTTGAGAAGCAGCAAATGACCAACTAGGTGTTGTATTTCAAACACGAAATTGGATTGGAACTAGGAGGTAAGCATCCCTCGAAGTATTAAACAAGTTGTCATTTCGACAGCATAATATTAACATAAAAATATTCGATAATCAGCTCTTCAAACAGCAGCAATATATAAGCTTTAGTTGGCAAATGAAGCAACAAGAACTCTTCAAATTCCAAGAAGTTGAATCACTTCAACTTTCAAAAGGGACGCCACCTTTTTGCCTTTTACTTTTTGAAATAATAAAATATCATTCAACTTCCCTTTTAGGCATCCATTTCATATTGCAACAATAAAGCATTTATTAAATAATTAAATGCTCACTTGACCCCTTTATGTCCCCTTCTTTAAAACAACTTGAAGTCATCAAGCCTAGGCGTGGGGTACAACTGAGAAACATGAAATTTGACTAAGTATAAACTCAACTCATGAAGAAAACCAAACCCAAAGCCAAACTGAGATTGATGGATAACAAGATGACTTGAGTTGAACTGCTGATGATGCCACTGCCAAAATTAGACTTACTAAAAATAGCCACTGCCAAAAATAGTAAGTTTACCTCAAAACCAACAGAAAGCAGAACTGAGCTGGAAGCAAGACTTAATGAAAGTGGAGACCCAAGCAACTGCTCCAACTGAAAATGACTTAATGAAGGCTGACAACTGAACCACTGCCAAAATTAGTATTTACTAAAAATAGTAAATACCTAGAAATGCCACAAACCTCCAAGCAAGGAAACCCAAATTTCACTTCTGATCAACCTACGGATTTCCGGAAATAGGCTATCAGTCAAAGAAGAGCGTATGGCCAAAATGGGGACATTACACCAGCCTCCATACTTAGACAATTTTCACCATGGATTTCATGCTGGGTGCATCATATTTTCTGATTTTCCATTGATTTTTCCAGATTCTCAATGATTTTCTAAGATTTTAGACTTATTTTTTATTTGAAAGTTTGATTTATGATGATTTTTCATCAATTTTTCAAAAAAAATCATACTGCGGATGAGAACATTGTTTCCTTAAATGGTGGGCCCCAGGCACTTCCAAAAATAGAAACTTTCTAAAAAATAGAAAAAGAAATTCCCTAAAAAATAGGGAACCCAAAATTGTCCAAAAGTGCCAAAAATAAAGGTCCTAAAAAATAGGGGGCCAAAGTGAAAACCCTAAAAAGTAGGAAGTGTCTGAATTGGATGAAAGCACAGGTGATCCTCGTCATCCGGACCCTTTGAGTCCGTTTGTGGTGTTTAGACACTAATTCGAGTTTAAAATCTCAACTTGGCTCATATGACTCTTAGAAACTCTAACTCCTTATTGCAAAAAGACTGGTGATTAGCAGTTGCGATGCCAAGGCAAAACCCAAAAAGCAAAAAAAACAAAGGGTCCCCATTTGCAATGGGGCGATGTGTGAAAAGGTCACAACAGCAGGTAAGTGCAAGTTTCCTAATACTAACCAGAAATATACTGAATTGAATGGCTGCAGGGATTAGAAAATTTATGTCCTATCTAAGAGCAGGACGTGGGATCAACTTCAACAGGCTTCAACCAGACTTTTCTTCGCTCGCATTGGACAGCGTCTACAAAGTCGGTGCAATCTTCAAAGGGGTAGCAAGAAATGTTCAAATCACAATTCAGCATAAGGACACCATCACGACGACGCATGCCAAAACGTGAATCATAACCAAAGTTAAGCTTAAAAAGTATTCCAGTTGACCACACAAGGCAAACCTACCATCAGCAAGCTCGCTAGTGGTATGGATTGAGCGAAGCTGCCTTGATCAAATACCACAATCCACAACTAACTACGTGCACGAAAATGAAAATTACTCTACTTTAAGTCCTACTTGAAGTAGAAGGACGAAGAAACCTCGCTAGCTACTCACAACAAAAGATGAGATCATCATCAATGAAAACTCTTTTATTGAGAGAGTGTTCACAACAATTTCTTACAAAGTTTTCAAAGGAAAAACTTTCCTTCTTCAAACTATGCTATACTATGGAACTATGCTAACTCTAAACTGTCTCTCTATGCTCTAATCTCTAATCTCTAATAATGATCTTCTAATGAGTACAAATGAGGGGGGTTGCCCCTTTTATAGCTGGCCAAGTCCAATGGACGGCGCAGATTACAATCAGATGGATGGCCCAAATCGTGCCACCTCAGCCCTAACCCTAAAAAGAGGAGTGGAGTAATAAATGAACCAGAAGATTCCCACTCTCTCCCAAAATAGCAAAGGCAATTAATGCCCACTATCAATCATCCAGCAGGTCATCATCCAGAAAGGCATTTCCATTCTCCTTCTCCTTGGCTGCAAAATCAATGAACCTAGTCAACATAGCCTCAACCTCTTGAACTGAGATAGGCGAGGTATGATCAAGCTAAAACTCCAACACTGTAACTGCCTGCCCATGTCGAGTGCAAGACTTTCTCCAGGCAACTTCTTGTACCCCAAAATTAAAAATTTTTGTTACACTTAGACATTTTGAAGAAATGAGAAAGTCTTGTTAAATCAATCAAAAGGTCAAATTTTGGGTGTGCAAGTCTTGCATGACGGGTAAAAATGTGAAATTCCCAAAATCTGACGATTTGGGTCTGCTCAGAGCGACCTAATCTACAAAACCCAGATCTCAGTTTTTCATCCCTACTTTTTAGGAAAACTGCTATTTTTAGAAATTTCCTAAAAATAGTAACTTTTTTTGGGTTTTCTGGGTTTCTTTCGAGACGGATACTAGCAAAACTTTCCAAAAATAGAAAGTTGGTCCAATAGACTTCAAACTGATTTTGATTGGCTCAAAATACGTCCATATTAGGCTGGTGCAGTCAGAATCCCAAAATAATTAGTTTTGTCGTAGTGGGTCGATTCTGCTTTTTTAGAAGCATATCAGGAGCTCTGAGATCATCAATGGAGATCAGCCAGCTGCCAGGTGTCAGATTCAACACTCAAAGCATTGAACAGAAGGCGAGTTGGTGAGCAAGCACGAAGAACGGAGAAGGTGAAAATTTATGAAAATATTCTAACACTACTTGTCATGGGCGCCCCAAGAGAGAATAGGCGCCCATCTTTTTAGGGCATTAAATGTTGAAATTAGGGTTTGAGCCTCGAATCAAATTTGCTCAATTCTCTTCCAGCTCCACAACGAATCCAACGGTGCAGTCAACGGATCATCCAGTCGCCCGGGATTCAGAGCTGAACAAGGAGGATTCAAACAGAAGTCAGAATGAAAAAGAATGAAAACTATCAAAATTTGACTAAGTATGGGAACTTTGGGCGCCCCAGGTGAAGAAGGGCGCCCAGCTTTTTGGAGCACCTAACTCAGCAGTTAGGGTTTGAGAATATGCTCAATCTTTTCAGTATTCAGCCAGCTTCGCAACGCCTGTCTCCGTCAGAGCATTCAACTGTCCAATCTCCGGAAGATTCAGATCAAAGTGAAACATACAGAATGGAGGTTTGAAAAGGAAGATGAAAATCAAATGAAAAATGGTTAAGTATGGAGCAAATGGGCGCCCCAGGAGAGAAGAGGCGCCCAAGTTTTCAAAGGCCTAAACAGATAAATTTGCAGATGTAGCTCTAACGAGATTTCTTCAGAGTTGATTAGGCTCTCCAACGAGATATTCAGCACGTCAATCGGAGTTTGCAGTCGCCAGATACGAGAGGCCGAACAGAGGGTTTGATGAGAGCTAAGAATTGAGATTCAAAAGCAAACATGTGAAAGTGAAAAATATTCTAACTCTGGCGAGTTTTGGCGCCCCAGCTTGAGAAGGGCGCCCAAGCTTTTGAAGGCCCAAATTCAACTGTTTGATGAAGTTTCTCCCAAGAGACCCCTCTTAATATCTCCTCAGCTTCGCGACAAGCATAACCATCAGTCAATACGATGCCCGGATCACTAGATTCAACAAGATCATCTGTAGAAGAGGAGTTAATGAAGAAAACTAAAAATATTTTAAGTCTATGAAGGATGGGCGCCCATGGAGAGGTTGTGCACTAATGATTTTAAAGGATCAAACGAAGTTTTCCGCCAGAGACACCTCCAGAACAAGCTTCTCAAAACGGGTTAGGCTCCGCAATGAATCATTCAGCTTGCTCGTTAGATTAGTCTGCAAGCCAGAAATCAAGGTCAAAGTAGGGGGTTAAAGTTGTGTAAAGTTGGAAAACTCAAAAAAATGACTAACACTACTTGAAGTGGGCGCCCCTAGCCAAGAAGGGCGCCCAACTTCCCATGCCTTAGTAAAATTTTCAAGATTTTCAAAGTTTTCAAGTTTGTGAGATGAAAGATGGACGTCCAGGTTCAATGAACAGAGGTTTTTAGGGTTTTGAGGATGAAAGCAAAAGAAAGCAAGCTTATTTCAAAACCTAAGTCTATTTAATACATCACTTCAATGCAAAATTCATCATTTTTGCAGTTGGCATCCCTAGGAGAAAGTTGGAGCAGCAAGTTTGAAGAGTTTTTCATGATTCAAGAACTCAAGTTTGCTGGTTATTCATCAAATTTTTTAGACCAGCAACATAAACCCTCGCTTTTTCATGCTTTTTCATTCAGAAGATCAAATTTTTGAAGGAGAAGACTAATAATTTTCATTTTCAGCTTTCTGGGTCTCCTCAACTCATTCTTCTAAAGAAATTTTTGCAGAAATTTTTGAAGTTGCAGCAAGTTGCTTTGTCTTGCATGTTAGGGAAATCTTCAGGGTTTGCAGATTTTGATCATCTGGGTCCTTCCAAAACAGTCTTCTGAAGAAAACCCATATCACAGTTTTTTTTGGAATTCTAGAGTTGGTTGTTTTTTCGATCAGCATTCATTATTTTGCAAATTTGATCAACTGGGTTCGTTTCTAAAGTGTTTCTGAACAAAACCCAGATGCCAGCTTTTTTCGTAAAAATTTGAAGAAATTAGGGTTTGTTGCTTTTTCACTATAAATTCAAAATTTTCATTAACAATTTATTTGGGTTGTCTTGCAACGAAATTCTAAGCAAAACCCATATCTTAGAAAAAATTTCAAAAATTTTGTCCGTTTGAAGAAAAAAAGCAGCATTCTATATTTAGAAAGTGTGCAGAATTTGTCAGAACATAGGTGAGTTCAAAAGCAATCTTCAAGTTTTTCAGAATGGAACACTCCCAATGATTTCAAGGTCAAGTCAGTGCTTTATCACAATTATATCAAAACAGTAGAGACTGACTTGCATCACATCAAGCCAGTGTTTGATCTACGTGCTTTGGAGAATGCAAGGATTAGCACAACCAAAAACTTAGGTCATCCAGGACTCCTTGCAGCAACTTCCATTCCTATTTCAGTGTAGAGTCTCGAATTTGTAATCACTTGCATTAAGCATTACAATCCGGCAACAAGGGAGATCCTTTCAATAGATGGCAGATTGATTTGCAGTTTGAAACCTGACATGATCGAGAAATGCTTCTCAATTCCACCATTGGTTAACAGCGTGACTATCTTAAAAGAAGAATGTGAGAGAATATGGGGTATGAACAAGGACAAGTACAGCAAGAAGATTGCCCAAAAGTGGATGAAGCAAAAGCATAAGACTTTGCCTAAGATCGTCGGGCGAGGAGAGTTCAAGGACGAGATTACTATCATGATCACTTTGTTCAACAGGATCACAGGACAAGAAGATGCTACACAGTTTCAACCTTGGATGTTCTACGTGATACCACACATCATGAAGAAGTTGGAGTTCTATGATTAGGCGGCTTTGATCAGTGACAGCCTTCATCAACAGATAACAGAATATTTCCGGATTCATGAATTCCACATGATCTCTTACCTAGTCTACCTAGTGGCCTTCCAAGGTCAATTCAGAGGGTTGAACACAGAGGGATCCCTGAACATACATGTCTACAACTACTATCCTCAGTTGGAATTCACGAAGTCACTGCATCATTACAAGAGAGTGAACGAGGCTTTCCTAATGTTCACAATGCGAGACCTAGATAATGAGATACACGTCCGCATTTCCTCTGCTGCAAGGGCAGCAATAGCAGACTGGGCGAACTGGTTTATACAGTTTCCTACATTTACCTATCTCAGAGTCTATGGCTTTTCCGGTGCTCCACTTATGCTACCAAGGTAACCATTAGATGAAGTGTTGTTCATGGAATTCCTAAGGCAAACTCACAATGTTCACACAATCTTGAGGAACAGAAAGAAACCCTCTCTCAATTTTCCACTTGGGTTGGGAATCTTTACTTGCAGGTTAGCAGCAGAAGCTAAGTCCATGGGGGATGAGTTAGCGGCACTAAATCTCAAACCTTACAGCGAGAGATGATCCTATGACCCTCATGGTGTCTACGCCGGCCGTCTTGAGAGAAACTATGATCATATACCCACTCTCAAAGATTTTTGGGCTAATTGCAAGGATGAGTTCGAGGTGCAGAGGCGTAATTACAGTCGGCTGACTCTTCATCAAATGAAGGACTACTTGTCAAAGGATATTGAAGGATTATCAAATGATGATGAAGATGTGCTTCTACCTATGTACTCTCGGAAGCAAATAGAAGAGCAACCCCTTCCACAGGTCAATTGGGCAAATAAAGAAACCCTCTCGGTAGAGGAAACAACAAAACAAGTTCTTGAGCATAGCAAAGTTTTCCTAGTACTCAAAAGGAAGAACTCCATTCCACCAGAAGAGCTACCAAGGATTATTTCATCACTTCTTTCCTCCTCTGGAACGCAAACAAAGGGGAAAGGTGTCAAGCAGTCTCAAGAAGCCTGTAATGTCCCCGTTTTTAGCACTGCACTTCTCAGTGATTGATGGCCTATCCCCAGGGTGTTGTCGGCTAGTCAGAGGCAGAATTAGGGTTTTCGACTGTTTGGCGGGTTCTCTTGAAGATTCAGGGTTTTGTTTGTTGGAGTTTGGGTGTTCGGATTCTGGATTCCTTCTGGGTTTTCAGAAAGCTTCGCAATGGTGGCGCATGCATTGCATTCCGAGCAACTTTCCGAATTTACTATTTTTAGTAAATTCTATTTTTGGCAGTGGTCCAGTCAGCACCAGCTCAGTCAACTTTCCTCTTCTGGCAGTTCATTGGGTAATTCTGAATTTTGGCGTAAGGGGTTCATTTTGGAGGAATAAGTATTTTAAAGACAATAATGTTTTATTTTATAAAATAACCCCTTGTCCTAGTATTATGACTTTAAGTTGTTTTAAAGAAGGGGACCTTGAGGGGTATTGTCTCATGAAGGAAATATTTTATATTTCTAAAGTCAAAAAATATTACTTGGAGAAAAGGACGCCTTTTTATGAAGGAAAAGATTTTAAAATAAAGAAATATTAACTTCATGAAAGGGGGCGCCCAAATTGGAGGGAAAAGAAGATAGTTACAAAATTGAAAATTAGGGTTTCTTTCTAGAAGCTTCTGGAGGGTCCTCTCAAAATTATAAAAGGGAGCTTTGGGTCTTCATTTAGACATCTTATGACTTCTATATTGTTATGCTGCCGAAATGGTAACAGGATTGCTTCGAGGAATGAATGCCTCCTAGCTTGGGCTCGACTTCGTGCTTGAGAGATAGCACCTAGTAGAGAGGTTTGCTTGTTTTGAGTGTCATTTTGTAGTGAGGTTCGCATTGTAGCTTGACATTTTGCTTTGTAGTTCAGTTTATTGCATTTTATGTCATTTTCTGGAGTTGCTGATAACAGGGCTGAATCTGTAGTTTCACTCATAAATCAAAAAATACAAAAAGAGTTGTTCTGGGTATTGTCTCATTGGTTTTCTCTGTTGGAAGAGACCCTTCATGAATATTTGCAGATTTTAATATGAAGTTTCTGATTTTATAAAGCAAATTCGTCATTCCTTGAAAGCCCTACATTCTGGAGTGCTTTGGAATCCGTGCCATTAATTAATAGCCACTTTTAGCTGCCCTTTCTCATTACTAAACTAGGCGCCATCATTTTGAGGGTCTATTGCATCAGATTTGAAGTCATTTGGGTCAGTTTTGAGTGAGTTGTGAGCATTTTAGTGGATTCTAGGGTTGCTGGTTATGCATTTCAAGTTGCTGTTCTGTCATATCAGATTTTGGAAAGTGCATTTTTGGTGAAGGTTTGGTGTTAGGAAGTCTTACTAAGCTTGGTGGAGGTCACATTTTCTATTGCAGCAATTGAAGAGCTTCTAATCCTTGTTCTTGCAGGCATTCTCTATATTATTGTAAGCTGAACAGTAGTACTGTCAGCATTTCTCTCAACCTTGCTTATCATGTTTGTAATTGCCCACTGAATAAGTGGAAGAGGCTGGCTTGCCGCCTATTTACTTTGATTTGCATTGTAATATCATACATCTCCGCCCTATGGTAGCTCCATTCCCACTCAGGGTTTGAAAGCACATTCTGGGTGTTGAGTTTATTTGAAGTTGCATTTTATTTCTTTCAATCTCCACCATATGGTCGCCTCATTCCATTCTGGTTTGGGTAGCACATACTTGGTGTTGAGTTACTTTCAGTTGCAGTTCTGATTTTTTGTACTGACGATCCTCTTGCCATATGACAGCCTCTCACTCATGTTGAGATTGAGTGCGCATTCTTGGCAAAGAGTTATATTGTAACTGCTGGTTTGATTTATCTAACCCTAACGGGTGTGTTGCATTGCTGATTGTAATTCAAAAATCAAAAAAATTTGGTCCAGTATTTTACAGTGGTATCAGAGCCAAGATCCTGCCATCCTGTGCCCATCAGAGTTCACTTGACAGAGAAAACAGATTCTACATCAGAGGTCAGAGCTGAGTTCAGTATTAGCTTTCAGAAGTTTCAAAGATGTTGCATTTTCTAAGGTCTATGGGTCGTGAGAAGTCAGATTCAACTATGGCATCTGAGGAAGGAAAGGTTAGTGATGTCGTAAGGGACTTCATTGAATATGCCAAACAGTTTAAAAGACAATGTGAAGATGAGGCTGTCAAACTCCATGAGCAATATCAAACCATGCCAGATGATTATAGGTACAATGTTTCATTTGATTCCCATTTGAAGTGTGTGGCGTCATTGGAGCCCGAAAAGTCGAAGATGGTGGACCACATTAGGAAAATGATAAAAAGGGAAGCAGAACAAGCTTTGGTTGAAGAATCAAAGAAGGAAGGAGATAAAGTGCCTATTTGTGAAATGCAGCCGACAAATATGCAAGTTGAAGGGAAAAATCAGTCATCTAGCATTGAAGATGGCACAAACAAGGTGCACATATCACATCAAATTGAACGTGAGCTTGATGAAGATACCTTGGCAAGTGAAGAGTTAAGGGTAGAGACTCATAATACGCCCCTTGACTTGCATGTGATAGCAAGTGAAGAAGAGCAAGTTGAAGGAAATACTATTGGTGTCTTTGAATCAGCTTATGACTATTACAAAAGAGATGATGTTGGTAATGATTTCGATGTGTTTGTACCTCCTCTTGTTGAAGATTTAGTGATGGATAGTTTTCCTCTTGTTGCTGTTCAAACTCCTCAAGAGTTTTCACAAGATGAAGTTATGACAAGTGATCAAGAAGACCTTTTTGGCATACATATGACTATTCATGATGAGATCAGAAAAATACCTATAGATGATGGGTTCATTGAAGATATAGATGATAAGGTTTCCCAAACAGCTAGCACTAAAGATTCTTTACTTCATTTTAGTGACAGTGTCAAGGGTGGTTTTGGGTTTGATCTTCAAACCAAGCCATTGAAGGGAGGTATGTATGAAGATATCAGTTTAAGTGAGTTGGGTGGTGACCTATTCAAAGAGTCAACCCTCCAAGAGAAGCACAAAGAGCACTTTCCTTTTGATCAAAACAATCAATCCTCTAGCACTTGGGATCTAGGAGTGAAGGCATTTAGTGATGACAAAGAAATTGTGTGGGATGAGTTTCCCTTTGATCCTGATGAAGTTCAAAATTCTGATTGCTTTGCAAGCTATGAGGGGGCTGCCATAAACTTTGATCATGAAGATAGTGAGGTGGAAGTGGAGCTTGAAGATCATATGGCTCTTGACGATGGAAAGTTTGATGGAGTTCCTAAACACAAATCCAATTTATCAATGCTTGAAGCTGGTTGTAAGCATTGGATTGAAGAATTTGTGGAGTCTAATTCTCTTTGTGATATTGAGCAATTTCAGCTAGTAGGTGGTGAAGGAAAGGAGTCTTGGAGCAGCTATGAGGGTAGCAAAGATGAAAAACAAAGTTCTGATTTTCAGTTGCAGCCTATCAGCAGTTCACCATCTATGCATGTTCATGAGTGGAAAGATCAATGCAAGGTATCTTTTGAAAAAGAAGTGCAAGCGCTATCCCTATTTGATCGCACACACAATTTGGTTGATGATCTCTATTGGAAGGCTCAATTTGAAGAGAGACAAAGTGGAGTTAAGGATGAAGTTGCTCTTCCTAAATTGCAACTAATCAAAGATTCCTTGGAGACCATGAAATCCGAGTACATAGGCTTGATTGAAGATAGAGATCATGCCGTTGAATTTGCAAAGAAGGCCTTCATTGTTTTCGAAGAAAGGGAGAGTATGGTTGATGAGCTCACTTTGGAGCTTAAATCAACAAAGGACAAGTTGAAAGAAACTCAGTTGGCTCTAAGAAAGGTTGAAGATCAGTTTGCAGATTTCAAACTTTTCAAGGAGCAAGAGGGTGCACGAAGAGCTGGAGAAATCAAGCAAGTAATTGATGAGATTGATAGTCTTCAAGAGGAGTTTGATCTTGAAGGTTTCACAAGAAAATCAAAGGTTGCATGTGCAGATTTGGAGCAGCAAGATGAAAGGAATGACTTTCAAGTTTATGACAATCCTCTTTTTCAAGAAGGTGATGAGAAAAGTTATGATAATCCTCTCTATGAAGTAGAGGATGAAATGGAGAATGAAACTGAGTTTGGTTTCCAGTGCTTGGATGCTTCGATATCACTCCATGAGGAAGTGTCATGTCTGTTGATTAGTAATGAATGCATAAGTGGATTTGAGGATGAAGTCTATACATGGGAAGTGTTGATTCGAGGAGATTTCAACATCTTCGACACCAAGGTGTTAACAAGGCAAGATTTGGTAGCTGCTGGTAACTTTAGTACAGCAGCAAGAAGCGAAGATTTTAGTCTTGTTACTCATGAAGAAGGGAATAAAGATGGACCAGAACTTGGTGTTTGCATGCTTGTCAATCCATCCCTTTGGTTGAACAATACCTTGGCACATATTGGTCTATTTTTGGATTTGGATTTGAGGTCATTTAATAGTTCATGCTCCAATGTTGTTGAAGCTTTCATGGATAGGCTTCAAAGGTTCACTAGCGGAGGCATCAATCTCTTCAGTATGCACTTGATCCTTATTAGCATTTGGGAATGTGTTGAGTTTTCTTTTCAGTATGTTGGAAATCACTTTCAGTTGGGTATCCATGCTTGGGATTCTCAATATGGGTTGATAGGGCTTATTACTTGTGGAAAGAAGGACTTTTGGAAGGATAAGGATCAAAATTTCAGTATTAATGATGTTGTTACTTTCTTTACCAGCCCCTTGTTGGTTCCGTTTGTTCATCGACAAATGGATTGGAGAGAAGTTTTGAGTATGGATTGGAAAGAGGAACAATTGGTTGCTCTTGGCGTTGATCCTTGGCTAAGACAAGAGCAGATTTTGAGACTCGAGCTTGCTGGTTGGAGGCAGACCAGCCCTGTTACTTGTGGAGTTACTCTCGTTTGGGAGAGTTTTCCCATCACCACTTGCCAACGAGGTGGTAGTTTTCAGTTGGAGATTGCTCTAGTTTGTTTTCCGGCCATTTTTGAGGTGTTACCTTGCAACTCTATGCTCATATCATACACTCACACTTGGGAATTTCTTTGGTGCTGCTGTTTTTTCTTGTGTGAGGTACTAAAATCAGATTGCACTTCGCTGACTTCGGCCTTGAACAGCAGAGATTATTTGTTCCTTCGCACCTATTCTACTGTTGGAGTTCATCCTATGGAGGTTTGTGAAGCAAATTTTGATAGTTTCTTTACTATATTGGTTTTGGACAACGAACTTCCACATGTTTTGGCTTTCCCTTCTGAGACTCTTGGAGTTGGAACAGTAAGAGTGAGTAGAAGTCTTCATGGTGGTGTCGGTATAATTCAGTTGATGCATAGTAGCTCCAGGAGAAGACATGAGGCTGAATTTGTTGAGCTCTTGCAAAGGATTGCTTTCCTCTTTGCAAGAAGATTTGAAGATATCATTTTTTCCATCAGGGCTTTGTTTGTTACAATGTGGAGGTATGTTGAGGAGTTTGATTTTGAGTTGAGCAGCCTATCCATTGTGGTTGACAGTGGTATGGTTGATACTGTTGACTTTGGGCCTCTTGGACATGAGACGTCGCATGAAGCTGGTCTCAGTCCTTTAAGATTTTTCAGTTTGAGTGTCATGGACAGTAATACTTTGGAGTTACAAGGGAGGTTAGTGCAGCATTGGCATGATGATTTTACTGATGTGATCAGAGTAGTGCAGCAGTGGCATAGTGGGTCCTTCCTGAGATGGATTTGGGAACCTAGGATCATACTTGTTTTGGTATGGATCAATCTTAATTTTTCGGGAGTTATGATGGTATTGCTTGAGGACAAGCAATTTTGGGAAGGGCGGACTGTAATGTCCCCGTTTTTAGCACTGCACTTCTCAGTGATTGATGGCCTATCCCCAGGGTGCTGTCGGCTAGTCAGAGGCAGAATTAGGGTTTTCGACTGTTTGGCGGGTTCTCTTGAAGATTCAGGGTTTTGTTTGTTGGAGTTTGGGTGTTCGGATTCTGGATTCCTTCTGGGTTTTCAGAGAGCTTCGCAATGGTGGCGCATGCATTGCATTCCGAGCAACTTTCCGAATTTACTATTTTTAGTAAATTCTATTTTTGGCAGTGGTCCAGTCAGCACCAGCTCAGTCAACTTTCCTCTTCTGGCAGTTCATTGGGTAATTCTGAATTTTGGCGTAAGGGGTTCATTTTGGAGGAATAAGTATTTTAAAGACAATAATGTTTTATTTTATAAAATAACCCCTTGTCCTAGTATTATGACTTTAAGTTGTTTTAAAGAAGGGGACCTTGAGGGGTATTGTCTCATGAAAGAAATATTTTATATTTCTAAAGTCAAAAAATATTACTTGGAGAAAAGGACGCCTTTTTATGAAGGAAAAGATTTTAAAATAAAGAAATATTAACTTCATGAAAGGGGGCGCCCAAATTGGAGGGAAAAGAAGATAGTTACAAAATTGAAAATTAGGGTTTCTTTCTAGAAGCTTTCGGAGGGTCCTCTCAAAATTATAAAAGGGAGCTTTGGGTCTTCATTTAGACATCTGATATCTTGAGTATTGTTATGCTGCCGAAATGGTTGCTGGATTGCTTTGAGGAATGAATGCCTCCTAGCTTGGGCTCGACTTCGTGCTTGAGAGATAGCACCTAGTAGAGAGGTTTGCTTGTTTTGAGTGTCATTTTGTAGTGAGGTTCGCATTGTAGCTTGACATTTTGCTTTGTAGTTCAGTTTATTGCATTTTATGTCATTTTCTGGAGTTGCTGATAACAGGGCTGAATCTGTAGTTTCACTCATAAATCAAAAAATACAAAAAGAGTTGTTCTGGGTATTGTCTCATTGGTTTTCTCTGTTGGAAGAGACCCTTCATGAATATTTGCAGATTTTAATATGAAGTTTCTGATTTTATAAAGCAAATTCGTCATTCCTTGAAAGCCCTACATTCTGGAGTGCTTTGGAATCCGTGCCATTAATTAATAGCCACTTTTAGCTGCCCTTTCTCATTACTAAACTAGGCGCCATCATTTTGAGGGTCTATTGCATCAGATTTGAAGTCATTTGGGTCAGTTTTGAGTGAGTTGTGAGCATTTTAGTGGATTCTAGGGTTGCTGGTTATGCATTTCAAGTTGCTGTTCTGTCATATCAGATTTTGGAAAGTGCATTTTTGGTGAAGGTTTGGTGTTAGGAAGTCTTACTAAGCTTGGTGGAGGTCACATTTTCTATTGCAGCAATTGAAGAGCTTCTAATCCTTGTTCTTGCAGGCATTCTCTATATTATTGTAAGCTGAACAGTAGTACTGTCAGCATTTCTCTCAACCTTGCTTATCATGTTTGTAATTGCCCACTGAATAAGTGGAAGAGGCTGGCTTGCCGCCTATTTACTTTGATTTGCATTGTAATATCGTACGTCTCCGCCCTATGGTAGCTCCATTCCCACTCCGGGTTTGAAAGCACATTCTGGGTGTTGAGTTTATTTGAAGTTGCATTTGTATTTCTTTCAATCTCCACCATATGGTCGCCTCATTCCATTCTGGTTTGGGTAGCACATACTTGGTGTTGAGTTACTTTCAGTTGCAGTTCTGATTTTTTGTACTGACGATCCTCTTGCCATATGACAGCCTCTCTCATGTTGAGAGTGAGTGCGCATTCTTGGCAAAGAGTTATATTGTAACTGCTGGTTTGATTTATCTAACCCTAACGGGTGTGTTGCATTGCTGATTGTAATTCAAAAATCGAAAAAATTTGGTCCGGTATTTTACAAAGCCGTCAAGGATAAAAGGACAACTAAAAATGTAAGAAGAAGGTTGGACTTCTCCAACATCATCATACAAGAGCAGCCAACGGCTGAACCAGAAGCTCCTCTAGAAGTGTCCATACCTCAAAGGGAGATAGAAGATGAACCTGCAACACAAAAACCTATACCTTTGCCAAGGTCCTCGCCAATCCATATTGATATAGAGGATGAAGAAGATGATGAAGTTGCAATCGAACCTCCCAAGGAAGTCAGAAAAGATACAACATCTTGGTTAGAGAGCTCCATGGGAAGGAAAAGAAGAAGGCCCTCATATCAAGTGAATTTTGATGCTATCTATCAAGAAGCTCCTAAGAAGAAGGCGAAGAAGCAAATTCATTTTGAAAGGAATCCTGAAGGTGAAATGGTCATGGAGACGGCTACACCTCCTGAAAACAAGAATAGAGATGAGGTGGATATTGATGACTTTGTGATGGTAAATGCCAACCTTGGCAAGTGCACCAGGCACACAGATGTTAGCTTATTCAGAGTTGTATCCGAGAGTCTGCAAGAAAGAGTGCTCAAGGATGGAGAGGACAAGGCATCCCTCAGGGCTGAAATACAACAACTCAGGCTCTATATTTGTAACCTTGTTTAGGGTACTTCACAGGCTACACAGTTGCTGCCCCAGGTTCTAGAGACTCCAGCCGATCATCATCAGTTGAGACAGCTGGTAATTTGTGGGAAGCAAACTCAGGAGTGGATCAAAGGATTCATTGTCAGAGGAAAGGAAATCTTAGTGTGAATGTTTCAGTTAAGGAATAATGCTCACGACTTGCGTAAAGGCCTGCAAGGATTCGAGCAATCAATGCTAGAGGAGAAACCAAGGCATGAAATCATCATTGCTGATCTAAATACAGCCTATGGCTCAGTAGTTTCCAAAGAACATAAGAGACAAATCCTTGCATGGAAGGAGCGTCATCTCTTCAAGGTGAGAACCTACGAGAGAATGGTCGAGGAGTTCATTGCATACAGGAAGAGGGTGGTCGAGGCTTTTATGTTCGTCAACGAGTTCATCGCCAGGATCCCAGCTCGATGTCATCATGATGACGGTTCCTATGTCAAACTTGATGAAGTGCAAACTCAATTTCAGAGTGTTGTCTGTGGCAACGATGGTGGCTTGAGTCAAATTTCCATGATGTCAGCAAGGTTTGAAAAAGCGGCCAATGAGGTCGAAGATTTCCTTAGGTCAATTGTAGATGGTGAAGATATTTTAGAAAAACAGAGTTTTGCTATTGATGGCATAGATGCACCGAATCAGGACACAATTTCTAACTTTCTAGCGGATGTGATCAAGCTTTAAAGCAGCTTTCTTCCAGAAGCTTTCTTCCCGCTTTCTTTCTATTCTTGAAATAATTTTTATCCATTCTTTGAGAAGAGAAAGAAGATAAAGTGTAATAGTTGGTGTTTCCCGCTTTTTCTACTTTCTTAGGTGTTAGATGTTATCTTCTTTCTAGATTTAGAAATAAAGCTTGCTTAGCAAGCCCTAGATTGTGAAAGCAAGGAGATTTTAGGGTTCCCTACTCCTCTGCTTGCCTATAAATAAGAGCCTTTGCTCATTAGTTTTCTTTAACCATGCTAGTGATAACAAAACACTGAGCCTATTGTGCCTTCTATTTGTTATTCAAGTGTTGTTCAATTTTTTTATGATAGCGAATTGTTGAGTCTCTTTTAGCCAACAAGGAGTTGTTGTAATTGTTGTTCCTATTGTGTAAGAACAAGATTGCAAGCCTCTTTAGCTGCAAGCTCTTGTTCTAGGCATGTGTTAGTAGATTTTGTTCCAGAAGTTTGAGAAATAAAATCATGAGCCTCCTTTGCCTTGATATAACGTCTCAGATTTCCGTTATTTGTGTTATGCTTTTATGATCTTAATTTCAGCTTACATTGAAGTGTGTAGATGTTTGTTGGAAAAGAGTTTATTGAAGCACTTTTTCAGAGAATCAACCTTGTTCATTTCTAGTTTCTCTTGCTCTGCGTATTACTTGAGAAGTTAGAAATGTCTTTAGCTTAAGTTAGTCGTAGTTGAAGTTCTTAGAATAGAAAATCTCAGCTACGGCGTTTGTGTTTAATAAACCTTGTGCACTAGCTGATCAAAAAGATAGGCAACTTAGTTTTTAGTTTACTTTCTTTCAACACCATCAGCAAGAGGGAGCTTCCCCTCCTAATTTGAAGAGCAATTTTACTAAGCATAGTTGTCCATTTCAAATACGCATTCCAGAGGTGCGAATTTAAACACCAACACAACTAAAGCATCCTAAGTGTTTTGGATAATGTTGGAGAAAGTTGAGGTGTTCTCAAAGTCATCTTGAACAAAAGTCTTCACCTGTGAAAAGAAAGGCGGCAGTCTACTCTTCAAACCATCAACAGTCACCTCCTCAAAAGTCAGCCTCCAATGTGTTCAAGACTCCATCAAGAATGTTCACCATAGGCTTTCTGACCTTGGCCGAATCTGCCTGTGCTGCATCAAAGAATCCTTGGCCTGTGACAATTGAAGAATACCAACCGGTGAAGTCATATCTATCACCCTCCTGTATCACGCCTCCCTCAACCAAAGTCTGTAAGGGAGTATGCATCAAAGCTTCTAAGCGAAGGACAACCTTGGTCTGATAGATATGAGCATCACCCCAAGCTTGATCAACTACATCCATCTGTGCCATGATGTCGGAAGCCTGTTGATAAGAATGAGTAAGATCCTCCATAAACCTTTTTGTCTCAGCATGAACACTAGCAACCCACTTATCCGCCTCCTATGCCATCTTCCTCAAGTCCTCCAAGCCGCTGACAGACTCTCTGGGAAACTCGGCTGGGAGCTCAATTGCAGGATTTTCTTGCCCACAAGGACGAGACAAATGTTGTACGTAACCAATCAATGTCTTGTGCTCCTTCTTCAATTTCTTATATTTGCCTTCAGTCCGGAGTAACCTGTCCATGAGTGCCTGGTAGGAGTTATCACACTCCTCAATTATCTGTGCTCGAGTGGGGTGACCTAACTCCATGGTAGTGATCACATAATTCTCCGGAATGGCCTCATCTCGATCGCACTCAATCCTTGGCACAACCACGTGAAGGGTGTGAGAGCTATCTTCATCTATTGAAATCTTTGAAAACTTCCTAGCTCTCTTCTTTCTTGGAGGCACACTGATCCTACTCAGGAATTCCTCCATCTCAACTGCTAGATTAGTTTCTTCAACGGGGCTCCTCCTCATTTTGTCTCTGAGCCAATCTAGTACTACCTGTTGCAAGTCAAAAATAATAAATGGTTGCTCATTCCTTGCTTCTTCTTCACGAACCTCTTCTCTAACTCCATCCTGATGAGGCTCGCCAACTTCCACAGGTTGAGTATCTCCTGAACCTCGGGCTTCTTGCCCTGTAACCGTGTCATCCTCTAATGCCGCCTCAATCCCATGCTGGAAGCATGTATCTGTGGCTATTTCTTCATCTTCTTCCTGCTGGTTATCTCTGATAGGCGTGTTGACACTCTGGCCAACAAACTCCCTTTGCGGTGGTTGATTTCCCTCCTGTAATTCTTGCTCTTTATTCAACATATTTCTCTAATCAGCAAACAATGAAACCTCCTGTATACTTGGAGAATGAGTTCCCAATGGTGTAGGTAATGCCACCTCAACTCTCAGAGGCTCTGGCTGAACTGGTTCCTCTCTTCGTGGCTCTGGATCTCGAGCAACCTGCTTCTTCTTTTTGATAGTTGGCGGCCTATGATCTCCCATTAAATTATAAGAGGGATTGATTTTCCCTTAAGCCTATTCACGTGCCTCTCGACCCACCCTCTTGTGAACATCAATACTAGTATGCAAAGTGTATCCAAATTTGTAACCTCTGGCCCAGACCAATCTGGAAGTGGGAGTGGTGTCCTCCTTATTGTCTCATAATCAGCCTGCATGACGTTCACGTCTTCGTCAACCTGGTCTGGCACTGGAACAATCTCATATTCCCTAATCATGCTCAAAGGTATTCTGGAAAACATCCTTCTCCTTATCTCAGCTTCATCTGACGCACCTGCCCAGAAGTCCTCAATGTGTGCCTTATGTCTGAATTCCTCTGACAGTATCCATTTGATATTCTTGTGAGGATCATAATGCTATCTGCTAGTATGATAAGAGAGGTGGAAAAATTGAAGCTAATTTTCAGCTTCCTTGGCTGCCTACAATGAAGGACAAACTTCATCTAAATTTTCCATGATGATCGGGAAGTCAAGTCCTCCTTTCTTCTTCTTCTTTTGAATCTTGTCGTAGGCGATGAGTTGCCTAGATATTTCTAACATCAAAATCCTATCCGTAGGGTGCCTAGGCAATCTATAAGGATATGACGAGAACCCTTGCAGTCTGATGTAAGTGAATTTTGGAAATTGGATAAACCAACATCCGTACCTCTCTATCAACTCCTGAGCCTCCTTTGATATTTTGTGATGAGTGCTTTGTTGAAGTGACCTTGTTATATGCATTGTGAAGGCGTCATTGACTCTCTTTTAGTGAGATGTGCTCGTCAAGTGCAGCTGCGGACAAGCCTCATGAATCTTAAACTGCTGAGAGCCACACCCAATCGACTCCTTGAATGATATTCCTCTATACTTCGTCATACGAGCCAACATGTAGATGATGTATGAGCCCATTTAGAATGTCTTTGTTCTCCTCAAACCCCTGAGTTGTTCATGTAAGTTATTGTTGATCATCATTGCCCAGTCAATGTGCTCCTTGCCTTCCAACACGAGATTGATGCAGTAAAACATCCAAGGCTCAAAGATGAATGCCTGGGGACATCCTCCGACTCTGCTGAGCATCATGATTAAGTCACAATACTCCTGCTTCAGATCATCTAAGATTATCTTCTTCGGCAACTTCATATGAGTTGGCTTAGGCTTGTTCATCCAAAGGGAGTTTATCATATTAGCACATCTTTCAAATGTCGAAGCATACATTCGCTCAGCTCGTTCTCTTGTCTTGTAAATCATCTTCTCATGTGTGGGAATTCCAAATACCTCCCCAATGGCCTCCGGCGTGAGGTTGGCAAACAACCTGCCATCTGGTGAAGTGATAGTCCTTTGATCTGAGTTGTAACAGTTAGCACACTCCATGATCAACTCCGGACACTGAATTGCTGGTGGAAAACCAGCAGCTGCATAAAGTCCACTTCTGACAATATTGTGCAAAGTGATTGATGGACGATGGCCTCCAATTCCCATCATTCGGCTTTTGAAAGCTTCCAAATTGAAAGAGCCTAAATTTGTGTCACTAACCTGCCCAGCTTCGAAGAGAACTTTGACTCTAGCAGGAATGACTTGCTTAGCTTCTTGATCACAGCCTGTCTTGATGCATTCGCCTTGCTGGATTCAGCATTGTTCTCCTTGCCAGTCGCTCTTATTTCAGCCATCCTGCAAAAACAAAAGATAGTCATTAGAAATTGAACTTAGAAAAATAAAATCACAGTGAGGCTGTCGGCAGATAGAGTGAATTGAGAAGCTTCAGCACTAAATTTCAACTTCAAACCTCAACACCCCCTTTCAGAAACTTCGAATTCTCAACACTTAGCAAATTTTCCCTGTAGTAATACAACTTCAGCACTTAGAAGAAATTTGGCTCAAGCAACAATACAACCTTGAGCACTTAGAAATTTTCCCCAACTTAGCTTACTTCAGCAACAATTTCTCTTCACACTGCAATCTTCTTCACCTCAGAGCTCCAAGTCGAACTTACCAACTGATGGAGAAAAATGAACAAAACTCACAGTACATATAGTCAAGTCGAATTCTAGAAGGAAGCTAATTTTGGCCATGTCATTAAGTTTCCACTCCCTACTGCAGGAATTCGAATTTCCCTCCTCTGGCAGCTACAACACTTGGCATCTAGCGTCTGGAATATTTGACCTTCTAGAACTTCAAAAATTTGTCTTCACTGGTCTGGGCATACTTTACTTTAGCATTTTAAACTCACCTTCTGAAAATATTAAATTCAATGGCTCCCTTAAGATATTCGTTTCACTGGCTGAGGCATTCACTTTACTATTCTATCCAACTCTGGCTCGGGAAAATTGTTTTCATGAGAAATTTGATCAAAAATTATCTAGGCATCTGGCTTCAATTTCACAAGTCAAGGCATTTTTATTTTCAACAACATTTCTTTCCTTGCCTTAGGAAAATTTTAATTTTTTACTTAAGAAATTTCAATAAACAGGTGCCCAAGTAAAATCTCCATCCTAAAATCCCCGGCAAGGCGTGAAGAATTTCAAAATCATCCCTTTGATGAAGATATCCAGTACCCAGAAGAAAATTCCCCTCAGAAAATATAAAATTCATGTGCTTATAGACGAAGGGGTACTTTTAATTTTTGCAATTTATACCTTAGAAAAATATTCCATCATCAAAGTTTATCTTCACTCTTCTTCCTTTGGGCATAGTTCTTCTTTTGCTTTGCCTTGAAAAAACAATTTATTTAACCTTCATGAGACTGGGCTCATTTAGAGGGGTGGTCAAGACCTTTCACATCACTTAGAAAAAAATTTCCTCATCTTCCCTAGGAGGGCGCATTTGCTAAGTGGTGGAGGAATTTCATGCCTTAGAAATATTTTACTACCCTCCATCTTGACTTGGCGCATTTGTAAGGTAGCACTTCCATTTTTACAAGAAAATTTTTTCACCAACATGGGTGCATTTAGGGGGTCTAGAAGGAACTTGTAATGCCTTAGAAATTTTTTCAACGTCCTCCCATGGCAAGGTGGGTGCATTTCAAGGCCCCTGCAGGAATTTTCCAACACTTAGTATATTTTTCCCCATCCATGAGCTAACTTCATCTTGGGCGCCTTTAGGCTAGGCAACAAGAATTTCAAGACTTAGACAAATTTTCCTTATCCTCCCTTCAGACTGGGCGCATTCAAGGGGTCTTTAAGGAATTCCTCACACTTAGAAACTTTTTGAACATCCTCCATGGCAAGGTGGGCGCATTTGAGGGGTTGAGCAAGAACTTTAAGACTTAGAGAATTTTTCCCAAGCCAGCCTCTAGCATGGGCGCATTTAGGGGGGTCAGGAGGAATTTCCTCTCCAACGCCATACATACTTTCCTCTGCTTCCTTTACATTGGGCGCATATCAGGGGTCATGCAGGAATTTTCCAAGACTTAGCCACTTTTCCAGCTTGCTCGCCCCTTGTTTACTATATTTAGTAAGCCTCTGGTTTTCATACTTTTGTAGCTTGGATTGATTTGGAATTTACACCACAGGATCCTCATGATCTAATTGACCCGTTCACATTGCCATCTTGTGTCGACCTGCTATTTATAGCCTGTTTCTGGAGGTGATTTACTATTTATAGCAATTGCTTGATTTTAGGTCTTCTGCAATTTCGTTTGACGTGGAATTTGTTCCATGGGGTCCTCGTGGGTTGACTGACTTGTTCACACTAGTGCCTTGCGTTGACCTACTATTTATAGCCTGTTTCGGAAGTGACTTACTATAAATAGTAAGTGCTCAGATTGCCTTCAAATTTTACCAGTGGATTCCTTGAAAGATACTAATTGCAATGGGATACATCAGTTTTTGAAGATTTTGGCGTTTGACCCCTCATTTTAGGTCCCGAAGCTGGAAACCCTAATCTAACTTCCATGTCAATCAAATGATCTCCGTTTGACCCCATTTTTGTTGCATTTCGCTCTGTTCATGACGTTGAAGTGCTAGGCAGCTACCGGAGTGATCCTGCTAAAAATAGTAAGTATCTGAAAAGTGACCAATCAGCTACCGAATGTGTTTGCATGTCACACAGCCCGAGAGATCTCACAAAACCCAGAAAAACCCAGCAAACTAGAATGCATGCAGGTACAAGCTAAAAATAGTAAGTTCCTGAAAAGTGATCAATTCTGCCTGCATGTTACCTTGCTGCGTAGCTCCTGAAAAACCCATGATGAATATGCTGACATGCACTGAAAAATTCTGCATGCAAACCCTAAAAATAGCCTTCGAAGACAATTCTGCAAGAAGGTCCTAATCCTGGCTTGCATGTTACATCACTGCGAAGCTCTTGAAAAACCTACAAAGGATATCCAGACATGCGTTGAAGACTCCAACATGCAAACCCTAAAAATAGCCTCTGAAGTCAAGACTGCTGAAAGTTATCATCTCATCTTGCATGTTATATCATTGTGTAGGGTCTCGGAAAACCAAGAAATATTCTCTAGACGTGCACCGAAAAACTTTGCATGCAAACCCTGAAAATGGCCTCTGAAGCCCAGATTGCTAAAAATAGCAAGTTGTCAGATTCAGCTCAAAATTTGATGGCAAGCAGCTTAAGGTGCTTTGGACGCAGTGTCAAGCTCAAACTTTAATTCACTCACTCAATTTGACTTCAAACTGGTCAGAAGATTCAAAACCCTAATTCTACAAACTTAGCCAAAATTGCAAGTTTAAGCTCAAAGACGGGCACATCCCCGAAAAGGCAGACAGCAGAGAGAGACAAAACAAAAGCCAAAAGACCAAAATGGAGCAAAAATTAGGGGGTCCCCGTTTTAAATGGGGTGATGTGTGAAAAGGTCACAACACACCGAACCATTTAAATATTAAAATATCAATATCAACTACTCCCACCGACACTTCTAAAAATATAAGGATTGACAACTGGCTCTGTCGGTGCTTGAGACTAACTTACTAAAAATACTATGGGAGAAATCATCAAAAACACACCAGAAAGAGGTGTTACACACATCATAACCTCCAAAGCTCAACTAAACCCAAAATATTGCCCAAAAATGTTGGATAAGCTAACACCAAAGTCCCCTAACCCCTGCCTATTAGCCTACAGGAACTGCTGAATAGGCTAACTTTGCCAAATTGTTGACCTGGCTAGGAAGGGGACATTACAGTCTTACATTGCCTCACGAGATCCTCAAACGCATTCCTCGTGAACTTTGAGAATTTTTTTCTTTCAACGTTTGGACCATAGTAACGAGACTCGGACTCGGCTAGACGCAGACAAGGCAAAATGAAAAAACCCTAGAAATTTAGAGATTTTTAAGGATTTAAAACTTGTTTCAAGCACCCTTTATTGAATAAACCTTAAAGACACAATAACATCATTAAATCGAAGCAAATTTGATCACATGCACAAGTATACATTGATCACATAAGTATAAAGTACACAAATTGTAGTTGAGTTGCTGAAGGAAATAGCACACTTAGATATATAAAATAGTCAAATGTATACAAACCTCATGGAATATGAAATCCATGACATCAAATGTTCCAAACAAATATGAAATATCAAAACAATAACTACAAGTCTACGGCTCAAAGGAGTCTGCATCTTTCCTACGAAGGCATCTAAGGTGGGTCCTAGATGATGTAGCAACTGCAGCCATAGTCTCTACTTGTGACTCCATGCCACCCTCACCAACATTAGTTGTGGATGTGTTTGCTCGTGCTTTAGCCTCCTCTGCCATGGCTATAGCCTCAACCTCTCTATCCCAGTCCAACCCAATCAAGATCCTCGTCACTAACACAAGTATACATCGATCATATAAGTATAAACACAGATTGTAGTTGAGCTACTCAAGGTAATAGCACACTTAGATATACAGTCAAAGACTCAAATGTATACAAAACTCATGGAATATGAAATCCATGACATCAAATGTTCCAAACAAATACGACATATCAAAAGATTCAAAACAATAACTAGAAGTCTATGGCTCAAAAGAGCCTACATCCTTCCTATGAATGTGTCTAAGATAGGTCCTGGATGATGCAGTAGCCATAATCTCAAGTATCAGGGAAATTTCCCTAATGGGATTGAGGGGCAGTGCCCTTTGTGGGGGTCTAGGCCCAGTGCCTCTAGTGGGGTTAAGGGGCAACGTCCCTCGCGAGGGTCTAGGGGCAGCACCCCTTGGGGGGTTTGTGGGCAACACCCCTTGGGGGGGTTTGTGGGCAACACCCCTAGTGGGGTCAAGGGGCACGCCCATTGCAAGGGTCTAGGGGCAATGCCCCCAGCGGGGTCAAGGGGCAGCGCCCCTTGCAGGGGTCTGGGGGCAGCGCCCCCAATGGGGTCAAGGGGCAACGCCCCTTGCGAGGGTCTGGGGGCAACGCCCCCAATGGGGTCAAGGGGCAGTGCCCCTTGTGAGGGTCTAGGGGCAATGCCCCCAATAGGGTCAAGGGGCAACACCCCTTGCGGGGGTCTAAGGGCAACACAAACCCTCATGGCGTACATCATTTTGCATTCACAATAAGTAAAAAAAAAAAAGTTTTAACTTTAAATTTCATGTAATTTTTTGCACTTTTCAAACCCTGCCTGTTGTTGAGTCCTGCTGACAGGACTCGACGAGTTTGGCGAGTCCAGCCAGGACTCGGTTGAGTCTGAGTTCGAGCCCCCAGGACTCGGCCAGGGTGACTCGACTCCCGACTCGTCGAGTCCTGGCGAGTCTAGGCGAGTCCCATTTCAATGGTTTGGACTCTCTGGGTGAGTCACCATTTTCCTCACCTAACGTATTCCTTGTGAATTGGACCTAATTGGACTATTTTGATCTCTACATTTTGGTGCCTGTCGTGCACTCTTGATCACATACTAGTCCTCTACACGTCCTCCTTCAACGTCCCTTGCACTTTGGTTATCTTCAAAATCGTGTTTGTAATCCCTACGTCTAGGGGTCTTTGGCTCAATTCCTCCAATTCTCGATTCTTCTAAAATGGATAGCTCTTGGATGCAACATATGTTATTCTCGAAATTCTCAAATGTGTTGGTTAATTTGTTTATGGGGTTTCCTTCTTCCTCATCTTCATCTGACATTGACTATACGGATGGATTGCCTGCTTGGTTAGCAAGGTCTTTGTATGCTTCGTCAAGGAGTGGTAGGCATCGGGCTATCTTCTCCCACTCTTCCTTCATTTGTTCTTTGGTGGAAGTCTTCCTTTCTTCCCGACTACAACTCCGAATGATTCTTTGACTTTTGCTAATTGGGGGACTTGGACTTTCATTTAGAATTCCTTCAATTTCTTTAGCAATTCTCCTCAATCTCCTTCATCATTCTCCTTGTTCTTTTAGCTGAAGGGATCTTCTCACCGATCCTTCTATCACTTCGTGACCGCTTGGAATACATGTCCTATCTTTGTTAGGCTGCACATGCATTAGTTCTCGAGGGTATGTCTCCTACTAGTGTCACATTCCTCTTTTCGCTGGTTCCCCTTCTTCATACCGTTGCAGTTTTGTTGCTTCATTGCTCCCGATCCCTTTTTGCCCATAGGTCTTGTAGGATGATGTAATGGCGTGCAATGAGTCTTGGAAATCTTTGCAGAAGGCAATCAACCTCCTCATTGATGGTTAGGTTGTCCCAGATGGTGTCCTAAGGGAGGGGCCTCTCCCCTAAGAGCTTCCCTCTAAACGTGTTCTTTTAACAAAATATTCCACAATTTACCAAGTCCTATGTAAGCTCGTCTTCCCTTTCTTTGTTGGCTTGTACAAGTTCATCTATATTCTCGACCGTGAGTTATACTTTTCCAAGGTTCCTATCGGCAACGGCACCAAATTTTTACTCAATAATTCTACTTGAATGATTAATAGAGAGTAAACAGAAATAATAGAAGAACAAAATATAACAATTATTTGCAACAATGTTTCAGAAAGATATGTCATTGTATTCATTCATTCATTCGTCAGATGTGCAATCGTTACAGGAATTCATGCATGTGTTCCCCAACTATGGTACAATAAGAAATATATAGCAAAGTCGATGTTAGTTGAGAACACCAACCGTCGGTAACTACCAACTGACAACAAATTGTCAAGGACTAATTACAAAATAGCTTATTTATTTATTAACTACAATATCTACTTTAGTTCCCAATAATTTCTTTTGGTCACTTATAGACATTAATATATTTCCATTTCATTTATGTTCTCATATATGTTGTCCAACATAGTTTACCACTTACTAAGAAACCTCATTATAGGAATATGGACCACATCTCCCTCCCAATATTCATAATTTCTAGTGACTATATTTATATATATTATAACTATATCCTTATTCATTTATTTGTGTACCCTAATTTTATTGGTACCCCTATCCCCATGTCGGTATCCCTCTCCAATGTCTCCAAGTAATTATGTTGTCCCCACGTTCTATCTAGTTCTGTATTGCATGCCTACATTAACCTACCCAAATATACACTCGCTCTTTGAATAATGAAAATATGGACCACATCTCCCTCCCAATATTCACAATTTTTGGTGATTACATTTATATATATAATATTGCTGTATCCAATATTCATTTACTTGTGTACCCTAATTTGATTGACATCCCTATCCCCATGCCAATATCCCTCCCTGATGTTTCTAAGTAATTATGCTGTCCCATGTTCTATCTAGTTCTGCATGGTATGCCTTCATTGGTCTGCCCAAATAAACACCCACTACTTGAATAATGAAAACATGGACCGCATCTCCCTCATAGTATTCACAATTTCTGGTGACTACATTTATATAAAATATAGCTATATCCTTATTCATTTAGTTGTGAACCCTAATTTTATTGGCATCCCCGTCCCCATGTTGTTATCCCTCCCCAATGTCGCTAAGTAATTGTGTTGTCCAATGTTCTATATGGTTCTGCATTGCATGCCTGGATTTTCCTGCCCATATAAACACCCTCTATTTGAATAATGAAAACCTCCCTCAAAATCTTTGGATCACTTCTTTGTATCTTTGCATATGTGCATGATTTTTCTCAAGGAAAAACATGCATTGCTTGAACGTATTAAAAAATTTATAAATGAATTGAGATGCATATAAGCTCAGGGCAAGATAATGATGGAATATGGAAAATAATTACAAAACATGTTGGACTATTTATAGTTAAGCGTACCTTCAGCTTTTCTTGCAATTTCCTCATATCCACTTCTCCTTCAATCAGCATTTCAGATGAAGCCAACAAAGCCATTGCAAGCTGTCCTATGTAATCTTCAAACAACTCACTTCCAAACAACATGGCAAAGACTGCTGTTGGATCTAATATGGCTTCCCTGTATTTATAAAAAGCATAAGACAGATGTCAAGAAAACACTCTCTGGCAATCAATCATAAAATACAACCACCGTCTATTAAACCCCAAAATAAAGACTTAGCTATATTACTCAATAAAGAAACATTGCATCATGTAAAATAGAAAACAAGAAAATTAGGAGAACATTTCTGACTAAAATCTTCACATGATAGAAAGAAATTCATCCTACATTATAAGTAAGAAGATTCCTTAAAAACTTGATAAGTTCTGAACTAACATATATTGACAAAGCAATTCACAAATTTGATACAAATGCTGCATAGGGCTATAACACTACAATTCTAAGGAAAGCCTTACTTTGATATGCCTGCTTTTCCATTTGTATCATATGCAGCTCTTTGTGTTGGATCACTAAGAACTTGATAAGCTTCTCCCAATGCCTGCATGAGTAAAATGATTTTTTGCTTAAGATGGCCAGTAAGATGCCAAAAACAAAAAAGATCGTATTTAGAACCTAACACAGAATAATTCATTTTTCACTTTGGTCACATAGACCTAATATAGTAGAGAGAGATATTGTAGAAACAGGGAAAAAAAGACATAGTGATTAATCTTCTTCTCAGGTCATAAACTAGATTTATATTTTAAGAAGTTGAATGACAAAGCTTCAATTTATGAGAGCATAATATTTTTGAAGAATTGATCCTCTCAATTTCACTTTTAAAAGAACAGTCTTTGAAGGAAATTTGGATAAGATCTGCTCCACAGATTTTAATGTGTTTCAGAGGATGAATTGGCCAAAGAAATTTGTATAAGATCTGCTCCTAGGATTTCATCGTGTTTCAGAGGATGAATTAATTGGCCAACAAAACTACAATTTCTGTCAAACGAGAGGTCCCATTCCATATATCAGGCTAGGATGCACAATTTGAGGTTCCTAGTTTTTTGGCGTCAAAACTACTGTACAACTTGGATAAACATATTAGAATCCAAACTGTTATTTGTTAATTACTAAAAGAGGCTTTTTTGAAATAGCATAAAAGGCAAAGGCAAAAGAACCTACAAAGAAAGGAATTTTAATTGATATAGAACATCGGTTATGATAAGTTATTTTAAGGAAAGCATTATTTCTGGAAGACAAGATATTGCAGTTCATCTCCAATTATGAGTGAAAGGTAGGAAATATGACCTAGCATTGACTGTGTTCTTGAATGTTGCTCGTTATATGTAGGGAGAGTAGGACCATCACACATCACTGAAAATCCCACAATAATCAAAGGGTACATTACAAGATACAAAAGTTTTGGCATACTGCATTCAGTGGCTTCAGAATATGACATTTGAAGTTAACAGTGACCTCTTGCAATTATTTTAGCAGACATGATTATTAAGCTTACATCTAGCTGTGACTAAGAGAAATTTATTATATTTCACAGAATTTGGTGAAAGTGATACTTACCTGAAACCTTTGGGCAGCTTGGGGATCATTTGGATTTTTGTCAGGATGAACTTGCCTTGCCTACATCCATATAAATAAACGTCTTATATCAGAATCATCCAATTTATACCTAATATATGCAATTTAGAAATCATTCTTTTTTAAATTAACAAAAAGAAGAAAAGAAATCAAATATTAGATAAAAATACAAATTGTGTAGTCAATGTAAAATGTCTATTATTATGTTTCGATAAAATTCACTATCCAACTACGTATTTGTTGGCCTAACAACTAACACCTCTGGAGAATAGGTTGGTACGGACAGCTATGCACACTACGCAATGAGTGCTCTTCAAATTAGGAGGGGAAGCTCACTCGTTGTGCCAGACAAAAGTACCTGAAAGGGAAATAAACTAAACTATATCCTGTCTTTTTTGTCTCAACTGTAAGAGGTACAAGGCTTTCAAGAAAACTATATACGTTGCAGCTAAATATTTTCTGGTTTCGCAGTTTACTAACTACAACTAAGCTAATTACTTTAAATCTATCCAGTTTCCTCAAGAAAATAGAGCATGACGAAATGGAGCGGGAATGACTATTTGACAATAAACGAGTATAGATTCTCAACTTGAAGGCAAGGTGACACATCTATTAGCTCAATCTAAACAATTTTATTATTCACAAAACACCATACGATAAACAAGAACAGATTCTCAACTTGAAGGCAAGGTGGCACATCTATCAGCTCAATCTGAACAAGTTTATTGAACACAAAACAGAGTCAATCTAACTAAGGAAAGAATTCACCATCATAATTGCATGAAACCCAAGTGGCATAACAATTCATCATAACAGTAAATACACATGAACAGATACAGAACGAGCAATATTGAAGGCAAGGTAGGCACAGCATATATTTCTCTCTCGTGCAAAAGTTATGTACAAATGAGCAAAAGCTCTTATTTATAGACATCAAAACGTGTAGGGAACCCTAAAATCACCTTGAGTCAACCACAGTCTTGCAATGCATGCAAGATTATTGCTAAACCCTAATAAAGTAAACTATACAGTTAACTGGAAAATACTATTAGTTAACTGGTACACCTAATCTAAATGGACAATGTGCAAGCATGCACGTCCTTATTGAAAGCAAAGTTAACTGGAACACTACCTTCAGTTAACTGGAAACCCTAATCCTAACTCTTGTGAAGATAATTCCAAGGAAGAGATAAGCATGTATGAAATCAGCAAGTGAACTCAAGACTGAAAGTCGAGTTAACTATTGCTCTTGACTCTAACCTCGAAACTAACTACAGGTTCCAATTGGCAGATCACTCCAAGTCATCTCGGTACAACACCTCAACCAAGAATTCATCAATCACTCTGTCTTCTGGAACTTTAACACTGTCCAAAACAATAATCTGTTTCTTCAATTCCCTGTCACTCTCCTTAATCATATGCATGCATTCTCTGACATCTTCAGCCGCCTTCTTGAAACTAGCTGAAATCATTGAAATGTTTTCCAGCTTAGCCGCCACAAGATCTCCTTCAAGGTTATCACGAATCATCTTCTCAAACTCAGCTTGCACTACATTCAGTGCAATATACGTGCCATCTTCAAGAAGGTAATGACACGGAATCTGAACAACAAAACCACTGACGAGTGCAAGAGTTCCAACAACATTATCCTTTAGTGAAAATAACTTGGTAGAGATCTTTTCACATATCTCCATTTTGAAAAGGTGCTGCTCTTTCCAAGTGAAAACCTTGTCTCTATCTTCATCAATCTCCAATGCATCATATGCGACAAACAACTGAGATACAAGAACTCGATCCTTGGCTAAACTCTCTGCAACTGAAATCTCGAGCAGCTGGATGCCTTGACGAAGTTTATGTGTGTCACTCCTCAACTGATACAAATCCATAAGAAGATGTTGACCTGTAACAATTAAGCCTTCAATCCAGTTGTCCAAAAGCCTGCCATGATTGACTAACTGATCCAGCTTTCGTTGTTCTACAGGTGTATTCTATGGAAGAACAGGCACTCTACTCAAATTTCCGTGGACAAGATCAGAGATATATTGTCGAAGTTGACTGTTCTCAGCCTTAAGCAGTGCCTTATCTTCTCCATCCTTCGTGATGCGTTCTTCAAGATTATTGGTGGCAATCTTAAAAAGGCTCACGTCTTTCTCTCGAGTGGTCCTGCCAAGATTTGCCTTGGTGAAAGTAAAGTCACCAACTTCAACTTCATCTAGGCTCTTACCCTCTGGAGGAGTAGCAACCTCTATAGCAATCTCTGACTCTGGAGTCTTCTCGATATGCACCTGCTTCTTGATTTTCTTGTTCGACCTCTTCTGATAAGGCTCACCAAACTCAAATAAATCAAGATTGTACGAAGGTTCTCGCCTTTGTCTCCCCAAAGACCTCTCAAGCCAACAAGACTGAACAATATTATCAATTCGAGGAGAGAGTGTCCCTGATGTATCAACCTGTGGTGGTTCGATTGTCTTTGATCCTATTCCAACTAGTATCTCAGGCTTCGAATCCATATCAATAGGCTGCACATATGATGAACTAGGAGGTGAAACATGAGGCTCAACCTGAATGACTGTCTCCACTGGGATCTCAAGTGCATTCTCTACTTGCTTCTGTTTCCTTTTACCAGTAGTCCTCTTTCTTGTGTTTCCACTGAGTCTAACTCCTTCAAGTGGCGTCACAATAGCCTTGACCCGAGGCCTTGACCTCGAAGTAGAAGGCAATGAAGAAAAATTCACTAGCAGCTCTGCTACAGAAACTGACTTTCGCCTCCGTTTACTCTCCAAGAACTGCTTGCTGGTCTTGATAACCGATCTAGACACATCCTCAATAGAAGTATTCTCCTCAACATACCAATCTGGTGAGCGAAGTGGCAGCCGAGCAACTTGATCCTTGACATATGAATTGAGAAGAACCTCTCCATCATCATCTAATAGACCATCAACATCTTCTGATAGGTAATCAGAGAGTTGAGTAATAGTGAGTCTACAATAGTGACGACGACGAACCTCGAATTCATCTTCACAATTAGCCCAGAAATCTTCAAGTGCTGGCTTATGTGCAATCCCTCGCTCCAATTTGGCTGCATAATGACCCAAAGGATCATAGGAACGCCTCTCAGTATGAAACTTAAGTTTGAATCTTTCCATCTCAGTTGACATATGCCTGGCATCTGCCGCAATTCTACATGTGAAAATGCCCAATCCAAACGGAAAAGTAGCTGCAGACTTATGACGACCGCAAAGAAAGGAGTGAACGTGTTGAACCTGTCTGAGAAATTCCATGAAGATGATCTTGTCTGAAGGGTACCTTGGTAACATCAAAGGCTCTCCAACATATCCATAAACCCGGATGTATGTGAAAGTAGGGAATTGGATAAACCAATCCGCCCAAGTCTCCATTGCTGATTTTGCTTCTGTAGAAATACGGATGTGCATTTCCTTGTCAAGATCTCTGAGTGTCCTCATGGAAAAGTCATCATTCACTGCTCGGAAATCTTGTTCAGATTTAGAAAACTCCAACTGAGAATAGTACTCGTGAACACGCTGAACACCAAGAGTCCCGTTAGTTTTTAGGTGTCTATAGCTTCCTTGAAATGCAACTAAGTAGACCAAGTAAGACACCATATGAAACTCATGAAACCTGAAAAAATCAGTAATCTGTTGATGTAGGCAATCGCTAATCAACATAGCCCAGTCAAAATGTTTTGTGCCATCAAGGACCCTGGAAATGATGTAAAACATCCATGATTGGAAAGTACTAGCATCTTCCTGACCTGTAACCCGATTAAGCAAAGTTATTAAAATAGCAACCTCGTCCTTGAATTCACCACGACCAACCTTTTTAGGCATGTTAGTCTTCTGAACCTTCAACCATCTCTGAGCCACCTTTCTCTGTGAACGTTCTTCATCTCCATCCCATATCTTCTCACAGGCCTCAATAACCACAGTGAAATTATCCGAATGAGAAGGAATAGCAAAGCACTTCTATACATCCTTTGGCTTAAGACTGCAGATAACTCTCCCATCAGCTGATCTGATTTGTTGTGAAGACGAGTCGTAATGCTTGATGCAAGCAAGAACAAACTCAAGATCAAAAGTGGTGACGGGAATAGATGTCACTGCCAGCAACCTGGAACGTTCAAGATTTCTCAATGAATTGCTGCTAACACCCTCTAAATTGCTCAAGTTAACCACTGGATAAACATGACCTAAGTCCGTGTCTGAAGTTTTAACAAAATCATGTATAAGAACCGATTTGGTTCTATAATCAATGAAATTGAACTGCATTTTGAAAATGAAGACTTTTGACTGTAAAGTCGAATATATTCGGACAACTTTCCAAAAAGGCTGAAAATCTCTAGACAAGGCTAAAAATAGCCTATGGCGGGAAAAGTTTTCAAAAAAATTCCAAAACGTGGGTTTTGTGCAGAATCAAATTCTAAGACAACCCAGATCAACAAAAATTCGAAAAATTGAGTTTCAGACCCACATGCAAAGAGATTCTCAGAAAAAATCACAGAGCTTCAGAATGAAGGCTGCGGGGCAATTTTCTCGGAAAAATCTAAGACGTGGGTTTTGCTGCAAATGCTGAAGTACGCGAACCCAGATGATCAAATTCTGAAAATATGCTGAATTTCTTTGACATGCGTAGAAAGTACCTAAGATGAGAAATAGAAGAAATAAGACAGAAGAAAGAAGGTTTTATTTGCTCTGCTTCTATAGAATTCGCCTATCTCTGTCTTGAATTCGATGTAACCTGCATGCAAATTGAAAAAAAGTCTGGAATATTCTTCTTCTGAACAAACTGAATCCGTTGCTACGAAGAACGCTGAAATCTGACACCTGTAGCACCTTCAAATCACTGTTTGCTCAAGAAGAATGTATCTCTTAGCTTGGGATGAAGAATAATGGACGCCTAAGTCTAAATAAATAGATTTTCATCACTAAAATTCGTAACAAATGCATGCAAACTTAAAAATGGCGCTTGACTTGTGATTGGACCTCAAAAATCCACACCTAGCCAATGATTGGCTCTAAAAACAATTAACTGAAGACAAAAATGCCCTAAAAAGGGCGCCATCTTCAAGACTAAAAGTCGCCATCTTAAAGACTTTAGTTGAAAAATCCATGTTAAAGCACCATGCATATCAAACTTCAGTTGACAAGTCCATATTAAGTCGCCATATTTGAAAACTCAAAATCCATGCTTTAGGAACTTTAGTTAGAAAACCTAACTAAGGCGTCACCTTTAGAGACTGAAGTTAAAAATCCATGTTAAAGCGCCATCTTCAACAACTTCACAAAAATGCAAAAATGTGTCATGCTTTAAAGCTTAAGTTGACTTTTGACATGCACTTCAGTTAAGTGGACATGCAAAACAGTAACTCAACATGCAAAGTCAGTTAACTGAACATGCAAATTAGTTAACTCAACATGCAGAACTGAAAAAGCACTCAACATGCTAAGATGTCAACTGGAGATGACAACCCAGAAATTGTTTAGTTCAACTGAAAGTCAAAATTCAAATATTTAAATAATATTCAAAATTCCTCTTTTAGGCGCACATGTGATTTTAAGTTTGAAAAATCAACTTTGACTTTTGGCGTTTTTCTCCAGACTTAGCCATTTTTGATGAAAAATGAAATTTGAACCTCTTTCGGGACCTCTGTTCAATCCCTGACACCGGCTAACTGACCTCACCGATTGACTGGCTGACAGGTGCATTGCAGAGCAGGACAAAAATTGATCAAAAGACTCCTTGAGACTACAGACCATAAAAATAAGGCCTGAAGGCTCAAAAATCCAAGCGCCCTTTTCAAAAGCTACTCTTTTTGTCAAACTCAGTCAAATTTTCTCCATCTTCATCTCGTACGAAGGGAAAAACGAATCCTCCATAACTTCTGATTAACAATGCTTCAGGACTAGATAACTGACTCACTGCGGAGCTAACTTCATTCCACACAATAACTGCAAAGGCACATTTCTTCAAAAAACATCATCTGAGGGGTGAAAATCAAGGGCGCCTTTTTGAAAAGGTGCTCTTTTTCCTCCAGAGCCATTTCTGGAACTGACCAAAATAACACAAAAACTCCGATTGCAAGCTAACAGGTCATCTTCTGATCTGACAAAGACAGGCAACGGAGAGCTGGACCTAACACGAACAAGCTGAATATCTGAGATCACCAAAAAGAAGGCGTTAAAGGCTTCAAAAGCTCAAGCGCCTTTTTGAAAATGTGCTCTTTTGCTTTTTTCCTTGATATTTTGACCAAGATTTAACCCCATGTTTGACCTCTGGCTCAAGTAATCCAGCAATTTAAATTCACCCACTAACGGATGCATTGCGAAGCCTGAGCAAATGTGAGACAAACATCTCGGGTGGCATTTAGTCAAAAACCTCCATTTAACACTTCAAAAAGATGGGCGCCTTTTTGAAAAGCTGCTCTTTTCTCCAGTGTTAAACCAATTTGTCGTTTCTCTCATTTTCCGCTATATCTTTCGTAACTCGAACAAAACAGGTCCGTTTGACAGGCTTGATAGCCCGTTGTGAAGCTCACATGATGCCGGACAAATGTCTGCTGGAGGTGACAAACCCTAAAAACAGGATCTGAGCCCCTAAAAGATAGGGCACCTTTCTAAAAATGTGCTCCTCTCTCCAGAGATAGAGAAATTTGACGATCTTCCTTCAGATTTTCACTTTCCTCAAAATTCTTCAGTAACAGACTGACATGAAACTGACACAAGCTCCATATTTAAAAAGCCCAAAAATGACCTTCTGACATCATTTTAACAAAGTTAAGACTATATTTAGCAAAATGCCTTAGTGAAGCAAAAAATTTGGGTTTGGGTACAACAGTATTAATTGGTTGTTGGCTTTGGGTAGTTATAAGCATTGGTTGCTTGACGATTTTTCTTCTTGGCAACCGTCGGGTCCTTTAAATAGATTGTGTATCATCAAGGAAAGTAGTATGATCTAGTCAGATCAACTCTAATCCTTGGCTAACCATCTCTAGTCTTTTTCTATAATAATTTCATGTGTGAATAAAGATATATTTTACTCCTATATTTGGTATCCATCGTTGTCTTTATTATGAATTCATGTATCCATTTTATCAAATAGAGAAATAAACATTTGGCATTATTGCCTTAAAGAAATCGGATCAGATTTGAGAGATTCATGCCCTTAGACCCCAATAAAAGCGGGAAGAGACGACAAGGTGGTCAAGACCAAGAGATTAGGCGATCTTTAAGGATCATAAAGCAAAGGGAATGAAGAAGATTATGAGAAACACTTGAGGAAAATACAACTGTACGACTTCCAAGTCAGAACCCTTACCAAGAACACAATCATGTTGAAAAGTCAAAACAACCTTCTCTAGACGAGGGAAGTTGGGAGACGAAATCACATTCCTTTAGAGAGTTGTACCAGAGTAGCCTTCAGGGCATTGAAAGGTTGTCAATTGAAGGAGAAGAAGGTGAGTCAAGGGTCTATAGAAGAAAATTTGAAGGAGAAACAAGTGTGCAAAAGGCTGAAGCCGAGGGAAGAGTTGAGAATTCCTATAGAGAAGCATCGGAACATCCAAATAAAAACTCCCTAGCAAGCAGATTCCAAGTGCTAGGTTTGCATCAAAATAAAATCATGGTAAGCCCTGGTGGAGAAAAGTAAAAGTTGCCCAAGTTTACAAGTAATGGATCGGATGATCCTACACAACAATGTAAGACTTGTGAAACAATCTGGATGGCAAATGGGAAAGATGATAAAGCAATTTGGCTACAATATTTTCCAAACACCTTGCAAGGTGTAGCGATTGATTGGTATTTAGAAATCAATCAAGCCTCCCGAAATACATGGGAGAGATTAAAGAAGGCCTTCGAAGAAGAGTTTAAATTGCTTCATGATGATAGCGAAATAGTAGCATAAATTGACAATACAAAACAAGGTCAGAAAGAAAATGTACGAGCTTATAATCATAGACTTAAAGAATTGGTTGTAAAATTAGAGCCAACAGTCTCAAGAAAAGATGGCTCATCGAAGGTTTACTTCTGTCATTAAGAAAAAAAATATAGTACCACCCTCTTCCTATTTAGAATCCTACAATCACGCAATGGACATAGAAAGTGAAGATAAAATGTCCTCATGTGGTAAAATAAAAACAAAGGAAGATGGAAGTTCAAATGAAAATAGTGACAATGAATCAAGAAGAGTACAAGTGCTTTGGAGGGACATGCTCCAAATGATGAAAGAATTGAAGGCGAAGAGAGAATCCAACAAAGAAACTAACAAACTATAGTGTACTTACTACTGAGTGCAAAATTGATGGGCACACAAAGGTAATTATCCTAAAAAGATGTTTTGTGAGATTTGCCAGGTTAATGGGTCATTCCATTAAAAGAGTGCCCATAGAATTTGAAGACCAGGAGTACACAAGTACTCTTTAGCAGGGAGAGGAATCCACTCCATCAAAGCCACATAATGCATCCCTAGGAAGTTATTGAAATCAAAGGAGTACGAAGCCAGATATAGTGTGACCCCAAAGGATGCCCTATCATATAATACTGACAATGTAGCAAATGGGGACACTTTGCAAGAGACTACCACAACAAGCAAGACAAAGTGCAATTATTTTTCAAATGGTGTGGACTTGGTGTAATCCCCTTTTTGAGCATGCATCAGAGTTTGGTGGTTTAGCCTATCATCGGGTCCTTGTAGGCTAATAATGGTGTTTAGCGGGTTTGGTATTGGAGTTAGCTAGCTCCTCATTTGGCAATTGGCAATGTTTTCATCTCCAAATCCTTAGCTTGTTCAGAGGCTATGATATTCAAGGTGTTTTGGCTCTGTTTCTATATACTTACTATTCATAGTAAGTCAGTGTGTTGATAGAGGCCAACCTTACTATTTATAGTAAGGCACCCTGGTTAGCAGTGAATGTAGTGGGCTACCTCCTGGTGAAGTCAAAATTGATTTACGATGATTAATCAATGGAGTTATAATATTATAATTATTATTAAAGTTAATAATTAATTATTGAGTGCATATCATTAATGAATTAAGTGGACTTTATTTAAAAGGAAGATTTAAATGCTTTTAAAAAGTATACTTTATAAAAAGTGTTAAAGTGTTATTTTAAAGGGGAGATATAAGTGAATAATAAAGTATACTTTATTATTATAAAGTTGTGCACCAAAAAGGAGGGAAAAGAAAATGAAATTAAAGTAAATTAAATGAGATGAAGTCAAATGCAAATTGAATATTATAAAAGGGCATTTTTGGAATTCATTTCATTATGATTGATCAATTTCTCTCAACTTGACTTTGTGCTTTGGCTTTGGAGGTGAAACCTAGGGTTTTTCTGTAATTTCAATCTTGGAGAATGTAGTCTCTCTTCGATTGTGCTTCCTCCAGGTGAGAAAGATCATCCAAGGGTTGTAGTTAATTGGTGGCTTCACACGGAGGTCACATCTGTGCTTCATTGGAGAAGAATTTTAGAAGTTTCAAGGGTTTGAATGAAATATCAGAATAATGTAAATATATTGATCATTATTTGAAGAGCAGAGAGAACTACAGGAGAACTCCAATCAACAGGTGGTTGTCAGGCAAGGGTTTTGGCAATTTAATTGTATGCAACTTTGCACTAGGCGTGGGAATTGGTGATAGTGATCGTTGTTGGAGTTTATTATCATTGTTGTTGCTATTATACTACCGCAAACTTTATACTTCATTCTAGCATCCATTTCAGAGGGTTTCAAGGCATATCTTACTTGTGATTTCATGATTTTTAGCCCCCAAATTTTTTGGGTATTGTTGTTTTAGATAATAGGGATATTTTATGAACTGGGTTGTCAATATTTTGTGAAAATACTGAGAATCTAAGCTGATATAAAAATCTAGAATTTTCAGCTATGTATTCCCTATGTAATGTTCAGTTTTTGAGTTGAAAATTATTATTGCAATATCTTCTATTTTGCTGCATTATATTGTTGTATCAAACAAACATTGATACAAACCAAGGAAGGTTATGAACAACTAGCCATTAAAATCAGGGATAGTTATGAACAGGAAGACAACCAACTCTTTGAGGGTTACCAGAACATGCCAGATGATTTTAAATCATAGTACTCTTTTAATAAATACCTGAAATTTGTTGTTACCTTGAGTCTTGAAAAGATTTGTTTGGTTAAGCACATTAGGAGGATGTTTAAAGAAAAAGCTTTATTTAGAGGTGTAAAATTCAGTTATGAGAAAAATGTTGCAACAGGCAACAAGATGAGTTTCAAGTATGATACTCCCCATGGTTCAGTGCCTATTGATGGGTACAGTGTGAGAAGGTATGATGGAACCTCTAAATCAGATAATGATGATGGTTCTACATTTAAACTCAATGATCAGGTTACAGGAACTCTCATAATGAGCAAGAACCAAATGAGAAGACAAGGTCTATGTTTCTCCTGCAAAGGTTTTCAGGAGCCTAACCACCAATGCACGGATAATGAGGTAAAGAAGCTTGAGGAAGACCTCGTTTTGACACAAGGATGCATTGAAGAAGAAGCCACGAAGGAAACAGATTTGAAGATGCACTTTTTGTACGAAGATGTTGGGGCTCATGAATCACATCATCTAGAAGGACAAAGGGGATTCCGTAAGGAGGTAATAAAGGTTAAGGAGACTTATACACATACAGATCTACATTGCAGCCATGGGACAAAAATTATGGCACATGATACACTTAATTTTCCTTTGAGGAGACCTCTTGAACCAGCACTTGGCAATGGACAGTTAGCAAAGGATGACATTTTGGTTTAGTTCCTTGAGGACGCTGCAGATAAGTATGATGTAGCTCCTGATTTTTTGTTTTATGACAGCAGTCATAATGTTGAGCCTACTCATGAGATAGCAGCCATTCCATGTGAGGATGATGGATGTGTTGAGTTCCCTAACGTTGACACTCAAGATTTGGGTGTTAAAAATGAATTATGTGAAGCGGATTCAAGCCACAGCAAGTTTGATTTTGCCAATCAGACCTTAGAAGATGTGAACAAATCAGAAAATTTACTTGTTGGTGATAGGTCCCAGGATCGCTCATTGGATGAACATGCATCTACTTTGGAGGAAGAAGTGTGCAATGATTATGTCCAATCAGCAGCTTCTATTATGTCATTGGAGCCATCCCGTGAGGTACATAACAACAGTACCTTTTGTTGAGGAAGTGTGCAGAGCTGATGGAACACATGATGATGGTTATCAAACAGTGAGTGATAATGATTCTGCCACTTACCATAGTGCAAATTACAAATCAGAAAATTTGTGTGGAGACGATTTGTCACAGGGGTCTCATCATTTGGTAGGGCAATTGAAGGTGAACAAAGGCATGATTGTTTCAGCCTTAGAACACTCTGGTATTGTTTAGCAATTGGTGGCACACTGTTGTTGGACTCCAGGTATATATGAGCACCTTGATAGTGGAATTTCCCTTGTAGAGTTCCAGGCACTTATAGATATAGTTGGGGCAATGAAGAATAATTACCTATAGCTATTATCAAATAAAGATCATCTTCTCATGCTCGATGGTATCTATTATGATGCTCTAAAGGGCAAGGAAGAGGAGGTTGATGAACTCACCTATGAGCTTGAGGTCACCACGGACTCTTTGAAGAGTGCTCAAATAACCCTTCAAGAGTCAAAGTTACGGATAGACGAGCTTACGTGGAATTGAGCTTAGCGCAATCTTCATCACTAGCAGATACAGTTTCGATACTATGACAATTACTAGTGATGAGCATACGCCCACGAGTAGTGGTAAGGAGCACATTGAGGATGTGGCTACATCTATTTCAATTACAAGTGCAGGTGACACAGATGGGATGAGTACTTTGGATGAGTTTAGCAGAGAACCATATGTTGCATCAGGTGTCTCTGAGGATAGTCCCATTTCAAGTGATGCAGAGCAGATTATTGATAGCTCTTGTGGTGAAGTAGTGGATTCTCCAGAGAGTTGTGTGACAGATCACTATGCTACTACATCTTCTTCACAAGAGGTATGCAGGGTATCATCTAGTTGGGAGATTGGTTCTCATGTTGATTTATTTCCCTCTCCTGGAAACAAATCAGAGATTACATCTCATGCAACTAATTTTGATCAACAGCTTATTGAGCCACAAAGATGGAGAGATCAGCTGAAGGTTACAGGAGAGAAGGTTGACTCAACCTTATCTCGTTTTGATTGCAGTCATAAGTATATTGAGTACCTCCTTTGGACAACAGAGTTTGAGGAGAGACGGTATGGGGTCTCAACTGGTACTCACATTCGTGACTTGCAAATTATCAGGAGTGCTTTGGAGGAGATTAAATTAGAATATCTCCAATTGTTTCTAATAGAGACTATGCTATTGGGTACGCAGAGAGGGTTGGCAGAGTATCTACCCAATTAGCTATTCAGGATTAGAGACATGAACCATCATCTAATTCGAGTGATGAGAGTGATGAGTGTGTTCTCCATAGCTATGACGGTCAACCATTGACAGAGGCAGCGGCATTTTATCTTGACTGCATGGTGAGGAGTGCTCATCACTTCTCCTTTAGTCCACACATTGATGACTTGATGACGCATAGGTGTGGATTGGTTCGGGATTTTTACCATCCATGGTGGGATGAAGAGTTGCCATCTACAGAAGATGGAACTAGAGATTGCAGGTGTCTGACTCAGTTATATTCAGAGGATTACTTGCAACGTTAAAGATCAAATTACCATCATGCTAATGTGTACCAGACGGAGTTTTCAACTTCTTTGTCTCAAAAATTTCCATTGGAGACATGGCTTCAGAGAGGTTGCAATGTCAATAGGCATGATGGCTTGAATAGTCTTTACTGCGGTGATGGAGGAGAGTTATATTATTTCCTCGACTTGAGAGGAGCTACTCCATATCTTCCAGCACCTATGCAGGATAGTCAACACATCCATAGGAGTTTTGCAGAGGATGAAGGGGGATGTTGTGGTGTAGATATGTTTGGATATTCTTACCTCCTCATGACTGATGGATGTGAGTTTCAGTTGTATTGGGATCCAGGTGGTGACAGGGTTGGCACTGAAGTTTGGATGGATCCCAGTATGATGCTTCACCATTCTCAGCATGGTGAAGTTGATATCAAAGTAATGTAGTGTAAGTCGGTGGGTGATATGCATGGCAGACTTCCATTCTGGGTTTGGGATCCAGGGATATTTTGTTGGGAACTCTACAAATTGCTATGGGATCCTTCTTGCGCATCAGGATTCCAGTCAGAGTTTACTTATGAGTGTTATAGCGTGTACATTGTGCAGATTGCATACAATTTTACCTTTGATCCACATGTACATGAGTTGATTTTGATGCACAAATCTTGTGCGCATGAGTTGGACAGTTGGTATGATGTTTATCCTTGTGTAGTTGTGCTTATGCTGGTGCTACTAGAGTGTTTGGTGATTTGAGGGTCATTCTACAGTTCTTCCCTTGGGCCTCTAATGGAGTGGTGTTTTATATTCATTTGTGATTGCTTGAGGACAAGCAATTTTAGGGAGGGCAGAATGTAATGTCCCCTTTTTTAGCGTGCATCAAAGTTTGGTGGTTTAGCCTATCATCGGGTCCTTGTAGGCTAATAATGGTGTTTAGAGGGCCCAGTGTTGGAGTTAGCTAGTTCCTCAGTTGGCAGTTGGCAATGTTTTAATCTCCAGATCCTTAGCTTGTTCAGAGGTTATGATATTCAGGGTGTTTTGGCTCCATTTTTATATACTTACTATTAATAGTAAGTTGGTGTGTTCATAGAGGCCAACCTTACTATTTATAGTAAAGCACCCTGGTTAGCAGTGAATGCAATGGGCTACCTCCTAGTGAAGTTAGAATTGATTTACGATGATTAATGATGGAGTTATAATATTATAATTATTATTAAAGTTATAATTTAATAATAATTAATTATTGAGTGCATATCATTAATGAATCAAGTGGACTTTATCTAAAAGGGGGATTTAAATGCTTTTAAAAAGTATACTTTATAAAAAGTGTTAAACTGTTATTTTAAAGGGGAGATATAAGTGAATAATAAAGTATACTTTATTATTATAAAGTTGTGCACCAAAAAGGAGGGAAAAGAAAATGAAATTAAAGTAAATTAAATGAGATAAAGTCAAATGCAGATTGAATATTATAAAAGGGCATTTTTGGAATTCATTTCACTATGATTGATCAATTTCTCTCAACTTGGCTTTGTGCTTTGGCTTTGGAGGTGAAACCCAGGGTTTTTTTGTAATTTCAATCTTGGAGAACGTAGTCTCTCATCGATTGTGCTTCCTACAGGTGAGAAAGATCACCCAAGGGTTGCAATTAATTGGTGGCTTCACATAGAGGTCACATTTGTGCTTCATTGGAGAAGAATTTCAGAAGTTTCAAGGGATTGAATGAAATATCAGAATAATGCAAACATATTGATCATTATTTTAAGAGCAAAGAGAACTACAGGAAAACTTCAATCAACAAGTGGTTGTCAGGCAAGGGTTTTGGCAATTTAATTGTATGCAGCTTTGCACTAGGTATGGGAACTGGTGATAGTGATCGTTGTTGGAGTTTTTTATCATTGTTGCTTCTGTTATACTGCTGCAAACTTTATACTTCATTATGGCATCCATTTCAGAGGGTTTCAAGGCATATCTTACCTGCGAGTTCATGATTTGTAACCCCCAAACTCTCTGGGTATTGTTGTTTTAGATAATAGGGGATATTTTATGAACTAGATTGTCAATATTTTGTGAAAATATTGAGTATCTAAGCTGATATAAAAATTTGGAATTTTCAGCTGTGTATTCCCTATGTAATATTCAGTTTTTGAGTTGAAAATTATTATTGCAACATCTTCTATTTTGCTGCATTATATTGTTGTATCAAACAAACATTGCAAACATATCAGAAAACCATAAAACAAATAAAAACAGACAGGCAAAATTCAGAAAGTAAATATCCTATCAGGGGTGGGATATTACATGGAATCTCTCCCCCCCTCTTGTACTTTCATCTCTCCTTCCCATGATCATTTTTAAGGGCATTAATAATTTTGGTTAGATTGATAATGTAATATGAATTACAACTCCTATTAGATTCTATATGAATTACATAGAATTAATATATTCAAACATATGCATTAAAAGCATACCACTATCTATGCAACTATGTTATTGTTACAGCCACAGAATTCAGATGCAATAATTTGGAGTGCAGATAATTTGTTTCTATTGGTCTGCTATAATTCCCATTTTGAGGCTGAGTATCTCTGTACTTCTTCGATGCTGATTGCTATTGACTTTACTTCTTATATCTATAAAAGGCTGAGAGACATCTTCATGATATGCATTTGTCCAAGAGGTATGTCCATTTGTTAATGATCATAACTAAGATTATCTCCTAATCGTTTAAGGGATAATTAATATTTATTAATATTATCGCTGCTCTTAACATGTTTGCTACTCTTCTTAACATCAACGCTCACTTACATCCATCGCTGCATACTTATCTTTATCTCTGTATAATCATCATTTACTGCCTGCATATATTTGTTGTTCTTTTGATCATCTCTCCTCGCATATTTGCTGTTGCTCTTCAAACCATTCACTACACCTTTAATCATATTCACTGCTCATAATCCTTATTCTTTTGTCGCTCCAACCTGCACCCTAATCTTGGGTGATCACATATATTTATGTGTGTCTCGAACATATTCAAAAAGGCTTGGTCAGCCAGCGTAAACATTCACATGACTTTGTAATGTGGTCAGCCAAGGATAAAGGTTTATTGTATTTTAAAAGGAATTTGACCAGCATATATGGCTAGCCTCTGAACATTGTTTATTATTGTTTATATTATTTATTATGTTATTTATTTGCCTGGTTTACTGTTGCAGTCTATGGGGGCATGACACCATCAAGGTTTCTGATTAGAAGGACATCAAGGAAAGGTATTTGGTCATTTGATTCCAACTCTTTGGTGAAAGAGATGCAATTCGCAATATTGTTAAGGTGGGAATGAAACTTTTCTAAGTTCTCTAGGCCATGCGGCCAACAAATGGAGGGCAACCTCTTCAAATTGCTCCATATAGAGGTTGGCAAAGATAGCCATAGCAACTCTGTCTGTTTGGTCATAGATCACTCCTTGGAAAGAGAAAAAAGTAGACCTAAGGCAAAGCTCAACTAGGGCAATCTCAGTAAGATTAGATGAGAAAATTACATTAAAATACCCTCTTAGCAAGTTGGTATGTTCATGGTTTCAACAGGAGGGGACAATTTCAAGTTAATCATAACCCACGCCTTCAAAGTTTTAAGATTTGGATAGAGTCCTACAAGAGTATGGATCAGAGACCTTTCCTTTAGCCTTTAAAACAATCAGCTGTTCCATTAGAAACTCTATCTCAGGAACCGCCTCGGACTTTTGTTGGCAGACATTAAAGTTTAGCAGGAAAGAGGTTTGTATCAGCATTTTCTTGTCATACTGTTACAGAAATTACAGGCTCTCTTCCCTTGAGAGCTGTGTACATTCTGCAGAAACTGACTTTTAAAGATGAAGGACAACCATTAGAGGAGGCCATAACCTCCTTAAATACCAAAAATGAATCACACAAAAGACGACTTTCAGCACTAACCAAGTCAGTCAGTTGAATAAACTAAGACTGCTAAACAGGATCCTTCACTTAATATCAAAACTCCATTGGAAGACAAAGACATAAGAAGCAGATAGGACAGGTACAATTGGTATTAACAAAATTATCTTTAAATTTTACAAAAGAAATGTAATATACTGATGGAAAAAGTACACAGCAGATTATATTAAAATCATCAAAACAAGAGCACTACAAGGGGAAATTAAATCTATGCCAGAGTAATCATATCCAGGAAAAGGTATAATTGACATTAACAAAATTATCTTTAAATTTTACAAAAAATGTTAAGTATAATGATAGCAAAATAAGTAGCAGATTATATTGAAATCATCAAAACAAGAGCAGTGCAAGGGGAAATTAAATCTGTGCCAGAGTAATCATATCCAATGTTTGGCCTTATGTAATGTCCCTTTTCCAAGCCTGACATTTCCAGTGACCGTTAGCCTTTCGTTGGGAACCCGAAGGCTAGTCGGAAGTTAAAATTAGGGTTTCCTAATTTTGAGGAGGTCATTGCTCAAAGATGGTGGATTAAATGGTAGATTCCTTCTGGGTTTTCAGAGGGTTTCGCAATGGTGTGATCATCTCGGCATTCAGAGCACTTTTTGGAATTTACTATTTTTAGTAAATTCTATTTTTGGCAGTTTTCCAGATGAGTTCAACTCGGTTGACTTACTGCTTCAGTTGGTCAGATGTCTGGTTCAGTATTGGCTTCAGGGCATCTTCTGAGGGATAAGATAAGTCATTTAATTAAAAGGTCACGTTTAAATGTTATAATTTAACGTTGACCATGGGCCTAGATTAATGACTTAAAGATGTTTTAAAAAGGGGGTTTTTGAGGGTGGCGCCTCATTAAAAGATTATTTTAATTATTGTCAAAAGTCAAGCAAGCTTATGTTGGGCGCACTTTTCAAAGCTTGGCATTTAATTAAAATATCATGTATTAAACATTGAAGGAGAAAGTACGCCCTCTTGAAGAGATTAGGGTTTTGACTTGAAAGTGACTTTAGGGTTACGAGAAGTCAAATGGAAAAATTATAAAAGGAAGGAGTTGAGCATCATTTCATCATCTTGGAAAAATACACCGTTATGCTGCCGGATTGACTCTGGATCACTTCGAGGAATGAAGACCTCCTAGTATTGGGCATCTCTTCTCGTTTGTAAGACAACGACTAGTGATGATTGTTAGTCTAGTTGTGAGTACTTTGGATTTCGTGCATTGTAATCAGCATTCATCTGTTTAGGATCAGATTTGGCATATTAGAGATTTCTGTTTTCAGTATTTTAGCTTTAGCAGATTTGTGTTTTCATTTATAAATCAAAAAATACAAAACATATCATTGTGGGTATTGGATAATTCTCTTCCTTTGGTCTAGGCGCCATTGTGTGACAAGTTGTAGATTTTTCATTGGAGAATCTGATTTAATATAGCAAATCGCCCTTTTCAGCTGTAGCCGTACTTTTCTGTTTCTTGGGATTTGTGCATTAAAAATCTGTTGCATTCTAAGCCAGCTTTTGGGTCTTGATTTGAGCGCCCCCTTCCTATTAGTCATTTGCATTTGATATCAAGCTTTTTGAAGGAGAAACGAGGAAGTTCCGAGCATTTTATTGGATTCTATGATGCTGGTTATAAATTGAAAGTGCAGGTCTGTGACAGCAGTTTGAAGAAAATCTGCAACTCCTCTATTGATCGAGGTGATAAGTTCTCTAAGAGCATTGAGAAGACTTCAGTGAAGATTGCCCGAGTCTGGCGAACGAGGTTGGGTCTATTCATTGTCATTTTCAATTGATCTTTACATTCAGCAATGCAAGTCATGAATATTGTATAATTCCTTCCTTATGATGATTCGTATTGTAAGCAAGATTTCACTTTAAGATTGTAAGATGGCAGTAGTACTGACAGCCGTTAAGTTCTTGCTTATCAGTGTAATAGTCTTCTTACTATCAGCATTAGTTGTAATAGTTATAGCTCCGCCCTATGGTAGCTACTTTCCCGTCTTGGGTCAGCAAGCACATTCTGGGTGTTGAGTAGTTTCAGTATTCAGCATTTCCTTCAAGTTTTCTTTCAGTATTAGTTAGAAATAGTATAACTCCGCCCTATGGTAGCTACTTCCCATTCTGGGTGAGCAAGCACATTCTGGGTGTTGAGTGGTTTCATTATTCAGTATTTCATTTCAAGCTTTGCTTTCTGTAATCACTCCGTCATATGGTCGCCCCTCACTCCGCCTTGGATTGGGTAGCACATACTTGACGTTGAGTTCCCTTCTGTATCTTGAGTTTACTTTCTTGCACGTTTCGGTTTATCCATCTAACCTTAACGGGTGCACTTGCTTGAATGTTGTAATCTGTTAATTGAAAAAACGAAAAAAATTGGCTCGGTATATTTCACCTTACTCCTTGCTAAAGCTAATGCGTACACACCAAAAACCTGGGAGCTCTCGTTTTCATTTTCTCCCAAACAACAGGAGCCAATCAGTTTCAATATCTATCTTTCAGGCGTAGCATAGGGACTAATAGTTTGCTTGAGTCAACAGTAACATGTGCATGCTCAATTCATTTGATGTTCATATAAGGATTCATTGTTCCATGTACCTAAAACCATAACATTTCAGTTCGCACTCTCTTAAAAGAGATAGTAAAAGCATGCTGGTGTCAACAGGAAAATCTTCTCAAGGGTGGTTGATATGCAACTGAGCTCAACTATACAAGGACAGAATCTTTTCAAAGCTGAGAACTCGAATTTATCAGAAAATATGGATGTATGTATTAATATTGCCTAGCTTTCCGTCCAAAAAGTTCAACAAAAGGGCTTTCTTTTCTTAAGATGCCTAGACTGATAAATTGGCTTTTCAGTTGTTGGAAATCATGATTTCTATGAGTGAATGCCTACGTGGATAAACATACAATATTAGTTCTTTTTGTCCCAGGCCTCTAGCTCTCCTGGCATGTAAACAATCCCACTCCTACCAGTTTCACAAGAAGCTGAAATGAGCTATAGCCACGCAGGCTAAGTGTATTTTATTATATGGTGAGCTATAGTCACATGAACTGGTTGTATATTCTTAAATGTTGTGCATGTCTCTATGTACATCTTTCTTCTCTTGGAAGTGTCATTTTGCCAGAAGGTGCACTGTACATCTTTCATATTTCAGAAGCATCCTTCCGCTATATGCTTAATTGCACATCCTTTATAATCTTTGTACTTGAATGATACCGGTGAGTCTCCATCTACAGTTGCGGCAATCTATTGTGCTCTGTCCATTGTTGCAATTGTGTTCTTATTACTTGGTATGCATTCCATGGGATGTGACTAGTAGACTAGTAGAAACTTCAGTGTAACGAATGCAAATTCTCTTCAACTTCTTTCGGCTACAAGTACATATTATCTCGGTGCTATTGTGGAAGCATTAATCGAGGATGTTTTTAATGGCTATAGGTTGTCATTTGGCTATTTTTATATATTTATATCCTCTAGATTTGACTATTTTTAAGTTCTGTACAGATGTCCCAGCTACCCATACTTTATGGATTTTCCCTTATCTCGACAGAAAATTGTATTCGCTTAAAAATTTCAAATGTTTAATGTTTCAGATAAACACATAATATATGATTGTTGATACCCCATTTTAATATTTTTATTTACAAGTTATATTAATATAGTGACAGGAAATTTAGAAGCTGAATCATCAAACAAATTATATATTAATAGAAATTTTTAGTTTCTGAATTGCAAAAAAATTGATACAGGCAAAAGATTTCTAGAGAAATCAAGAAGCCATTTCTTAAAGTATACCCTGACATGAACCCAAATTCTAAGTTGGGCCATCTTGGCAGTAAGCAACCTCACTTACTACTAAACCAGAGCTTCATGGACAATACCTTTCTGCATTGTCCTTCGCCAGACTGATACGGCGCTAGCAGATGCACAAGAAGTTACAACTGTGTGACTTTATCTGGCCAATATCAAACGGGTAGCTGTCATGCTCAATTGAAATTCTTTAAACAATTAAATATCTATAGATGTAAAACCTGTGCTTACACAGAAACTGTGCAAGCTGGTATTATGAAGCTAACCTGCAGTCATTATTAGAACATTTGCTATATAAAAATATCGACAGAATGACGCCAAGAATGCCTAGTCTCGTTCCTAGACACTGTAAGTTAATTTTCTCTCTCTTCTTATTTTCCGTCTCCTGCTCTGAAGATATGGGACCAGATAGGTCCCGTTGGCCCCGCCAGGTGATCTACAGTGAGCCAACAACCTTTCACAGATTTGAGCTCTGCTAGAGTCGACATATTTCCCGTACTACTAGCATGGTCGGCAGTTTCCCTGCAATGCCTTGTGGCCCTTCTCTAGATTGCAGTCATTATCGACATGATTGTCCTAATTTAAGTTTTTTAAAATTGCAGGGTCATATCCCTTATAGAACTCCTTTCCAGTTTAAAACGTCCCTCCTCTTCCTTAAAGCACATAATATGCATGGTAATTGATGTCTATTGTGATCCCTAGACCACAAAATAATTCCCTTGTTACCCACGTGGCAAAACACCAATAACATCATAAGAGCTCTAGGAATTCACCTCCATCCAAGCTTTTAAAGTAAGATTTTGGCAAATGCAATTTGTGATGAAAATATATCTTAAAGCTTTGAAAATATGCAGGATTCAAGTCTGGATTTATTAGATGAAAAATATGCGTAGTATTCCCTCACCTTCATATAATAAGCTTTTCTGATCTCTGCATCCGTGGCCTTGGAACTGACTCCTAGTGCGTCGTAAAACTCCAATTCCTTTACCATTTCAGCTCACTTAAGGATCGATCCTCTGACCTACTGGTTCAATACGGCTGAATTGAAAACCAATTGATTAAATTGAATGCCCTAATGAATAAGAGTAGGTGCAAAAATTTGCAAAATTGCTCTGAGGAAATAAAAGAAAAGAGAGACCTATAAGATTTTTTATAAAAGTACGTCATGATAACAGACAACGGGGATGTCTGATCATGCTTTTAGCTTTCCAACTCGAAAAGAGCACGTTAGGCTGGACACCCACACTGTTCATCATAGAAGACATTACGTTTCGCGTATTCAAATATTTGAATTTAAAAATGCATAGACGTTTCTGCGTTTGGCTGTCGGTTTGCCTTAGCGCGAGCTTTGGGAATATACATAGAAGCGCAGGAACTCTTAGGTTCACGATACGACCTAATGCTATTTTTATCAAACTAGGAGAGAGGGGTCCAAAATAGGGCAGGTCAACTTTGGAGGTCCACGTGGCAGTTCACGTGGACCAAAATTAAATTAAAATTTGCCCACCACATCACCCTGCCACTTGTACATATTTTAAAAAAAAAAAATCGAGCACCCCACCCCCTGTCACGTATCGTTTAGTCTAACCTGTCCAAAACGGGCCCATTTTGCCTTCCACCCGAAAGTGGAGCCCATCCGCCTCTTTAATTAGCATACACATCTACGTACATTGGATCGGATGGCCGTGTGCCCACGACAGCCTCGCCACCCTAAACGAATAGTTTAGAGCATTAATCGCTCACCGCCTCTTTCGTTACCTCCACTGACCAACTTGCCTTACGCGTCCCTTCCCATTTACTCGGATTGTCAAATGCGTAATTCGAAGATCAAGGTTCATTCAATGCTCCAAATTCTTGCATATCCCACTCACTCTCATTCCTTTTGTTTGCAAACATTCTTAAGTGTTCGTTTCGTTTCGCACCGATACTGGTTCGGCTCTCCACGCTTCATTGTTCGGCTCTTCATGCTTCTTCGTTCGGCTCTGCACTCTCGAGAGCTCCCTTTCTCTTTCAGGTGAGGTTTCTAACCTCACTCAGCCTGTACCAGTGTCTTCGAATAGGATGGTACTTTGCCATACACTTATTTTTTTCACAAAATTTTGTTGCGAAAATTTGTCTTTCAGAAAGATTAATAAAATGAAATGTGGGGAGGGTTTCACTGTTGTTCTTTTCCTCTACACTCGTCCATGCACTCATAATCTTTTGTTCTTCATTGCACAATGTTTGTTCTACATTGTGCTTTTCATATTTGCTTCCTTATACAAAATATGAAATGGGTTTGACTGGTTTAAATGGTTTTTCATTACTAGTAGACTTGTTCGATGAAATATAGAAAGGGTTTGACTGATTTTCTGCCATGCACTTGTATTCATGTGTTCGTCATTGCACAAACTTTAACTCTGCACTTTGTTTTTTACATTTGTTTGTTATTCCAAAATACGAAAATGGGTACAATATATTTGATTGTTACTACGAAATATTCATAGGGTTTTAATGTTTATTGTTTCAAGGGTTTCTGCCATGCATGTGCATTCGTGTCTTGCTCATTGCACAGACTTTAACTCTGCAATTTGCTTATAGTTATTCTGAAATATGAAAATGGTATGATTGGTTTTCATTTCGAAGATATTCTGGCATGCAATCGTATTATTTTGTTCTTCCATGCACAATAGTTTTGTCTACGAAATGTTTTTTTTATTTGATTGTTACTAGCATACATGGAAAGGGTTTCACTGGTTCAAAATTACAGGGTCTTCTGCCATGCACTTGTATTCATGTGTTCGACGGTGCACAAACTCTAACTATGCCATTTGCCTTTAATACTTTTTTGTTTTTCCCAAATATGAAAATGGGTTCAGTTGTTTTCATTTTGAAGATATTCTGCCATGTAATTTTATTATTTTGTTTTCATTTAGAAGATATATGTATATATATGTATACATATATGTATTTGTATATGTATATGTATGCAATTGTTTATGTATATATATGTAATTGTTTATGTATTATTTTGTTCTTCCATGCACAATAGTTTTGTCTATGAAATGCTTTTTTTATTTGATAGTTACTACCATACATGGAAAGGGTTTCACTTGTTCACAATTACAACCTAGTTTTCTACCATGCACTAGTATTTGTGTGTTCGACAATGCACAAACCTTAAACTTTGTCATTTGCCTTTAATATTTTTTGTTATTCCCAAATATGAAAATAAGTTCACTTATTTTCATTTCGAAGATATTCTGCCATGCAATTATATTATTATGTTCTTATATATGTAATTGTCTATATCGATATATATATATACATACATATATACATGTATATATATATGCTATATGCTATATGCATATGTACATATACATATATGTGTGTGTGTACATGTACACACACACATATATATGCTATATGCATATGTACATATACATATGTGTGTGTGTACATGTACACACACACACACATACATATATATATGTATATATGTATACATATACATGTATATATACGTATATTTATATATACACATGTACATGTATATATACATGTATATGTATATATACATGTACATGTGTATATATACATATATATACATGTATATATATACATATATATACATGTATGTATATATATGTATTTGTATATGTATATGTATGTAATTGTTAATGTATATATATGTGATTGTTATTACGAAATATGGAAAGGGTTACACTGGTTCCAATTAGTGGGTTTTTTGCAATGCACTTCTACTCGTGTGTTCATTATTGCATAAACTTTAACTCTACAATTTATATATATACACATATATATATATGCATATATGTATACATATATTTATACATACATACATATATATGCACTTGTATTTGTGCCTTCGTCATTGCACACACTTTAACTATGCATTTTGCCCTTAATATTTGTTTGTTATTCCCAATTATGAAAATGGCTTCAGTGCATTTCATTTCAAAGAATTTTTGCCTTGCAATTCTATTATTCTGTTATTTCTTGCACAATACTTTTGAGGGTTCCTTAACAATTCAAATTTATCGCCTATTTTAGGTTGTCTTCTTCCCAAATCACTAGATAGGCCTACAAACAGAGATAGACATTGAAAGAAGCCTTATCTCTTCAAAATATGCATGATATACCATGGATGATTTGATCCATGAACATCATGTATATCTTGAACAAATAAGACTTATATGTATGTATAGATTTGTTCATCCTATTACTATAGAAGGGCTCATTCCTATCAAGTTAAGACTCCCTTCAATGTATATCAATGTATGTCAATGTATATCACTTTCACAATAATTCACTCTGCTATTTTCTTTTTCTACTTCATTCTTACTACAAAATATTCTTTCTACTTCATTCTTTTTCTACTAAGTGTTTGACTGGTTGTCCTTTATAGGGTATCTTGCCATGCACTTCTATTTGTGTGTTCATCATTGCACAAACATTCACACTACAAATTGTTTTTTTATATTTGTTTGTTATTCTGAAATATGAAAATGGTTTGAGTGGTTCATATTTCAAAGATATTTTGTCATGCAATTCTATTATTATGATATTATGTAATTGTATATGTATATGCATATATGTATATGCATATATGTATATGTATATATATATAAATATCTATTATGTCTATATAATAAGGTTGTTTCAAGGAAGTGTTTCCTGCAAGTATTGGAGACAAGTGTGGAGAAAGACGGATATGTTGTAGCAAAGTGCAGAGAACGTTGTTGCAGAAAAGTAATGCACTAAGCCTAAATGAGATAAACCAAACAAAAAGCGGGAATTCAGATCGGGTTTTACATTCAAGGTAAAACCCTTGATTGTATTGATGTTTTTTGTTTGGGTTCCGCTCATTCAATCTAGTGTATTGCACAAGAGGGAATGTGTTGTTGAGTAAGCAATAGATGTATATAATTACTGTCTTTCCCCACCCTAAATGACTAGTTTAGAGTAGTAATCGCTTGTTGCCTCCTTCGTTACCTCCATTGGGCAACTTGCCTTACGCATCCCTCCGCACTTACTCGGACTGACAAGCGCATAATTTGGAGATCAAGGTTCATTCAATGCTCAAAATTCTCCCATATCTCACTCATTGTCATTCCTTTTGTTTGCATTTATTGTTGAGTGTTCATTTGGTTACACACCCATACATGTTTGGCTCTCCACGATTCATTGTTGGGCTTTGCATGTTTCATTGTTCGGCTCTGCACTCTCGAAAGCTCCCTTTCTCTTTCAGGTGTGTTTTTTTACCTCACTAGGCTTGTACCAGTGCTTATATATATTAAAACTAATAAATATATATATGAATACATACATAATGTGTATGTATGTATGTATGTATAATGTGTATGTATGTATTCATATATATTTATATATTTATATGTATGTATTCATATATGTATGTATGAACATATATGTATATCTGTATATATATATATATATTTATTTATATATATGTATTCATATATATTTATATATATGTACGTACATACATACATACATACATACATACATACATACATATATATAAATGCCAATCTCTTGTATGATATGCATATGTTTTCCACAAATCTATAAATATCTAGGGTTTCACACTGATGTTCACATTGAATTTTTCATTTAAACTCTTTATGCCATGGAATGCAAATATGTTGTATGTGATGTCAATGTTTGTCACAATAACTTGTAACTCGATATTTGGGGTTTCAACTTACACTATTTATGAATGTCAAGACATTTCAATTCAATTTTTGGGTTTTTTTTATTCTATTTGTCTGGGAATATATATCAATTGTATGCACTGTAAATGTTTGTCACCCACCACCCTGTAACTTAGTATTTGGGGTTTCAACTTGTACTGTTTATGGATGTCAATGCATTTCAGTTCCATAGAATGTGATTGTTACACACAATCTTCTTTAAGTGCTAAACATGTTGGTATATATATTTAACTCATGTACAGATGTTCAATTTGATTGTTCAATTGCATTCTTCAATTGGATGGTTCAATTGCATTGTTAAAAGTTATTGTTCTATTGCATTGTTCTATTGGATTGATCAATTGGATTGTTCAATTTTATTTTTCAATTGCATTGTTCAATTGGATTGTTCAATTTGATTGTTCAATTGCATTCTTCAATTTGATTGTTCAATTGCATTGTTCAAAGTAATTGTTCTATTGCATTGTTCAATTGGAATGTTCAATTTTATTGTTCAATTTAATTGCTCAATTGCATTGTTCAATTGGATTTTTCAATTCGATTGTTCAATTTGAATGTCATATATCTCATGTATATTCGTTAGGAGTTATTCATTTCATTCTTTTAGACATGTTGGTATATTCGGCTAACACTTGTTGTAAATTTGAGTCTTGTTCAATCTTCTTCGATGGTGTGCAATTTCAATTCATTATTGGCTTGGTGATGGTGAATTTCATTTCAAAGGTAAACACTAAAGGATACTATACTTTATTATTTTAAGTTAAACACTTTCTTTACTACACTTTTCTTATTAATGACTATTTTCATATATGTTTGTAGGATTGAGTTGGAGAAATTCACCATACCATTGGCCATCTCCAATTCATAGAGGTGAGGTTTTTAACCTCACTAAAGTTGTACCATTGTCTCCTGTCATTCCCTTTTCTTTCTTCTTATCACTTATTTGTTTTGTTATGGGTGTGTTGTGTTACTTAAGTTGAAGGTTATTATTTATTTTGTTGTTGATTTTGAACATAATATTTAAAGTGTTTATGTGATTATCCATAGATCGAAGGTTCTCTTGCGTTTTAGGTGCATCAACAATGTGCTCCATGATGTATATGGTGTCTAGGGTGTTTATGAACACTTCCAATATTGTGTTCATAAACACACTCAATTTTTCAAGGAAATATATGGTTCTCTTCATGCATCACTTTGACTTTAAGGGGTTTAATCTTTTCATTTAATTTATATCTATACCTATATATAACTTTCAATCTATATATCTATTTATCTGTGTATATATATATGTACATGGCATATATATATATATACACATTGATATATATGTAGATACACTCAATTTGTTAAGGAAATATATGGTTCTCTTCCTGCATCACTGTGACTATAAATACGTATGCACATACATATATATGTACATACTTATGCACATACATGCACTACACAATTGTGGAATTTTGAAGTGGCAAATGAATTATTGTTAAATGAGGAATAGAATAAGGCAGAATATCCTCGAAATGAAAACCAATCAAATCATTTTCATATTTCGGGATAATAAATAAATATTATAACCAAATTGTAGAGTTAAAGTTTGTGCAATGATGAACATAATAATAGGGGAGAGTGATAGTCAAATAAGTCAAACTTGCTCATGACATGCCTGTTTCAAAGTAACACCATTTGCCATTAAATATTCTCTTTCATTATATAGATAGACCTATATATATAGTCCTCAAAGTAACTTCATAGTCATCCATACAAACATAGGTCACATTCATCTCTACCATTCATTGTTGCCACCTCCCTATGGCATCCCTCCATAGAAATGCCCTCATAATCAAGTGTACTTATGTTGTTAGTGTTAACCAACATAATCTATTTAGTATATACTAAATTGAATGATATAATTTTTGGGCATTATAGTCGTTACCCTTAAATGTAATGTGTTTTTTGATTCACAAAAAAAGACTGAATAGTAATGTACCAAAATAAATAAACTTGAGATAAGACATAGAAACATGTTAATTTTTGTAGAGGTATAGCCTAAAATTAAATTTCAATTGAGCTAGTGATATCAAAAGGATAGATTACATCAAGTATTTCCTTATGAAGTGTTGTGGAATTTAGACATGTCTAGTAGACCTTTTTAATGACTATATGAAATGTATTGTCATGCAGTTTCAAATATTACATTATCAATATACACTGTATTGTATGTTGTATAAGATTATCAACATTGAATATATTTTCAGAAATGTAGAATAGATATTATAAACATAATAATTGTTGTAAACAAAATTGAAACAAATTATCTGCATAGAATATATTTTCTAATATGTAGATTATAAGACAACCATAAAAAGGTATTGACATAGTCATTAATGGGCCCCACACTAGAGCGCCTTAATATGCAATTGTAAAATAGTTTTTACCCACAAAGTCAACCAGGGTACTCGTATCACATTAATAAACAGATTTAGTTCAAATATATTAATGATATAGATGCAGCACAATGAAAATGCCATTCCTAACTACAACAAAACAAAAAAAAAATATAAGGCACTATTTCAGTTGGTCCCCTCCCAAACTCAATCGAATGCTCCAAGAAATGAATCTAGAGATGTGTTCTTGTCTCCTACTGTTGCATTTAGACTTGCGATAAATTGATTTGCATTTGCATTTGTCAATTGTGTGCAATTTACATTTGAAGGGGTTAGTGGTGAAGAAGTCGGGCCAAGTAGAAATTCAGTGCAACTAACTTGAGATAGGTTGGGACTCAAACACACATTGTCTGCAATAAAGAGAGGGATGTTAGTATTGGTTATATCTCAAAAGTAACCATGATTATCAGATAAGGGGGTTGCAGGACTACTTAAGCGTCTATCTTGCATCAATACTCTATGGGAAGCCTCAATCTCCCTTTCCTTCTTCTCTTGTTCTTTTTGTACCCTATCTTGCTCCTTCTTCTGCTCTCTTTCCTTTCTTTGCAACTGTTTCAATTGCTCTCTTTCCATGAGCTCAATTTCCTTTTCAATTTTTCTTTGTTCCTTCTGCTCCAAGGCCCGAATCTATGTCGCCTTTTTATCCTCAGTTTGTTGCCTCTTTTTGATTTTTAATTCCTCTAATTCTTTTCTTCTTCGTTCCTACTCCATTATGAGAGTCATGTAATTGTCAGCAATTAGCAACTGAGACTGTCAGCTCACCCAAAGAACACCACCAATAGACTTTCTCATTCTTTCATTGACTCTATGAACTGACAGCTTAAGGAAGTTACTGATCCGAGAACCAGTTTGGGTTTGAATTGTTTCATTGACTTGGGAGTCAGTAAACTCCTCCCAGTTCGGTGTACCTTGACTTTTGTGGCCACCATCTACATAATAATGCACTGTTTGTTTTGGAGGTGTGGTTGTTGGAGATGGGAATGTGAAATTCCCAATGTCTTCTTGTTTAGGCTGGTTGTCCATGTCCTCAAGTTGTTGCTCTGCACCTTCCTGCACTTGAGTATCCGTTGGATTCTACAATGTTTGTGACAGTTCATCTGTTGAAACATCAAGTCCTAAAAGACTAAGGAGGATGTTCTGCACTGCAGAAGCATCCTCGGTGTCATCAATATCATGTCTCGCTGAGACGCATGTTTCCCATGAGTGCATCAAAATTGAGGGGCCATATCCCTGTCCTTTTAAAGCTAGCTTTTGTGTTCGATGGAGTCATAGCTCTTCTTACTGCCTTGCTGCCTAACTCCGCCAATTATGCCCTTCTGATATCAATATTGGGCAATCTAGTGAGAAATTCAGCTCGTTCTAATTTGAAATATGCCTTGAATGGTGCAAACACGCTAACATCCAAAGGTTGTAGCACGTGAGAAGTATGAGCAAGCAGTGTAAGGAGGTCAATTCCTAACCTCCTTGCCTCTTGGATAGTTGACAATGCAACGTGACTTCCATGACCGTCAAAAATTAGAAGATGCCTAGTACTTGGTGACACACCCCTGGAACTGACACACAAAAATGTTCCAACCAGTCGAAGAAAAGCTCCTTCACCATCCAAGAGTATGCTTGGGTTGCCATAGTTGCATGTGGTTCACAACTCACAATGTAATTCTCTATCTATGTATTTCCCTTGAATAGATAGAAACCAGGTATGCTTTCGCCAAATGCATTAACACAACAGGGAATTGTTATCCATTCTCTGCTTTTTGGAATGATGTAGGAGACATTCATGCTGCCTCATCGTGCCAAGACCCTCATTGTTCCATTTCTGCTAGCTTGAATTCCCATTTCGTCATAGTTCCATATTATGTCAGGACCGTATGGGGTACTTTCATATGTTGTTGTCAGCGTTCTAAAAAATTCAGCTACTATTTCGGGTCTTAGGTTTACCACCCTATCTTTTTCAAGACCTTCAGCTGTTCGCAAGGTCAATTTTGGATGGCGCCTCTTGAATTCATTCCACCATAATTTTCCAAGCAACCCCTTCATGAAAGGGTTGGGTCTAGTCTAGCATATCTGAGCAACCTCTTACTTGAGATTGATAATCTCAAGCACGTAGCCAACATCTGCCATATCTATGCACCACTTTACAATCAGAGCCCCCTCCTCTTCTGTCAAGACTATTGGTGGACCCTTCTTTGAAGTAGTTGTTAGGCCACCTAACCAATTGCTAAGTGTTGTAGCTGGGATTTTCCATTTCTTCGCAACAACTCTTGTCGACATTCCATTTGTTTCAACATCCTCCAGTGCCCTGTCCATGTCTTGTGATGACCATTCCTTTTCCTTTGATGCTCTTTCCCACCTAATTACAGGTGCAGTAATCTCCTGGATAGCCTCAATAGGTTCAAGATTGGTGTTTGCTTCTACAACCAGTTGATGCTTGTGGGGGGTTCTTTATAGTCTCTTTCTATGTATGTGAATTTGTCTTTCCAGACTTGTTTTTTGGTTTGTACCTCATATTACCTTTAGATTGCACCTGTAGATATTAAAAAAGATGTTTGGAGCAATTAAAATTAATAATAATTGAACATTGTTGAAGTCACAATGATGCATGAACAGTTTGCTTTTCTTTAATTTATGCATCTTGATAGTTTGCAATTCAATGTTTGGTTTTTATGAACAGTTTGTAATGCAATTGTTGACACTTTGTAATGCAATTGTCTTTAATGTGCATGAACAATTTGTTTTTATTGAATATATGCATGTTGACAATTTGTTCAATTTTATTATTTGAATTGAAATGACTTAGAGCAGATCAGTTTAGTGAGACATGAACAAACATTGGTTAAACATTGTCAAAACGAAAGACAATGGTACAAGCGTAGTGAGGTAGAAAACTTCAACTGAAAGATAAAGGGAAATTTCTTGAGCGTAGAGTCGAACAATGAATTGTGGAGAGCCAAACATAAATGCATTGACATCGACAAAGAATATAAGTTGAAAACCCAGATATGGAGTTAAAGGGTAGTGGGTGACAAACATTTGCAATGCATACATCGTTATCTAAATTCAAATCCACTAGATACAAGTTTTATGCACTCTAAATGTTTGTCACCAGCTACCATTTCCATTTTTCTTATATTTCACCAGTCTAACCCTTTCCATATTTTGTAGTAACAATCACATATATATACTTAAAGAAATACATATATATACATAAACAATTACATATATATACATATACAAATATATATATATATATACATATATATATATATGAATATATATATATATATATATATATATATGTATATGTATATGTATATGTATATGTATATGTATATGTATATGTATGGAAATATGTCTATAATGTTTTTTTTTTCTTCCATGCACAATATGTATATATATGCATGGAAATATATATATATAGACAAATACATATATAAGAAAAGAATAATATAATTGCATGGCAGAATATCTTTGAAATGAAAACAAGTGAATTCATTTTCATATTTGGGAATAACAAACAAATATTAAAGGAAAATTGCAGAGTTAAAGTTTGTGCATTGTCAAACAAAGGAATACAAGTGCATGGCAGAAAAACCTGTAATTGTGAACCAGTGAAACCCTTTCCATGTTTGGTAGTAATAATCAAATAAAAAAAGCAATTCCTAGACAAAACTAGTGTGCATGGAAGAACAGAATAATACAATTGTATGCCAGAATATTTTCGAAATGAAAACCAGTGATACCATTTTCATATTTTGGAATAACATGAGAATATTATAAGAAAATTGCAGAGTTAAAGTCTGTGCAATGAGGAACACATGAATGCAATTGCATGGTAGAAACCCTCAAATGACAAACATTAAAACCCTATGAATATTTCGTAGTAATAGTCAAATATAAAAAACAATATATAGTGTGATATATTGTAACCATTTCCATATTTTGGAATAACAAACAAATGTAAAAGGCAAATTGCAGAGTTAAAGTTTATGCAATGATGAACACATGAATACAAGTGCATGACTAAAAACCAGTCAAACCCTTTCCATATTTCGTCGAACAAGTCTAATAGTAATAAAAAACCATTTAAACTAGTCAAACCCATTTCATATTTCCTATAAGGAAGAAAATATGAAAAGCACAATGTAGAGTAAACGTCGTGAAATGAAGAACACAAGATATTGAATAACACAATATATTGAAAAGTATAATGCAGAGTAAACATCGTGCATGGACGAGTATAGAGGAAACGAAAACTAGTGAAACCTTGAAATTAAACTGAAATGACTTGACATTCATATAAAGTGTAAGTTCAAACCCCGGATATTGAGTTACAGGTCATTGTGACAAAAATTGACATCGCATACAACATATTTGCATTCCCAGGCATAAAGAACATAAATGAAAAACCCAATGTAAACAACATCAGTATGAAACCCTGAATATTTATAGATTTGTGGACAACATATTCATAGCATACAACATATTGGCATTTGTAGGCATAAATAATTTGTAGCAGTAGAATACAGGTAGCTTCTTAGGGTATTGTTGTTGTTGCCTCTAGACTTTCTTCATATTTCTAGAGCAAATTGTATAACTGAAAATGAAAGTGGGACATGCTAAATAGAAATCGTAAGAGATTGAGTAATGCATTTTTGAATTTGAAAATCTCCTTATATGTTCAATGCTAGTTTGGTATGGAGTCTTTAATTCCTGTCTTTTTTTTTCAAATTTGAAATCTTGATTTGATGCCTTCAATTGCAGAGTTTGTATGTATTAATGGCATGCAATCCTTGTTTGTTTGACAGGGGATTTTGGTGGCTTTAACACCATTGTTTTGGTGGTTGTAGGTGGCAAAAAGGAGAAGGAACCAGTAGTAGAGAGCATTGATTTAACCAATGGGGCACATATGAATGATTGATTTTCATCTGAGTGTTGTGTTGGTGGGAAAGTGGGATGGGGGTTCGATTGGATTGGGTTTACTAGTGGGACAGTGTTAGCTCCTAGTTGTTCTCATGGCATCCCAACTATCAAAAAATTGGTTGTGATGTAATGCAAATGGTGACATTATAGGGGAGCTCGGGTTATACTAATTTAATATTTTGGGTGCATGTTTTAAAGCTACAGGCTAGTAACAAGTAACAAGCAATATGGCTTGTATGTTTGTGGTGTCAATGTACTTTGAATATTCTCTGACATGTAAGACTATGAATATCTATTTGTGTATGGGAGAAATATTCACTGATTATAACACAATTTTGACATTACAGTGATGCGTGTACCCTTGTTGACTTTGTGGGTGAAAATTGTTTTACAATTGCATATTAATGAGTTCTAGTATGGGGCCCACATAGGAATACTTTAGTCCCCAATATAGGCTCCCGCCCTACTTTCGACCCCTCTCCCCTAGCAATCGCACCTTGGTGTGCAATGGGTGCACCGAAGAGGTGTGGAAGGTCAATTAGGAAAAAATGTGGTTAATTTTTTGCATACATTTGTGTAGTACATGAGATCAATTGGTAGGTCATTTATAAAATGATATTGTTTATATATTATTATTATTATTACTATTATTATATTATAAATTTTATTTTATATTAACATACATATATTTTTTTTTCTAACCTATCCAAAGATCAATTAAACTATGAGTTTTTTTATAAATTAATTTAATTTGATCTATATAGAAATATATTAATCATTAATTATAATAATTTCATACTTATATTTAATATTTTGTATTCTATAATATAATATATAATAATAAAATAACCTATTTATACTATTATATATATTTACACCGATAGGTGTTTACAATGAAAGCCAATTCCTTGAGAATTTGTCTACATAAAAAAAAGTTGCTATTTTTTTGTTTTAGAATTTTTTTTAATGATGTTTACCGTACTACAAATGCAACAAATGCATAATCTTTGTTTTAGTTACTCCTTTTTTAGTAGTTGTCTTTTGTGAGAGCATTGGTTGTTGAAGAGAAAAGGTAATGTGCAATTTATTGTTGTTTCTAGTTAACAAGTTAAAGAACATTGCATCATACCTTGTCTATGCTTGGATATTTTGCATGCATGACTACCAATGTGCTTCCCACCATGTTTTGCATGCATTTCTTCTATATGCCTTCTATATGCTTGAGCAGATCCTTCTATCTTCTATGTTTAGATGAATATATGTACCTCGTTCAACGCTCCCATTTATGTTTTGAAGGAGTTAGGTTTTCTTTCTGAATTTAATTTGGATATGAATTTGCATCTTATTTCCTTTTATGCTTAACAATACTCCTACAATTCCTTTGGTGCAACCTTTGCACTCTAAGCTCCTCAACAATAATTTAAGTTGAAAGATATGTCAAATTTGGTATTTGTATTTAGTTTTTATGTGCTCTTTGTTGTGTGATGGGATTGAATGGGTTTTGTATGATTGCCTTCAAGGAATTTTAAGTCTTAATTATGTTGATGTACATTTGAATTTCGTTCTTAGAAACATGTAATCAAAAATTTGGTGAATTATAGCAAAAACACTTGCTTAATAATATATAGGCGAGGAGGTATGCATTAAGGTAAATTTTATGAAGTTCCAGTTGATATCAACACGTGCCTTGGAGTTATCAATTTTGATGCTCATTCTTTCTCTTATTTGTTGATTGTTGTAGCTTGGATGTGTAAGCAATGCCTTTTAAAATTTGTTCTACCTTTTAGACAACATTCTTGCTACTTTGAGATATTTTTTAGCACTTTATTTTCCCTTGAACGATCAATTTTGGTTACTATTATAAGCCAAGTAATGTATAGTTAAAAGAGATTTGTAGGCATTAAAATTTGTCGCATCATTTAATTCAGTAATGAATAGTGATAGATTGGTATTCACACTCTTTTAAATTGTCTTAAGATTTATTTATTCCTTTACTGTCTTCATTCAATCTCTTTCATTGTATTTATAAATATTTGAAAACACTTATTGTAATGCATTGGGTTTGTAGCCTTGTCCTTGTTAAGAAAGAGCAAGGCTTCATTGTCTTTATATCAAAACTCAGTATATTTTGAGTGCGACTCTCAAAGTGAAGCAAAAGCCTCTCAGCCTTTTGTATTATCATCAGTTTTCTATATCTATACTTGATGTAAGCAACATCAGGGCTTTCTAAACTCAACTTATAAATTTATAAATTTGATCCATTAAGGTCTCTGCTTATAAGCTTATAAATTTATATAATTTGGTGATTTACTTGCAGTAATGTTCTTAACCTTTTTTTATAGATCATTTTCATTGCATCTATTCTTTTTCAAACCATTTTTCATATATATCCACCACTTTTGGTTAAAGATGTGTAAGTGTTTTTTATCATCGTTGAAGATTTTTCAATGTTCTTATGAATTTTTCTTTCAAATAAGCTTACAGTACAAAATTAAAAGTAAAATAAATTTATAAGAAAAATTTCTACATAAAATTTTAAATTATAATAGACATCACACAAGATATGGATTGATATTTTTTTTGGTGTATAAACCCTGGTAAGGGACCAGGGACCCGATCAAAAAATGAAGCTGCAGAACCAACAAGACAAGGCGCAGCAAGGAGGGAGAAACCCAGGTTAGAATCCCAATGGCCACCACAGAAAGCAAGACGACCCCCAGGGAGCCTAGTGAGATGGCCTCAAATCAAGCGAATATAACATTATATCATTTTGGAGCAACCTTAGAAGATCAGCGGAGTAAGAGAATTGGAGCATCCCAAAGCCAGCCGAGCAGCTATCTTTAGCATCGATGCCTTGATTGGCGGCCCAATCAACAGCCATGTTTCCTGTTCTTTTTATATGGGATAATTTGAAATTAGAGAATACCTTCGACAAGAGCTTGATCTCACACAAAACCTGCTCTAGTCTCCAATTGTTCGAAGCCTTTTTCTCAACAAGATCAATTATCAATTTTGAATCACCTTCAATCCAAAGACTGGACCAACTTTTCTCTTTTGCTATCCTAAGGCCTTCTCACAACGCATAAGCTTCAGCAATGTTATTGGTGTCCACTCCGAGGTTGAGGGAAAAGTAACCTAGCGGCTGCCCATGCTCATCTCTGAAGATCCCACCCCCGCCAGCCTTACTAGGGTTGCCACGGGCTGTGCCATCGAAGTTAAATTTTATCCAGCCGTGGTCTGGGGGGAGCCAACTAATCTCACCTTGGTCTTCTAGCCTCTGAGCAACCTTCAAACCCAGCCATCGAAACCTTGGCCACTCATTAGCCCAATCAGATTCCTGGGCACAAATAAGCCAATCTTTACCTTTCCTGATATCCCCTAATTCTCCAATAATATTTTCTATTTGATCCCACACTTTATCAGCATCTCTTTCCTGATCGCAAAAAACCCTTCTATTTCGTTCAAGCCAAACATTCCAGATCAGAAGAGATGGGAAGACGTCCCACACAAGTCTAAGACCTTTGCTTTTTATTTTAAGGTCCCAGCCATCCAACAACATCTTTACATCCCTAGGAGTAGCCCAGCTAAGCTTCCAGCGGGATAGAAACCTTCCCCAGAGCACCTGAACATAGTCACATAAAAGGAAAAGGTGGTTGCCATTTTCACAAGCAGATTTGCAGAGGGGGCAACAAGAAGGGCCAGATCTACCCAACTTCACAAGTCTGTCCCAAGTGAGAACACGATTCTTCCAGGCAATCCAGAGGAAGGAGCTGGCTTTCGGCAACCCATACTTACACCAAATACGGGCAATAACCATGGGATCCACTTTGGATCCTCTGCAGAAGTAATTGTTGAAGACCTCCTTGACTGCGGCCTTTCCAGACCCACTAAATTGCCACCTCCGTTTATCTGCCTCCTCTGAGAAAGGAGACTTGCTGATGATGGATAAAACATCTTTCCAAAGCCTCTGATAATCCCCTTCCAGCCCTTCTGGGGTCTTCCAAGCCCATCTATCATCAACCTTTTTCTTGTAGTCCCTTACCAAAACGCCCATAGTGGGCTCAACTAATGAAGCCAAGTTGGTAAAAACCTGCATATTAACCAGTGGCTCTCCAGCAGCCCACGGGTCCCTCCAAAACCTAACCTTGGACCCCAACCCAACTTGCCAAACTAATTCGGGCAAAAGGATTCTAGAGCTGATTCTAACAAAATTCGAGATGCCTGACCCACAAGGCAAGACTGAGTTCACCTCAAAAAAATGCTCCGCATCGTTTTGAAGGTATTTTGCTTGGATTACTCTGCTCCATAACTTGTCCCTTTCCTCATACACTCTCCAGCCCAGCTTCGCACCCAGGGCACAGTTCATATCCTTGAGATTGCGAAACCCAAGGCCACCAAACTTTTTGGGCTTGCAGGCTACAACCCACTTGACCAAATTGAATTTGAATTTATCTTCTGAACCCCTCCAAAGGAAAATTCTTTGTGTTTTCTCCAAGGTTTTAGCAATTTTGCTTGGGATTTTGAAAACAGTTATTGTATATATTGGAACAGCAGCCAAAGAAGCCTTGATCAGGGTAGCACGGCCAGCCAAAGACAACCATTTTCCTTTCCAAGAGGCGAGCTTACCTTGGACTTTATCAACAACTTTTCTCCATTCATCCTCAGAAGCCCTACTGCTAACCAATGGCAAGCCTAAATAATTGCTAGGAAGAAGACTAATATTGAACCCTAGGATTCTTTGGACCTCACGAGCATCTTGACAATTCTCTTTAAGGAAAAAGATACAAGATTTGTTTAGATTGATTTTCTGGCCAGAAGCCTTCTCATAATCAGATAAAATTCTCTTTAGTCCCGAGGCTTCCCTGACAGAGACTTCACAAAAAAGAAGGGTGTCATCAACGAATTGAAGATGGGTGAGATTGGAGCAACCACTAGAAACTTGCAGCCCCTTGATTTTACCTTCAACCTTGGCTGACCTTAGAGCATAACTCAAAGCTTCAACCACAATCAAGAAGAGGAACGGTGAAAGGGGATCCCCTTGTCGCAGGCCACGCTTGGCCTGGAAAAAATCAGTCGCTCTACCATTGATCAAAACAGCATAATGGACTGAGGAAACACAGCTAAAAATCCAACTACACCAAGCTTCTCCAAACACCATTTGCTTCAAAACAACAAGTAGAAAAGCCCAAGAAACCCTATCATAAGCCTTGTTCATATCCAGTTTGATGACCATTCCTTCCTTCTTTTTGCTTTTGATGGAGTGAACCACTTCATGAGCAATAACTACACCATCCAAAATCTTCCTGCCCTTCAAGAAGCCACTTTGTTCTTCAGTGATAATATTTTCCAAGCAAACCTTAAGCCTTGTGGCCATAGCCTTGGCAATGATCTTGTAAATGGAGTTACAAAGAGATATAGGTCTATACTCATCAAAATATTTGGGGGCCTTAATTTTGGGAATAAGAGCGATAGACGTTGAATTCCAAGCACTCATCATAGATTTCCTCAATCTACACTCTTCCGCAGCAAGCCAGACATCATCACCCACGAGATCCCAAAACTTGTGGAAGAAGCCAGCTTGAAAGCCATCGGGCCCGGGAGCCTTAAAAGCTCCCAGAGAAAAGGCAGCAGATTTAATTTCTTCCTTGGAGAATGGCGCCATCAGCTTTGCATTCATAGCCTCATTAACCAAAGTAGGAATATTTGATAGACATTTGGTTTGGGCATCAAGATCGACCACGTCAGTGGCACCAAGCAGGTTTTGAAAATAACTCCTACCTTCTTGCCTTATTGCGTCAATATCTTCAATGGTTGAACCACCCGGAACCTCGATTTGCAATAATTTGTTGTGGTTTCTCCTAATAACAGTGGACATATGAAAGAACTTGGAGTTACTGTCGCCTTCCTTCAACCAATTAATCCGAGACTTTTGGAGCCAAAATAATTCCTCCATACACAGAATCCTGTTTAATTCTTCTAGCTTATCTTTTTCCCTTTCCTTGGCAGGGAGGGAGAAACCGGAGCTAGCACAATCGTGCTCGGCCTTGGCCAATTCCTCTTCTACTTTGATTTTTGCAGCAAAAAGATTTCCCATAACATTTCTATTCCAAGCCCTGGCTTGCTATCGGACTTCAATAAGTTTTTGATAAAGGATAAAACGCTTATGCCCTTTGAATTCCTTCTGCCACCAACCAACCAAGGCTCCAAGGAAGCTCAGATGCTCATACCAGAAGGCCTCCATCTTGAAGGGATACCTTTAGGCTTTTGACCAATCGAACTGACCAATCTTATAGGCCAATGGTCAGAGCCACCAAAATCACACACTTCAGAGAAGAAGGTAACCGGCTGCAAGAGCCATTCTGAGTTTATTAAGAATCTATCTAATCTGCACAAAATGTTGGCATCCCCACTCCTCCTATTGGACCTGGTAAACCAGCCCACCTTAGGTTGCATATCTATCAGTGAAAGCTCATCACAAAATTTTCTAAAACCATTCGATCCCAGGCTTCCCACAGCTCTGCCTCCTTTTTTGTCCACAGGGGCTAAAATGGCGTTGAAATCTCCGCCCACAATCCAATTCTCCTCTGGATGTAGGGCCCTAAGGTCAACCAGGTGATTCCAGCATCTTATCCTTTCACCTTCCTGATTTGGCCCATAAACATTTGTAATTAAGAACCTTTTTGAGACCTGAACATGCCTTAATTCAACGGTGAGAGCATTAGCATCACCTGAGATCTCAGTACCAACAAACCTAGATTTATTCCAGGCAGTCACTAGACTGCCAACTGAACCAACTGCGCCAATCGCATAGCCATTAGCCGAATTCCAGATTCTGTTCAAAACCTTGAACATATCTTCCTTTCCTAGCTTAGTTTCTTGCATCATGAACACATCGGGCGCTTCCTTCTCAATCACTCGTTTGACCAGACGGTACTTTTCCTGGCCCTTCAGGCCACAGACATTCCAGCTCAAAACCTTCATTTCTTAGGGGGAACCAGGGAGTGCTCGCCCCCATGCTTCACAAATTTTTTCAATGTATCCTGCGTCCCTTTACCTATGTCAACCAAGGAAGCATTTTTTGCCTTACTGGCATCCGTCTTCCTGCCCCTTAGAGAGGGGCCCCCTGCATCCATTAAGATATTTTGTTTGCCTCTCTTCCCGCTTCTGGTTTGAATTTTCCAATCATTTTCCTTATCCTCTGAAACCACATCTTCGTCTGAAACTTCTGCCCCACCAGGTGGCAGGGAGGCAATTTTACGCTTTGTTACCAAGGAAGGACCCTGGGCTATATTGGACTCAGAGAGACCCTCGCACACAAAGATGTTATCCTCCTCAAAGGGCATGGCTGGAGGAGGCGGTAGCACCTTAACAGTATTCTTCGGCGAGGAGACATACTGATTACCCAGAGCTGGGGACCAAGTAGGCGACTTGTCCAACTCCGGAGGCACAGATTTCGCATGAGACTCGGGAACCTTATGAAGAACGGATACGCCATTTGCTTCTGAGGAAATATTTACTTTCGGCTGCTTGGTTTTAACGCATGATCTCGCAAGATGCCCTACCTTCCGGCATTTGAAACACCGAAAAGGAAGGCATTCATATTCCAACTCTTGAAGCCGTAAACCGATTGCCGAGGACAGCAAGATGGAATGTTTAAGAGGTTGGCTTAAATCCAAATACACACAAATCCTTGCAAAGGGAGCCACCTTACCAAGCTGCGGCACCTCAGAGCAGGAGATGAAGGAGCCCAGCGCATTACCTATGAGCTTGAAAATCTCCTTCGTCCAAAGCTCCAGCGGCGGCTTAAACATCCTAATCCATACAGGGGCTTGCCGAATCAATTCTTTATGAGGATCAAAACCTGGCGTCCAGGTCCGAATGTAAAGCCCCGAATTCCCCATAAACCAAGGACCTCCCTTCAGAATGATGTCTCTCTGGGCCTCTAATTCAAATTCAATCTGCAGGAACCCTAGGGCAAGGAAGCACACCTCGGCTTTCAGCCCCAGCCATTTACTAGTGATCCATTCCTTATTTTTTTTCAAAGGAGGCCAAATACCAATGAATTTCGCTATGACCGCAGTCTTTCTGAGCTTTTCTACCTTAGAGTTCAGGAACGAGTCTGGAATGGCAACAACCGGGATGTCATCGGAAACCTGAAGATTGACATTGCCAGCCACGACCCAGGTTTTACAGGGGACATCATGCCTTGATTCTGCTTCCAGCAGCAGGGCCTCCAATGCCTTATCACTGTTGCTTTTGACTCCCTCGTCGTAATCAATTTTCACCGCTTCAAGATTTTTGCATCCATCCAGTAAGATTAATTCCTTATATGGATTGATATTTTTTAAGTATATTTATTTAAGTAAGATTTTCCATTCTAAAGTAATAATTATTTATAAATATAGAGTATGAAACAAATATGTTCAAAAAAGATCAAGTATAAAAAAGAAATGTTAAATTATTAGATATAAATAGAAGTTTCTAAAATTTAAAAACTTAAGTATAAAACAAATATTCTAAATTTATTATTTCATTTAAGCAAGTTTCTAAATTAATATACTTAAAATTATCTTTTTAAAACAACATATCTCTTGAGATTTATTTAAGTAATCTTTTCTAATAAAAATAATTATTATTTATTATTTATAAAGAACTATACATAAAAAGAAGTTTCTAAAATTTATAAGATAAAGTATGAAAAAACTTTTTAAAATTTACTATTGCATATATAACTAAGTTTTTATATTAATATACTTAAAATTAAAAAAAATTAAAAAATATTTAAAAAATAAAAATATTCTTTGATTCATTGTAAAATGATCTTTAATATTAGAATAGAAATAAAATTATAAAGAATGAAAAATAATTGTTCTTTTTAAAATTATAAATAAATTAATGTATTTAAAATTAAAAAATTGAAAACTAAATAAAAAGGAAATATTCTAAATTTATTATTACACATAAAAATATGTTTCTAAATTGATATATTTAAAACATTTAAAAAAAACAATATTTTTAAAAATTTGAAAATGTTTCAAAGGAATAATCATTACATTCTATTTTATTCAAAATTAATATATATACATATAGAAATATTAATGAAACAAATATGTTCAAAAAGATAAAGTATAAAAAATATATGTTAAATTATTAGACATAAAAAGAAATTTTTAAAATTTAAAAACTTAAGTATAAAACAAATATTCTAAATTTATTATTTCATTTGAGTTTCTAAATTAATATACTTAAAATTAAAAAATATTCAAGATCTTTTTAGAACAACATATCTCTTGAGACTTATTTAAGTAATCTTATTTTAATAAAAATAATAATTATTTATAAAGTATGAAAGAACTTTCTTAAATTTACTATCGCACATATAACTAAGTTTCTATATTAATATACTTAAATTTAAAAATATTAAAAATATTTTAAAAAGAAAAATATTAAAATGATCTTTAATATTAGAATAGAAATAAAATTATAAAGAATGCAACGTAATTTGTTCTTTTTAAAAATTCTAAATAAATTAATGTATTTAAAATTAAAAAAATTGAAAATTAAATAAAAAGGAAATATTCTAAATTTATTAGTATATATAAAAATATGTTTCTAAATTAATATATTTAAAAACAATGCAAGGAACAAATAAAGTATCATCTTTTGGTATGGTGAGCAAATGAGGAACTGTGGTTTTCGTTGCACCATGGTCCAGATTATGAGGAAGGCCAAGCTCGATGGCCCTTCAACAGAAGAAAAGAGGAGGCGCCATTAATGTAGGGAGGCATAATAGTTATGACAAGGCTTGGCAGCCCGTAAACAACAAAGTTGTATGGAGGATCCGTGGTTTCTCGCGGCTTGCAATGTGAGGGAAGGATAGAGGCTTAAAGATTTCATTCCGCATAATCGGGAAGGGGCGAGTGGATTTCAAAGCTAAAAAAAATTGGCATCCAAAGAACCAGACTGAGAATGGAGAGCCAAGTCAGGTTTTAAAAAACTTTCTTCATACTACTATGGTTACCCTTTTGATAGATAATAATGAATGGAATGACTCTATTAGTACATTCAAAGCTCGTGCTATCTTTGTGCGCTGGGGAGGGCATTGGCCGGCACTCACAAAAATGAAAGAGTGGTGTGATGCTAACTGGGGTAAAGGATGTGATGTTAAAACCCTGGAAAATGGTTTCTATCTGGTGGTATGTCAAACTGATCGAGACAAAGATTGGATTTTAAGGAGTGGACCCTTCTCTATAGATGGCCGAGGTCTTTTCATTCTAGACTGGACCCCAAATTTTGATCCAAATAAGGCAAAATCTGTGGAGTCTGAAGTTTGGGTTAGCCTGAAAAATCTTCCGCAAGAATACTGGGATCAGGAAACCCTAAGGAGTATTGGAAACAAATTGGGTTTCTTTGTAAAGTCGGAAATTGCGGTTGAAAAAGCGGACTGCAGTATGTTTCCAAGGATCTGTATTCTAAGACAGATAATCCACCCTCTACCGAAAATGTTAGAGTTGAAATCTAGTGAAGGTATGTGGTGTCAGAATCTGGTGGTGGAGGATCATAGTAAGACGCTTAGAAATGTGGTGGATTATGGGTTAGCTGAGGTCTCGGGGGTGCAGAGTGAAAAAGGTAAAGGTGTTGTTCAAAATTTGCCTGCGGAGGAGGTGATTGCTCTCACAGAAGCTGTGGCTATTGAAAACTGGCGTGTTTCCAAGGAATGGGGCTCTTTGGAGGTTCTAATGAAAAGTTCAAGGCAAGTCTCTGAAGAAGAAACCGCCTCATGGGATTTAAGCAAAAAATAGGAAATTGCTTTTTGTCATGAAAAAGAATGTGCTTGGGGCTCACAAAATCTAGTTTCTATGGGGTTGAGTCCGAGAGAGGCTAAAAGCTCTGGGGAGGGTGTGGAAACAGAGTTAACTCTGGCAACCCCAAACAAAATCACTGCGGTATCAAACAAAGTGCAGATTTCAGAGGTGGAGGGGTTTTCTAAAACTCTCTCATCTATATATGGGGAAGAGCAAAGCATGGATCTGGGACAGAACACTATGAACGGTAATGGGCTTGGTGGTTTTGAAAAACCTGATGATGTTTGCCCCCAGCATTTCACAATCATTGAAAGTAGGGATCAGATGATTGATATGCTACAGGGGGATGGGGAGAATCAAGATGGTCTAGATGGAATAGTTTTTAAAGACATCCCAATATCTCCTATTCGAAACTTAGACAGTGCCTTTGAAGGGGTTAAAGACAGTGGGGGATCTTTGGAAAGGTCGGGCTCCAGTTCAGCTACAGATTCGGAGGAGGAAGATGAAGATCTATTGGGCTTAACTAATCAAATTGGGTTAGTGGAGAAAAGGTCGCTAGATCAAACCTCTGCACAGAATAGTAAGGTCAAGGTTGGTGAGAAACGTAGGCGTGGTCCTAAAACAAACAAGATGCGCCTTGAAATGGCTGGAAATGTTGTAGGTCAAAGCAAGTTGAGATCGGGAAAAGGCTATGCCTTTTCCCGGCAGCCATGAAAATCTTATCGTGGAATGTCAGGGGCTGCAATGCCTCTGACAAAATCCATTTGATCAAGCGATGTTTTGATCAAACGAGATCGAGTATTGTTTTGCTTCAAGAAACAAAAATCAAGGAAAAGGATTTTGATAGCTTTCTAAAATGTTTTGGAAGGTGGAAAGGGTGTCTCTCTGGGGCTATTGGGGCCTCTGGTGGCCTTGGGATTTTGTGGGATGAAGCTCTAGTAAATGTCAGAGTGGAGCGGCAAGATCGAAGCTGGCAATGGATTAGTGTGGACTCAAAACAGCTAGGCGCCAGTTTTGATATTCTCAATGTTTATGGCCCTCCAGGTGGTGCTCAGAAACTTCAGTTATGGCAAGAGATTTCTTTTGTTTTGAATACAGAAAGAGATAGAATCTTTCTCTTAGGGGGTGACTTTAATGCCATACTCCAACCGTCTGACAAGCTTGGTGGTGTTTGTTGGGCTAGTCAAAACCAGAAGGATTTTAGTAATTTTGTAATGCAGAATGGGCTTATTGAACTTCCTTTCAGAAATGGGGTCTTCACTTGGACAAATAGGCGAAGTGGTTTTCTGAACATAGCAGAAAAACTTGATCGTTTCTCTTTAGCTGGGGAATGGGCGGAACAGCATTGGCTATGTGAGGCGGAGGTAACCCCCATAACAGGTTCAGATCATTATCCGATAAGTCTGAGAATTCAAGAGGAATTAAAGCCGGCCCGATGTCCTTTCAAGTTCGAAGCAATGTGGCTGCGGGCGGAAGGGTTTAAGGAACTAGTGGCAGATTGGTGGGAAAATGCCCCGGTAAGTTCTGGTCATAAAGCTTTTGTTTTTGTTAAGAAGCTTCAATTTCTGAAAGAACAGTTAAAAAAGTGGAATAGGGAGTCTTTTAAAAATATTTTTTCTGAGAAGTTAAGGTTGGAGGAGGAATTAAAGATTCTTCATTCGAGAGTTATTGAAAATGGGATGTTTGAAGAAGATTTTGAAATGGAAAAATCTTTAAATAAGTCCTATTCTGAGATTCTTGCCCGTGAGGAGGTTTTTTGGAAGCAGAAATCAAGGGAATGTTGGCTAAAAGAGGGTGACAGGAACACTAAGTTTTTTCACAATTCAGTTAAAGTTCGCAGAATTAGCAATAAGATTTTTGAAATCAAAAACAGTGAAGGCGTTTCACTGACAGATGAAACTCTAATAGCCAAAGAAGCAGTGCATTTTTTCTCTGGGTTATGCAAGGAAAACAGAAATGCTGCAAATCTCGATTGGAAAATTTTGGAGAACATTCCTAAATTGGTATTAGATGCACAAAACATTATGTTAATGGAAAAAGTTTCCTTGAAAGAAGTTAAAAAAGCAGTTTTTGGGCTGGGGGGAGACAAGGCTCCAGGGCCGGATGGTTTCCCTACCTTTTTCTTCCAAAAATTTTGGAAAATTTTGGCACAAGATATATTGGAAGTGGTGGAAGAATCTAGGAGGAGTGGTTTTGTGTTAAAGGATTTGAATAACACATTTATAGCGCTAATTCCAAAAAGAAATGAACTAGTGACTTTTGAAGATTTTCATCCAATTTCACTCTATAACACCATTTACAAAATTATTTCAAAAGTGATAGCCAACAGGCTAAAAAAAGTTTTACCCTCGGTGATATCGGTTGAGCAGAGTGGTTTCTCTCCAAACAGATCCATTTTTTAAGGTGTTATTGTTGTTCATGAGGCTATTCATTCAGTAAGAATGGCAAAAGTGGAGAAATTTATGGTGAAATTGGATATCAAAAGGGCTTATGATGAAGTGAACAGGAGTTTTCTTTTAAAAGTCCTAGAGAAGTTTGGCTTTTGCAGTGAATGGGTGGCCTGGATTCAGAATTGTATCAGCACTCCTCGCTTCTCAGTCCTGTTAAATGGGAGTCCCCAAGGTTTTTTTGAATCAAGTAAAGGTATCAGACAAGGAGATCCTATTTCTCCTTTCCTCTTTATTATTCTAGCAGAATCTTTAGGGAGGTTGATTGTCAAGAAAAGAAGCTATGGGCAGTGGAAAGGCATTGCTGTTGCGGAAGGGATAGATCCGATCTCGCATCTACAATTTGCTGATGATACATTTCTCATGGGGGATGCAACCATTAGAGAGGCTCGGGTGATGAAAGCCTCTTTAGATGAGTATGGGGAGGCCTCTGGCCGATGCATAAATTGGCGTAAATCTGAGATTTTCTTTTTTTAAGTCCCCATAGCAAAACAAGTTGAAATTTGTAGGATTTTGGGTATGCGGGTAGGCTCACTTCCTGGTAAATTTTTAGGTATTCCTCTGTTTGGGGGATCTAACAAAGCTGGTATTTGGAAGGATCTGGTGGACAGCTGTTTAAACAGAATGAGTGGGTGGAAAAGCAAATGGTTAACAGCTGTTGGGCGTTTGCTCCTGTTAAAAAGTGTGGTTTCAGCTATCCCTGTTTTTTCCATGATGTGTTTGAAAATTCCGAAGGTGGTGAATTCAATTAGGCAGAGAATGCGAAAGTCTTTCTGGAATGGGGCAAATGATCATGATAAAATACCCTTGCTAACCTAGGAGAAAATCTATAGTTCAAAAGAGAAGGGAGGGGCTGGTCTGAGAAATTGGCACGTAATGAATGAAGCCTTAGGTGCGAAGCTGGTCTGGAGCATCTACACAAACCCGAATCTCTTATGGGTGAAAATTCTAAAGGCAAAATACTTAGATTCAATGGAGGATAACCGGATTTTCACCATTAGAAATCCAGTAAAGGGTTCGGCTATTTGGAACTTTATTGTTGCTTGTAGGCCTATGATTGTTGAACACATTACATGGCAAATTGGGAATGGGTTGAAAGCAAAATTCTGGGATGACTCATGGAATGGGTACCCAATTCTAAAGGATGCTGATGGATCACAGGATCTAAGACAGTTTTTTATCCAAAAATGGGGTGATAAAGTATGCAACTATTTAGAACTCAAGTAGGGCCCTTTGGGCCAGGAATGGGTCTGGAAAGATGTCGGCTGTGACGAGCTTTCTGGAGTCCAAATTCAGAAAATGAAGGATTTTCTGAAGGGGCATCAAATACTCCCCACAAATAATGCTGATAAAGTGATTTGGTGTGGATCGATAAATGGGAACTACTCGGTTAAAGTAGGTTACCAGCTTTTGGACTCTGGTGTGGAGGAAGTCTTTTGGGCAAAAAATTTGTGTTGGAGCAAGGAATGTTTACCCAAGGCTGATGCCTTTGCATGGCTGGCAGTGAAGGGTAGAATTCTTTCAGGGGAAAGAAGGAAGCGTTTGGGTTTAGCTGGACCAACAAAGTGTGTCCTCTGTGATGAAGCGGAGGAATCTACTGATCACTTACTTTTACATTGCAAAATGGCTTCCTCTTGCTGGGATGCCCTTCAGTTAAAACTTGGCTGGCAAGGTCCCTGGCAAAATACAGTTAAGGGTGTTTTTGAAGGGTGGCCACATCCCTCTGGTGCTTCCTTTTTCTCAAGTGTTTGGGTAGTAAGCCCGTCAATAGTGATCTGGGAACTTTGGAAGGAACGGAACAGAAGGATTTTTGAGGACAAGAAGAAATTTGTAACAAGAATCAAAAACAGAATTGATCTTGCAATAACTGAACTGGTAAATGCTGCGGTGTCTCTTTCTCAATGCCAAAAGCTTTCCTTTTCAGGGGAAGATAGCAGGTTTCAAAGAATGTGACCAGGTCTAAAGGTACATTTTGGGAATATGAGAGCGGGGCAAGGAGAAGCACAAATTTCACAGAAAATGGTTGTATGGGAAAAACCGAAGGATGGATGGTTTAAGGCAAACTTTGATGGAGCTGCAAAAGGCAACCCTGGTCCATCAGGAGCAAGGGCTATCATCCGTGATAGCCAAGGAAATTTGATAGCCTTTGGGGCTCGGAAGTTGGAAGATGGATCAAACAACATTGCGGAGGCAAAGGCGGCCCTTTTGGCTGTAGAATTAGCGCAATCGTTGGGAGTCAAAAATTTACATTTAGAGGGTGACTCGCAGGTTATAATTCAAGCAATAATCAATGGTGGCGCTTTGGCTTGGCATTTGCAAGCATATGTTAGTGTCATTATAAGTGTCTTAAATTCTTTTGAACATTTTGAAGTAAGTCACATTCGGAGGATGGGTAATGTTGAAGCGAACCGCCTGTCCAAATGGGCGACGTCTTTTGATGTGATTGGGGAGCTAAGGAAGGAGGACTTCCGTCAGGTGGTGATATCTGATTTTTAGCTCCTTTTAAATTTATCCCCTTTCTTTGGTAATGGTTACTGCGGGTTCTGTCATCGCAAGTTGTTTGGGTGAAGTGAAGGAGGACGGAAGTCAGAGGTATGCATTAATATGATGTACCGTGGGAGGACAAACGGTTTCTACGGCAGTAGAGGATGTCAATTTTGTTACAGGTGGGAGGCGACGGATTTGACAACTTGAATGATCCGCGCCGGCAACTTGGAAGTCTGGTTGAGGCAATTTGCATTGGAAAGGATAGGAAGGTAATGATTTCCTGGTACGCACTTTGGGTAGTGAGGTCACAGGTCTTAAAGTTTGGCAGGGGAAGGACAGGTAGGAAATGTATCGTGTCTTTCGAAATGAAGGCCTTTTAAATCACGCAAATGAAGCATCTGGCTCTCATTTCAAACTTCCTTCTGGTGAAAGTTTGAGTGCGAAGTGTGAGAAAGAGTGGTGTGAAAGCTGCGATAATGGAAGCAATGTATGGCTTTTCAACAAAGCTCCAACAGCAAGGCTTTTTTGGTCCTGTATCGAAGTTCAAGCTGAAATACTTGTTAAAAAAACCGCAGGATGAGGTGATAGAAGCAGTGTTGGAGACATTGGGACCGCATTTCATGGAGGCCACCCACCGAGGATGCTTGAATACCGACATTGCTTCGATGCTGTTTGCGTGGGGTATGGAATTGAATGAAGATGTCGAAGTAGTTAAATGGGTAGTGAGGTCTCTTTTTGAGGAGGAGCTGCTGGGGAAATTGGATTCGCTGGTAGAATGGGTTGTCCCGAGGAAAGGGTATGATGTCTCCGAAGGTATAGAGGATATGGATGAAGCCACAGAGGAGGGGATGATCCCGTTTGTGAGATGGCGAAGGCTAGTGGATAGGGATGAATACAAACTAACAATCTTCACGGCCTGGGAGAACCTAAAATTTTTACTGCGTCGGCAAGAAGAGGAAGAGAGACGGGAGAGTGGTGGCCAGTCGAATAGACTTCCAAGACGAAGACGGTTTGGGGGCAGGGGAAGTGGAAAAGGTGGAAGAACTACTAGATAGGATTCCTAGTTTGAATGGTGTCTGGTGCAAAAAATGGTGCTGAAATTTTTTGGAGAAGTGTTTTGCGATTTGTAGAAGGTATGGGTTGGAGCAAAAGTTTACAAAGATATGGATGTTCTCAATGGTTTCCGGATGGCGATCGAAGTTGGTGATGGAGTTTTTAGCGCGGAATGTAAAGGATGTGAAGGCTTTCAAAGTTGGTGGTGGAATTTTTGATAGTGCGAATGCATGTTTCGTAAGCAAACGGATTTTATCTCAAAGACTGTTGTTTGTTTTACCAAATGTATTAATTAAATTCAATTGGATGATATTTGGGTAAATTGGGTTTTGTTTCATCGTGGTAGCCACGGCTGAATGGTTTGAGCATTAGGTTTTATCATGCGAAATACTCGCTTTTGCGCATGTATTTTCTCAAGTTTTATCTTTAATAATACTATAGTAAAGTTTTAACGACCTATATATATATATTTAAAACATTAAAAAAAAATTTAAAAAATTGAAAATGTTTCAAAGGAAAAATTATTAATAATGTATTTTATTCAAAAAAAATTTGTCTCTAAATCACTGCTAAGGGATAGCACCCTATATTGATATAAAAAAATGAGTTACATTGTCTTCAAATTGTTTGCAGAAGCCCCTAAGACACAGACCAGCCCCTATACTAAAATGGCTTTTCAGCCCTATTTCTTACACATCACGAAATGGCCATAGGCTCGACAATTATACCCCAACAAAAAACCATTACTTCTATTCAAAAACAAAGAGCAAACCGTACTCTTTAATCAGATTGACCCATGCCTTTATGGCTACCATTGACGAACTGCCACACATTGATAAACATTTACAATAACTACCCAGCCTAGCCTTACTCTTTCCTGCAATACCTTCAACTTCGTAGATTACTGAGCCCGCCTTACTCAATCCTCCTCGTCTGACGTCGCCCTCTTCTTGTAGGCTAGCTAGTCCGACACCACTGGACAATCTACACCAAAGTTTTGGTGAGTCGGTCCTTTCGCCTTATGTTCAGGGTCTCTTCCATCATTCAAAATCCACTCTTCACTGGTGCCGAGGTCCCAGTCGTCATCATCACTCGCGACTATCTCACCCACTAGCCCTTCATCCTCCACATACTTCATGTCCCGGCCACGAGGAGGGTCTGCCATCATTTTTTCCGCTTTGAGTAAGAAGAAGATGCTTCTCTCTCTTTCGTCCCACAATTTTGCAAACCCCATCGGGTCGATAGTTCTTATCAATGGGAACTTCATCACCTCCCCTTCATTCCAATGCATCATGTAGTAGTTTTTTGGCATTGGGATCATTAGGTAGCCATCTATGTTATCCAGGGCTTCATCAATTTTACACAGCCATGTGTGGATGAAGACCATCTGGGTCAATTTATTGCCTCTCGCCTTGGACACGCCCATATGTATGAGCATTGCCAAGAACATGATAGGAATATCCGCATTTGCCCTGAATCTCTGGTATGCCTTCAAAAAAATTGGTCCCAACACATTTTTGGTTGCCCAGAGTATCAGCGGATGGGAGGAAGCCAGCAACGCTCTCAATCTTTTGTTAGTTATTTCTCCCATAAAGGATTGTTGTTTCTTTTAAGTATTCAGAAACAGTGAAGTATCCATTATTCCTGGCTTAGACAACCCACTCAAGCTCACTATTGCCTAAGCACCTTTCCTTTCTACTCTAAAATTGGCTCATTCTCACTTTGCTTAAGTTATCACTAACTTTGGACTTTTAACAAAAGATTGTCTTACCTCATCATAATGACAAGTTTAGAATATGTGTCATTTGAAGCATGTCTGCAAATCCACCACCTTGCAAACGATACAAATTTGTTTATTTGTATGAGGTCATGCTTAGCCCATCATTTCATTCATCTTGGGACTTGTTATTGTGTCCTACTCCTCACCTTCTATTTATGGATTTTTTCTTCTCATTCTGGCCTACTATGATTTTAGGTGTCATTATATTACGCGCTTTCTTGACCGCCGATTATTCTAATTTTCTCTGGTGTCCTTCCTCTGAGTTGCGACTTGAAATTCCCCTCATTCCGGGAAATTCTTATCACCCCATCTTTTTGCTTACGTGTTTCCACTTGATGCCTTTTTCGCCAACTCATCCACCTTGTTGTTTCCTTCCCAGTATATGTGGCTTATTTGGAATGTCTCAAATTTACTTGTCAATTCTTTGATGAACTGCAACAAATGGTTTAACTTCCAGTTTGGAGCACTGCCTCTTCGAATGGCATTGATGGTGATGAGTGAATCCCCCTCCAGATGAATATGTTTCGCTCCCAACTCCAATCCTATTTGCAAACCAATAATAGTTGCTCAAAATTATGCTTCATTATTCATGCACATTCCCAGAGAGATGGATTTTTCTACTAGAGCTTTACCTTGCACATCCCTAGCAATACAACCTGCTCCTCCCAAGCTTGGGTTACCACGGGAGACTTTGTCAAAGTTGATTTTAATCCAACCTTCTTTCGGCTCTTTCCATACTACTTATGATCTTTTAACCTTTAGAGACTGTGGTTCACTACTTCCACTGAGTAGTGGTGGTTTCAGAACACTGATTGATTTCATTAGATTTTCATCCCAACTGGTGAATATTTTTTTATTGCTTGCTTTGCTACAAGCATCCTCATTGACTAACTTTGCTATAACCCTTTCAATATTTGTCCAAATCCCATCCTCACTCATCTCCTTTCCTTGGAAAATATTTTTCGTTCTCTCCTTCCAGATTTCCCATATTACTGTAGATGGGGTTATTTGCCATATTCCACCAAAAATCGATTTCTTACCTCCTTAAGGCCACATTTTGAACCAAGTTTCAATGTATGCCAACATGGGGCATTGTAGGTTTAGTTTGCTCCTGACTATATTCCAATAGGCACTTGCATATGGGCATGATAAGAGTAGATGATTTGCTGACTCTTCGCTCTTTTTGCACATTACACATCTTCTCGGGCCTTGAAAACCAAATGTTTCTAATCTATCTTCAATGAGCACTCATTTCTGAATTTCCATCCATGCAAAAACTCTTGCTTTGGGAAGGCATTTTTCCCCCCACAACAATTTGCATGGCCAGTCTTGTCTTGCCATAACTAGTTCTTTTATTTTGTCGCCAAGCTTCTCTTTGTATGTGTCTGTGGATGACCCACACCATCTGATTACATCCTTGTCATTGGAGGGGATGAAATATCAGTTTTTAAGTATTTCTAACAATGTGTTTTTCTAGGCTTAAGGAGCATTGAGGGCTTGCAAATCATTCCAGCTCCAACTAGGGATTCCATTATTGAATATTACCTTACCATAGTTGGAGACCTTATTCCCCCATATTCATAAGGTTTCTTCTTTGAGACTTGCCAATCCTAGGGTGTTGTTAACGAGAGGTTTCCCACACCATGATTCACTCCAAAAGGAAGCACTTTTACCATCCCTGATCTCCCAAGTGACATGCTTGGATATTATATCCTTGCATTCCAAAATGAAGTTCCAAATTGTAGAGCCTCTTGGAGGAGGAATTGTGGTGAGGATATGAGTTGGCTTGGATATTTTATTTTGCAGCTATTTATCAAGCTTTCCCAATAGCATTTTTTGTTAATCCCTGCAAATAGAGGTATACCCAAGAAATTCCCAAGAAGAGTTGCCACTTTTAGGTTCAAGATTTTGGCCATATACTTTTGCAGACTTGGTTGTGTATTGAGGAAGAATACCTCTGACTTTCCCCAATTTATGCTCTGCCCTAATGCTTTACAATAGTCATCTAGAAATTTTTTGATCACCCTAGCTTCTCACCTACTTTCCTCCCCAAACAAAATGGTGTCGTCTACAAACTATTGATGAGTGGTGGGATCCAAACCATTTGCTACATGTACTCCCGCCCACTTCCCTTCCCTTCTCAGGGTTTGTATTCCTCTTCCTAGAACCTCTACCATGATTATGAAAAGGAAGGGGGAGAGGGGGTCTCCTTGCCTTAGTTCCCTTGTTGATGGGAAGTATCAATGTGTTGATCCATTCACAAGCATAGAGAATTTGACTATTGAGATACAACTCTTTATCCAATTTATCCATTTTTCATCAAAACCAAACTTCCCCAGCACTTCCAAAAAAGAATTGCCTGTCCACCATGTGATATGCTTTAAGAATGTCCAATTTTAATATCATACATGCTTCCTTGTTCTTCCTGGTTATGTGTATGGTCTCATGAGCAATGATTATGCCTTCAACAATCAACCTTCCTGGTGCAAAGCCACTTTGTTCTTATGATATTACCTCATTTAGGACTCCCTTGAGTCTATTTGCTATGATTTTTGTCACCACCTTATACACCGTATTGCATAATGCAATTGATCTGAAATCACTCATCATTTGTGGATCTTTTTTCTTGGGAATTAGGGCCAGGAATGTATGATTTACTGCTCCCAACATTACCATCCTTCTTCTTTATTCTTCTATTCTTGCTGCTAGGTCATCACCTACTGAGTTCCAAAATTTTTGGAAGAAACCAACTAGGAAGCCATTTGGACTCGGAGGCTTGTTTGGATTCAACTAGAAAACTACTTCCTTGATTTCTTCCTTAGAGATCTTCTGATACAGCTGCTTGTTCTACTCTTCATTTATGATTGATGGAATTGAGCTCAACAACCTTTCTCTTGTTGCTTTGTTCTCTTGGTTCTACTAGTTTAGGATTGCTTCAAAAAAATTGGCAGCCTCCTTATTCACTTCCTCTACAAACTGAGTAACTTCCCATTTTCTTTCTTGATTTCAGATATCATGTTCCTGCTCCAATTGGAAATTGCTGATTTGTGAAAGTATTTAGTGTTCCCATCCCACTCTTTCAACCAAGGTTCTCTTGGTTTCTAGCACCAAAAACATTCTTCCCTCTTCAATAACTCTACTAATTCATCTTCCAGACATCTTTTATTCTCAAAATCATCTGCATCCATTCCATTTTTTATTATCTGTTCATTTAGGGATTTGATTTCCTGCTCCTCTCTTTCTTTCTCCTAGAAGATGTTTTTGAAGTGAGACTTGTTCCATTCTTTGAGTTTTACTTTGATGTATCCTAGCTTCTTGTTGATTTTATAAAGCTCTGATTTGTCTCCAAACTTGATCTTATTCCACCATCTATCTATTAGCTTTGGAATATGTTCATCCCTCAACCACATATTTTTGAATTTGAATGAGCTTCCCTTTGGGGGGTCTTCCTGACCAAAGGATAGCATTACTAGGAAATGATTTGATCTTGTGAAGGGTAATATTTGAGCCTCCTATGTGGCTGCTAATTCCCCCCAATCTCCCCAAACCAGAAATTTGTCCAGCCTATCAGCTATGTTGGTAAAGCCCTTCCTTCTATTTGACCATGTGAAGACCCATGGTTTGTAAGTCCATTAACTGATTATTGTCCACAAAATTTTGAAAATCTCATTGTATGGCAGTGATTCTACCCACTCCCGCTTGCTTCTCTTCATTATTCATGGTAGCATTAAAATCCCCTACTACTATACCTCTCCCATTCCAATGTTTTTCCAATTCACTTGTAATCATCCTCCAAACTTGTCTTTTTTCCAAAGTGGAAATTGGACCATATACATTGATGATGAAGAAATGCTCATTTCTCAACAATCCCTTGAATCTTATAAGCTACCAATTATTTTCTTCTACTTCCACTTCACTTTCTATTGATAATGGTTTCCATATTACACCAAGACCTCCAGATGCACCTTCCACCTCCCTGAATTATCCTTTACATTTCCTCCAATTTCCCATTCTTTTCTTTCCTTCTTTACTCCATTTGGTTTCCTGAATTAGAATTATGCCATCTTTCGATTGGTCAATTTGGCGCTTGACCATGTGCCATTTTTTAGGGGCATTGATGCCCCTGACATTACATGTGATGATCTTCATTTTATCCTAGGAAGGAGAACATCCTTCCCAGTCCTGAGTTTCCTTTGCCCTGTTGCATTGGCTGCAATTACCAACTTAGCTTTGTTCGATATTTGACCCCTTTTGCCTTTCCTCTTTATGTTTGGTTTTTTAATTTTTGATTGGGACTGCTCAAGCATCCTTTCCTCTATCAACTCTCCCTCCTCTGCCTCCTCTTGGCCTTCTTCCTCTAATTCTATGTCTTGATCACTCCACTCCTCCTCAGATTGTGTATTGTTTTCTTCCTCCTCCCAATTCTCCTCGTCATTATTTTTGACAATTGGCATCCCATTCTCTTTCTCACCTTCCTCTTGCATTTCCATTTTTGAGTTGTTTTCTTCTTTGGCAGCTCTCTAATCTGAGTGTTGATGTCTTTTTGTAGTTCCTTTGCTTCACCTAAGAGAGTGTTTAGGTCTTTCTCTGCCTATGAAGCCGCCTCCTTCGAATGTGCTTGCACTGGTTGAAATTCCTCCCTTCTGCCCTGGGTTTCCCATTCTAACTTTCTATTTTTTTATCCTGACATCTCTCTTTGGATTAAAACCTCCCGAAGTTGAGCTTGGTCCTCCTGAGATATGCTATCTCCTATCTCTCCCATTCCCATCTCTCCTTCACTCTTTTCCATCCCCTTTTTTGAATATCCTTCCTAGATTGATTTTCTGAAAAGAAATTTCCCCATGTGTGCTCCTTCGCACACCTCGATTTCCTACTGCCAACTTCCATACTTTGTTAGGATCTCTAGGTTTTTGTAGATTCCAACTCCCTCCGCTATTTCCACCAAGATGTTGGCTTCTGCTCCTTCTTTGCCATTTACAAAGTCTTCATCTACTCCTAAACACACCCCTAGGGCATCCCCTATTTTCACCATAGCCTCCACATTCCAGTACTCCAATGGGAGGTCCACCAACTTGATCCATGTAGGGGTTTTTTTAATGGTGTAATTCTAGGGATCAAAATTTGATTTCCAATTTAGGCAGTGGAAACTATGACCGTTCAAAAAAAGGTGTTTTCCATATACAATTTCTTGCTTTAAATTTTGATCTATGCATTCAATGAGAAAGAAGGAGTTTGGTAATTGGTGAATGTTTACCCGATCATTGAAGTTGTTTTTCCACCAAGCCAAGTGATCTCTTTAGGGCATCCTGGTCTGCACCATTTGGCGAATCATTCTCTATCTGTCAGCTTGGTTACCCTCACTTGAATTACTTCTGTTGGCATTGTATATAGCTTACTCCCCCACGGTCTCATGCTATCTTCTGCATCCTTTCCTTTCCATTTTCCTTGGTATTTCCTCTTGTTCTCTCTTCTTCTATTCAAATTAAAATCCCTTGGGTTCATCCTTCTACCAAATTCTGACATTTCTTCGCTCTATTGGTTTATTTTCCCTTTGTTCTCTAAGTTAGGGTTTTCTGAGCCTTTCACTTTCCAAATTTTTCTGGTGCGCTTCGGAATTCTGATCCTCTCACTTCTTCAAGTTTGAGCCGACGAATCTCTAGGGTGCCTCTTTTCCCAGAACCACCCATGCCCATTGCTTCACGTGTTCCATCCTTCACCGTTCCTCTACTATATGATTGAATTCCCTCCAGGATCATATACCTTCCTCCAATCAGCACCCTGGGTTCTCCTTCCTTCCTAGTTATGGTTTTGCATCACAGGGCCTTCTCTCTTGCGGTAATGCAAGTGGCATTTGTCCACCCATGTTCCATTCATGAACACCCACTATGGGGTGTGCCCAACATTGTTTTCTCTGCCATCCATTGTTGCATCCTCTCCTAATCGACTATCCTCCTCAGTGTCTCCCCAATGTCTCCCTTTTAGATCTCCTGCTTTTTTTTGCTTGACTTTGCCACCTTGCGCCATTTTTACGTTTTATTCAAAATTAATATATATACATATAGAAATATTATAAACTTAAGGTTTTACTAAAGATTTAATAGTACAAAAATATAACAAGTTAAATATACATCTTTAATATAAGATTCTTTCATAATAAGTGCCCATCTAAAATCAATTCAAAATTACAAAATTAAATACAAAGAAAATATAATAAATTTATTATTACATATAAAAATAAGTTTTTAAAATAATATATTTAAAACTAGCTTATCTATCTTTAAAAAATTAATGTAATTAAGAATTACATTTTTGCTTAACTTTATCAAATAATTTAAAAATAATTCATACAACATTATTATTTATTTATTATTATTTAGAATTTGGTTATGATTATGATTAGAATAAAATCAGGGTTAGGGTTCAATAAGAATTCTAAGATAAAGCGTGAAGTTAGGGTTTGGGTGATTGGGGCTAGATTAGGGTGACAATTAGGGTTAGGATTAATGATTGATTAGGATTAAGGTTGAATTGGGGATAGTATTAGGGTTAGATATCAATTACCTGATTAAGCTTCAATTAGGATTCAATTAGACATCAAATAGGGTTGAGGTTAGGCTAGGGTTAGAGTTAGCATTAGGGTAGTGTTTAATTAGGGTTAGGGTTTTGGTAGGGTTCAATTATGGTTAGAGTTATAGGATAAAGCTTGGGGTAAACGTCAAGGTTAGGATTAGGGTTGTAACCCAACTAGAGTTAGAGTTAGAAACAATTAGGGTTTGGGTTAGGGTTAATGCTAGGTTAGGGTAAGGGTTCGCGTAGGGTTAGGTCTCAATTAGTAATATAGTTATAATTAATCTTGATATTATAATTAGGGTTAGTATTAGAGTTAGAATTATTGTTAGAGTTAGAATTAGAGTTAAAGTTAGAATTCAATTATAGTTAGGGTTAGGTTTAAGTTACAATTAGAATTCAATTAGGGTTACAATTCAATTAGGATTAGGGTTCAACTAGAGTTAGTATTAGGATTCAATTATAATTAAGATGATTAATTAGTGTTAGGGTTAGGATTTAATTAGGGATAATATTCAATTAGGATGGTTTAGGGTTCAATTGATGTTCAATTAGGGTAAGGGTTCTAAGATAAAGTTTGGGGTTAGGCGTAGGGTTGGGGTTAGAATTCAATTAGGATTAGAGTTAGGGTTACAATTATGGTAGGAGTTAAGATTCAATTAGGAATTAATCAGGGTTATGCTTATGCTTTATATTAAATTATGTTTAGAGTTCAACTAAGGCTAGGATTATATTCAATTATAGTTACGGTTAAAGTAATGTTAAGTTTAGGGTTTATTTAGGATTAAGTTTAGGGTTTAATTAGGAATTTCAATAAGGTTAGGATTAGGGTTCTAAGATAAATCATAGGCTACAAGCCTTATAATACAACTAATGTAAATTATATACTTATCCATTCAATATAATATCCTCATCTTTAGACAATATTCATTCTCCTCAGTTATATTCAATATCATACACATGTCGCAGTGTTGTACATTATTAGAAGATAAGCCAATAATATGATATTATTGTACAACTAAAGAATCCATTACGATAAACACACAACAATCAAATTTATAAAATGGATTCAAACAAGTTGATATATCTCGGTGTTTCCTATATAGATTATGTAATAAGATAAATAAGCTAGTTATAAATATAATTATATTGTATATAATTTAATCTGTATTATATAAAATATATAATATATTAATTATATTTTGTATTAAATAAGAATATAATAATTATTAATTAGTAATTATAAAAATGTTATATATATATATATATATTTAATAGTTTTGTTAGAGAATGTAATACATAATAATAAATAAATATAATTATATATTTATAATTATTTTTTTATTATATAAAATTTTCTAATATATACTTAATTACGTAGGATAAAGGATGCCATAATGTTAAAACCTAAATGTGCTCATTATTAGGATCTTGGTTGTAATTTTCATTTTAATAAAAATACTCTAAAACCCTCGCTGAAACCATATTTTCAAGTTGCATCTCGCCAAATTGGAGGAATGAAAGGTCAATACCAGTGAGGACGAGTTTGGAGGAGTGAAAACCAATAGTGACAAGGAAAGCACTAAAAAGTGGCAAAAAACAGTGGTAAAAATGGCAAAAAATGATGAACGACTGAGATTCATTTAATCAACTTGCCAGGGCTATCAAGCCTTTTCAATCATTGGCAGAATGTTTTTGCTTGACACTCTCAAATAAAGAGACGCCTTCAGTGTAATGAATGAATGAATAATTTTCAAGATCAAGTGATCTAAGGGATCAAGGATTACAACATTAACATATTTAAAAAAAAAATCAATGTTGGCTTTTCTATTTTGAATCTTGATTGGAAACTAGTTGTGTTGTGAAGTCTTGCCTTCTTAAATAGTTCACTCAAATTGGCCATTTTTAAATTGCCTTCAAATTGAATATGAATATCTTCATATATTGCACATTCAAAGATAAAGTGTCATTCAGTTTCAACCACCTCTTTGTTGTAGAAAATGTAAGTTATTTCCTTCCACTCGTCCTTGGGGATTGTCCATCTACTCGTCTCACATCTAAGATGATGAGATCATGTTCTCAACTATGCAACTAATTTTTATTTTCCCTTAATTGAAGCCCTCAAATAAGTTTTTTCATCATGTTCCACATGGGGTTGAACTCCTTGACATAATGCGCTTTTTTAAGCCATTCTTTTTTGTCCACATGGCAATCCTAAATTTTTATAAAAAAAACTTTTTTATCTCTTCATTAGTGTTTGGAAATTCTTGCAACTTAATGTATCACTTGCTCATCCACTTCTTATTTTTCTTCATCCAAGTCTTTTTCTTATGGCTTAATTCCTCCTCAACAACCATTTTGGGCTAGTGATGTTTATCCATGTTTTCAACTTTTTTAAGTAGCTTAACAAACAAATTATTGATGATGCTTCCACCAGAAACATTCTTGTCTTAACCAAAAGGATCTCATAGGAGATCGTTGATTTCAATTTGAGACTACTAGTAATTAAATGTTTTTCATATTCTTTCTAATTGTCTCCACTTGTGGATTGACATTCTACTCTCCCAAACCTCACAACCATAGAGGACAATTGGCATGACCAACAAACAAAAAAGGATTTTCTCGATTTTCCATTCTCATAACTACACAAGTTCCTACACCTATTCTAAAGTAGGAAAGAAGCTCTCCATCCTAGCTGTATCTTTTTTGTTCTACAAGTCTCCCAACTGAGCCTATTATGAAAATAAATTCCTAGGTACTTATATTCTTCCACTATCTCCAACAAACTTCCCTCAAAGATGAAGTTAATTGTTGTTGCTTCCTTTTCAAAAAAAAAATGACTTTAGTCTTGTTGTTCAATTGCATCTTGAACTCTTGATAAAAGAGTTCAATCAAACACATGTTAGTGTGAATGGGGTTATTTCCTAACTATTTCTTAGTGAGGACCTATTCACATCATTAATAAGTTTACTTAGGAGTTAGTTTCCTAGGTGGCATTCTAGAAACTAGTATTATTGGGGTCATGTCTCATTAATTAAATTATAGTTATCTACACATTTAATATTTCACTTATGCATTTAAAATTAGGCATTAGGCATTTAATGTTTGCATCCAAGGTGGTTATCCAACCTCCTCTCACCTTGCCTATATAAACAAGGTGCTTGTTCATTGTAAATCATCTAAAATTTCTTATTTCATGATATTCTAGAGATTCTATATATCAAATCAATAGATCATAATTTGATTGAATCATATGTCTTCTTGCTCATGATGCATCACTTTTTGTTCATGTGGATGGTGTCTTTCTTGGTTGATCCTTTGAAGTGTGTGCAACATCATTCGGGTTATTGTTCATTCATATTTCCAACATGGTATCAAAGCATAGGCCATGCAAAGTCCATCTCAATTTGGAAAGTTGAGCTGAGGATATTTTCATTGTTGGTTGGAGAGTTTGCATTTTGGGCTTGTTGCCATCATCTGGGAGGTAGCTAATTTCTAGAGCAAATTGGGTAAGATCTAACCCTTCCATTGCGTACAGAAGGCTCAAAACCTCCCATTTTTTATATAAAATAGTTCATATTTTTAAGTAAATTTATTTTTGGCGATTTTCAAAAATTTTGAGTGACTATCTTAAATTTGATGGCTAAATGACCATCATGGAAGCCCCTCGTGTCTTAATTAGGCAATTTTCTTAAAATCATCATAACTTTTGGCTCGGGTATCAAATTTTTGCAAATGAGATATCATTGGAAAGCTAATTTTGCGTACTTCGCAGTAGTGTAGGCCATTTTTATAGATTTTTTTATAGGTACAAATTATAGCCAACTAAATTCAGTGCTTCCTTTTGGACTCTCGAGCTTTTATCTTTTCACCAATTTATTAGATTTTGGAGATTCTAGCAGCATTGAAAAGGCGATTCAGAGCTCTATCATTTTGTCCATCCACTTTTTTCAAATTCAACCCTAGGTACATTCTATTGATTTTTTGAAATTTGAGGAATTTGCTTGATAACTTGGACATACTACAATTTGGAGAAGGTTTATTTATATTGGGAGGCTTCATTTTCAACTACGCATCATATTTGGGAGCTTCTAATTGCTATTGAAGGTTAATGTATTTTTACTTGTGGAGATTTATCATAGTTTATTATGGGGTTTTCATTTCATCCTTCTATGATTATGTTGAAAAGGAGAAACTATAAACAATGGAGAGATGGCATCATAAAACATCTACAATGGCTTCATTTGTTGCCATATTTGTATGATCTTGTTCCTCCTCTTGGTACTGATAGTAAGAAATTTGCTTGGAATTGCAAAAAGGATCATGTCTTAGGAGTTATTGCAATGCATATTGATGTTGCCACTTTGAATGTTATTGATCATTTTGAGTGTCCTCATACTCTTTGGACTAAAATTTGGGAGATATATGGAGATCCTGATACTTAGCCATTCCCAAATGATCCAATTTCAGATTGTCTTGTGCCTCTTTATTTTTCAGATAGGATACCCAATGATCATGCTACTATGAAGGAGTTTGAATATTTGGAATACTTTGAATCTTCAGATGAGGATGATGAGGTTTCTTTAGATGCTCCTTCTTCTCCATCAGAGACAGTTGATGTATCTTCACCTTTAGTGATTCCTTGTGTAGAGTCATTGATTGAGGCTTCCATCATTCCTATTCAACGGGACCATTCATCTTATGTTGGTGATTCATTAAGAAATTTTGATGATTCATTACAACAAGTATTTGATTGTCTTCTTGATTGGGATTCTTATTTGAAAAACATTGCATCCTTGTTTTTGGAGTCTCACATTTTAGATATGGAGGACACATTTGAGGGGTTATCTCTCCTATTTGATGACAACCATTGCACAAATATTTTCAAACCATCATGGTCTTTGGATATTGATCAACATCAATTTCCACATAGTCCTGGTTTGTCATGTTCTTCTTTCATTGGGCATGTACTTGATTTGATAGTGGCATCTTCATATTCAATGGACAAGGAGACACATGATCAGTTTTCAGAGACATCATCATCATTATCATACATATGGATTCCTCTTCCTACCAATTCCTATCTAGAATGGGAAGCCTTCCTACATTTATATTTGGTTTTGTTTCTTCCAAATGGGAGATAAGTTATTTTTTGACATTGGATCATGTTTTGTCTTCAGGCACTTACCATTTTTGCAGGAAGTTACACATTATGGGAGGGATACATAGTCTCTCTCTTCCCCTCTTATGGGGGGCCTATTGATTATATTATATTGAATTCTTGTGATGGATGTTACTCTTGGAGGGTATTGATGTTGAGACCTCCACTCATCACTTCCATTACTTGTACATGATTTGCATTATCTCTTTTTTGGAGAGGATTTTTTTCCCATGAGGTTTTCTCCTTTTCTTTTTTTGTAAGAGATTGCATTTTCATTTGTACATGGGCACCTAACATGGCCTAGTAGTCGAGACCCTTATTGCATTTGCATCATTTGCATAATACTACACTCCTTAAGTTGCACTTATGGGGGGTGTTAGTGTGAATGGGTTTATTTCCTAACTAGTTCCTAGTGAGGACCTATTCACATTGTCAGCAAATGAATTCACCTGTGATAAATATGCATGTAATAAATGACTCTCTTTCCCGATAAGCACTAGTACCAGTTCGCTAACAGCTTCGGAAAGGCCACAATTGCATTTGTGGTTTTCCTTCGAATTGAGAGGTACAACTCCCTCGTATGATTTAAATGAGAAATAAATGTGATTTTAAGCAGAAAGAAATAAAGGAAACAAAAATTAACCCATAAAAATGCAGCTAATATAGAATGAATTCTAAAGGATCATTAGTCGACTAGCTCACAGACTATACTGACTAATGACGAAAGCAAATGTAAACATAAAAAAGAGACTTCATAATTGCAATAGATGAAATAAATGCAATCGAATAGATTTCACATAGAAAATATATTCTATTTACGCACATGACTCACAAGTCAATACGATAAACATTACATTCACCTCACAACTCATAGATTGTGAGTTATTGCAATTAGAAAGTAAATGAAATCAAATCAAATCCTAAATATTCCTACCTCGACTACAACACAGTGTATTCTCCATGAATCAAACCCTTGTTGAATGGATTTTTATCCAGATATAGGGGTTGCATTCTTCTCATTGACAGTTATTGATCAGTTGTGGTAATGCTTTCTTTCTGCATAACTCTCCATCTCAAAAATTGATGGCCGATAAATAATAAATGGCCAGAATGATTACATCGCTCATGATAAGACTTTAAGCATTTTTTTAGCATTTCTTGATTAAACTCCTACCTTGTGGCCATCAATTCTTGATCAGTTTGCATGCTTTGCAAATTAAGCATTAAATAAGTATTGTAGTGGTGTAATGGAAACACACATGCAAGCTATCTAGCAAGATGGTCAATTGGGAATATAACTTAAATTCCTGTCATATCAATAATTAATCCCAACTGCATTTTCATCCTATCACCTTGATCATTCTCAACTCATATGTCTTGACAACCTTTTATAAATTCAACAAGAACCAACTCACTTCATCAATCCAAAGTGTCAAACATGGCGAGTTCTCAGAGTGATGGATTTTCCATGAGTGACTTCATCATCCTTGAAGAAATCAAATGTAGCCCCCTCTTTAGGCATTTATCTAACCAGTTGAAGGAGGTCTTCATCATCCAGAGTGCAATTGAAGAGGAGGTGTTGCAAGGAATACTTGGAGAGTCCTTTCTAAACCAGGTGCATGTGCACAATGCAACTCTTCTGGAGAGTCTTGTGTACACTATAATCCACACCTTCGAGCGTCATGACTGGGGAATGTAGGCAACGGAGCAACTGGTTCGACCAAATTTCCTTCATCGATTGAATGTGACCATCGTTGGCCTCGACAACTATCCATGGCGATGAATAGTGGGTGACACCATTTGTATTGCAACTGCAACCCAAAATGAATTCACCGAAGAAGCAGTGACCCTCCTACACGCAGGGTTGGTGAGGAATAACATGGGGTTGTTTGCCCAAGTTCTGCAGTCTCATGAGAACTTGCTATCACCTACCCAGATAGAGCACCTTCAAGTGGTGGTAGAAGTGATCCATGTACTGATGTTCACCCTCTGTGCATGAAGATATCATATTTTTAATACTATCTATCCCCCCTTGTTTGTAATCGATAGAAAATTTTGTATTTCCACCAATACATATATATATATATATATAATAAAATATATCATTTTATATCACTAGTGTCACCTCTCTTTGTTATTAGCACTTTTGTCTTTAGCTTTAGTTTAATTTGTTGTATCGGAATGTCATCTCTTTATTCTTTTTTGCACAAGTAGCTCGTTATTTATCTGAAATGCACCTTAATAAAACCAACTGCACTGTGACTTCTTTGATTTCTTTTAAAAAAATTATTATGATGGTAATGTGGGGAGTTCGCAAAACCATTCAAAAAAATCACCATTGTAGTTATAGAAACCACTCCAATTCCTGCTTGGCTTGAAAGACTTTGAAAAATATCATAGGTGGTCTTTTCAATAAGTTCATGAACCCTAAGTACGGACTGTTGGATTTTTGAAAGAATGACTTAGAATATGTGAAAAGTTATAACAATACCCTAAAACACCGCTTGAGTAAAGAAAAATAATTAAAGACAAAGGCGGTAAAATGGAAAGTTAACAAACTAATGAAAATACCGCCCAAGTTAGGAACACTTAATAAAACACCACCCGAGTAAAGACTTGACCGAGATTTTGGCGTAGGGGTGTCGATTTATGAGAGGGGCCCAAAATATAATTAACAACATAATTAATAAGTTTACATAGGATTTAGTTTCCTAGGTGGCATTCTAGAAACTAGTATTAATGGGGCCATGTCTCATTAATTAGCTTATAGTTATCTACGCATTTAATATTTCACTTATGTATTTAAAATTATTCATTAGGAATTTAATGTTTGCATCCAAGGTGTGGTTATCCAACCTCATCTCACCTTGCCTATATAAACAAGGTGCTTGTTCACTGTAAATCATCTCAAATCCCATAATTCATGATATTCTAGAGATTCTAGATATCAAATCAATAGATCATAATTTGATCAATCATATGTCTTCTTGCTCATGATGCATCACTTTCTTGTTCATGTGGATGGTGTCTTTCTTGGTTGATCCTTTGAAGTGTGCACAACTTCATTATGGTTATTGTTCATACATATTTCCAAAAACATATATATGTTAAGTGTATAGGGTAGAGGATCTAATGATGGTGTACATCAACTTTAGAGGTGCCAAAACATGACAATGTCTATCGAGAGGGAATAATGATGGTGCACTTTTACTTTGGGTGTTCCTAAGACACTGCTAGGTCTATCCAACATTTATTATATACAAGACATTGACGCATAAGAGGATAATTTCTACATACACATGACAATGTTTAAGGAATTATTTAATCTATTAAGCACATCTCATTAGGGTCTAAATTTGACGATCAATCTTAATTATCATTTAATTTTATGGTAATGGTTATTTAAATTTGTAATTTTGTTTTAAATATTAATATATGTATATAATCTTATAGGAATTTTAATGAATTGTCTAAAATTTCCTCTTTTATGTGACATAGTCTCTCTAAAATTAATTATAGTTTATATGAAAAATATTTAAATATCATTATATGGCTATCAAATTTAGATCTTATACCTTACAAATCAATTTTGGTGTGTGTGTTATACTTCTCTATATTAATTCCATGTGAACTAAAATAATATTTAATTATTACTAATCATATAATTGAAAAGGAAAATAATGTTTATTTATGTGTAGTTCCTAGGTTAATTCTATAAGATGGATACAAACAAGCATGAATCAACCTAGGTTAAATTATGTTGATTGTGGAGATAGAATTTTGAAATAATCGAATGTTAAGTTAAGGAATCAAATGCTAAGTTAAGGAATTGAATGCAAAGGAGGATACTTAGTTCAATAACCAAAGAATGAAGACCTTGAGTAGATAATATTATGGAATTTGTGAGTTGTAAGAACTAGGAAATAGTGCCTATCTATTAGTGATTAACTTGGAAATTTCAATTGGAACTTTGTTATGTAAGGGGAAAAATTTTCATCTTGGACAAGTTCATAGTTGTGGATCTATAATTGTCCTCTAGATTTTTTTTTGGTCAATAATAGAGTTAATTTTATTAATAATAATAATAAAAGATTACAAGGCTATTCTCATTACAACTTCATTTTTAAAAATCCCTTTCCAAAAACCACTAAATCCTCTACATACATCCCTACTCCTACCACTTAAATCTACTACAATCAACTCCATGGATTACAAACTAAGCATCACTACAACAAACAAAGAAGCTCCGCAGGAAGTCCTAAACAACCCCTAAAGAAACCTATTAACAGGTCAAAAGATTGAAGCATTAATTGGTCTTCCCTTCGTCTGAGACTAGAGAGTTAGTGTTTTGTAGCTTCGGGAGCTATTTTTTCCTAAATATATTCAACTCAAGGCAGGTCGGCCTTTGTTTGATAAATAAAATTTGTATTCTTCTAGGTCAGCCCTATAATGAAAGATCACCTAGCTTGTATATATAGGAGAAGGTATCTCCTCATTTTATCATCAAATCAATTCAAATCATTCCAAGTTTGAATTCTTTCAGCAGCGGGTCAATTTTCTAAGAAACAGATTAGCATCAAGGAGAAGATTCAAATACTTTGTGTATTCATGAAATTGCACCATATATAAGTGTAGATCCATTGTATTGTATTCGGCCTTTCTAGGGCCTAATATTTTTTTGATTTATAAGAGAATTTCTTGCTAGGTTTTTCTCTCTCGAGTAGGAGGGTTTTCCCAGGGTAAAATGTTGTGTTCATTGTTCTATGTGTTGTGTTTTTCTACTTATTGCATTTTTTTTATCTAAAACTAACATGGTATCAAAGCAGGTTTAGGGAAGATTTGATCAGATTTGTCTAAGAATCCATTCATTGAATACTAATCAGACTTCTAGAGAAGATCTATAGCAGATGATGAGCAAATTTATAAGGCATTCTATGAGGAAAAATTGGACCAACACAAAATCTTTTGGTGAAGACATCTTGTAAGGAAAATCATATCAGCATAGAGTGAATTTGTGAAGGCATTCCTTGAGGCGAACCATGCTAGTATAGAAGTGATTTGTATGAAGAAATTTATGTCATTATCTGGATTATATTTTGTGCAGACACTATATCTGATTTGGAGCAAGATTTGGAGTAGCATTGAAGCATAGTTTTGGAGAAGACCTTGTGTCTAGTTTGATGCAAAAGTAGGATCAGATTTGGAGCAGGTTTTTTATCAGAATCTAGGGTAGATCTTGTGTCTATTTTTAGAGAAAGTTTTGGAGCAAAAATTAGACATATTTTTGGGGCAGACTTAATGCAGTTTTTGTGAAGATAATCTTTAAGGCGAATTATTGTAGACCTTGAAGGTTTTTATTGTTCGAATTGGGATTTCAACTGAGGTGTTGTTGAAGATAGCAATAAAATTTTGCAACTAGAGTGGAGACAAAAAGTTGAATGCTGGTATTTTGGTGGTTGTGATGTTGAGCAATGGAGAAAAGCGTTGTGCGATTATGCCCTTCACATCAACAGTAAGCTTACAGAATTGGACAAGTTCTACACGCAGGCTCTTCCTCTATCATTACAAGCTCGAAACCCTACTTCCTATAGTACCAAGGAAGAGCTCAAAAATATCATGGAATAGAATCTAAGCAGAGGAAAATGGAGGCCAAGGCTATTGAGTTTTGTTTCTGCAGTGGATGAAGATGAATTGAAAAGAGCATCACAATAGGCCTTTGCAGTGCTTCTTGATTTGAAAGAGGTAGTGATGGAAGTGTTGTAGAGATGGGCTAATTTAGCTATGTCCATCCCTATTCTCTGTGTAATTGTGTTTGATCTAAAAATATGAGGTCGATTGCATGGGATGGCAACACTGAAGGTGGCGAAGATGAGACATAGCTACAGGTCTAGCTCAATGGTGTACCAAGAATAAAAAGATAAGTATTTTATGAATATTGATCATGGATTTTATGTAAATAATAATAATTCATGCAATAACATTGGGAATAGTGAATCGTGTATGCTACTAGCATTGGTCTGTATATTCCTCTTCGGGGTAGTTTGATTTTATGATCTATTATTAATCTCTTTAAAATGTAGGATGGATCGAGGAGCAAAAGGATGGTGGATTAATTATCATATATTGCATAAGGAATTCAAAGGGAGGAAGAGCTTGAGGCATCCTGTGAGGAAGTCATGCCGGCTGGAGAAATGAAAAAACATGGAGAAATACCTTGTAGCCATGGGACTAAGTTGGTGGCACATAACTCTCATGATTCTTCACTACAAACATCTCTTGAGGGCACAAGGTTGGGTCAGCCTTGGATGGAGAGTTTGCATCAACAAAGAAGATTGAGAAAGATGAAGACACTAAACAATGATACAACAAAAATAATGTCCTCCTGATTTGGAACAAAAGTCTATGGTTCTTGCATGGTCAACTATTGGTAGCCCTAGAAAAAATTATGGAAAACAGTGAGGTTCCTATCAAAGATCATTGGAGAAGACTTGCTAATGGCTATTGATTGAGAGTTGTGAAAGCGAGTTGGGTAAAACAATGACATGTCCGGGAAGAGGACTAAGGTTTTGAGATCTGTCAATGGAGGGGAGTTCACTTCCAGAGGATTTTTGCAATATATGCATTGAGGAAGGGATCAAGAGGGAGTTATGTGTTCAACAAATGGAGTTCTATGTCTCAAGGAACTAGAGTGACTCACTAAGAAGAAGTGAAGGTGTCAGCTAAGTGGGTTGCATTGTTGCAAGGCCAGGTGCTAAGTCCTTGGAAAACCTTTTTAGCTACAAAGAACTAAATTGCATAAGATAGTCAACCTGGATTTGACATTGGTAGCTCCACAAACCTATTTAGAATAGGGTGATCTAGGATGAGGTTGAGGAGGACAGTCCTGGACTCTTGCAAGTCACTAATGTCGGAGGTGTGCATTGGAAACCGTTCCTCTAAGGCAAGCATTGTAGGCAATCTTGGACAAGGAGGTCAGGAGGTTGATGCAAGTACTTGGAGCTTCAGAGGGAGTCTCATCATTATGAATATTTGTTGTAATGTATATTTCTCTGAGACGAAGAAATATGAGGTGAAAACCCTTGTAGCGTATATTTCTATAAGACATAGAAATACGAGGTGAAAGCCCTTGTAGTGTATATTTGTCTGAGATAGAGAAATATGAGGTGAAAGCCCTTGTAGTGTATATTTTTCTGAGACAGAGAAATATGAGGTGCAAGCCCTTGTACATCTCTAAGACTTAGATGAGACGTCATGTTGAGAGACTCCATGATGAGGATATCTTGTACATCTTTGAGACTGAGATGTGACGTCATGTTGAGAGACTCCATGACGAGGATATCTTGTACATCTCTAAGATTGAGATGTGGTGTCATGTTGAGAGACTCCATGATGAGGATATCTTGTACATCTCTGAGACTGAGATGTGTTTTTCCACAAATGGGTGTAGCCATTGTGGACGTCATGTTGAGAGACTCCATGACGAGCCCTTGTCCATCTCTGAGATTGAGATGTGTTTTTCCACAAATGGGTGTAGCCATTGTGGGCGTCATGTTGAGATACTCTATGATGAGTATATTTGAAAATACCTCCCTAGCTAAGAGGGAGTGTTAGTTTTTTGTAGCTTCGAGAGCTATTTTCTCCTAAATATATTCAACTCAAGGCAGGTCGACCTTTGTTTGATAAATAAAATTTGTATTCTTCTAGGTCAGCCCTAGAAAGAAATATAACCTAGCTTGTATATATAGGAGAAGGTGTCTCCTCATTTTATCATCAAATGAATTCAAATAATTCCAAGTTCAAATTCTTTCAGCAGCAGGTCAATTTTCTAAGCAGCAAATGAGCATCAAGGAGAAGAGTCAAATACTTTGTGTATTCATGAAATTGCACCATATATAAGTGCAGATCCATTGTATTGTATTTGGCCTTTCTAGGGCCTAATATTTTTCTGATTTATAAGAGAATTTCTCACTCGGTTTTTCTCCCTCGAGTAGGAGGGTTTTTCCAAGGTAAAATATTGTGTTCATTATTCTATGTGTTGTGTTTTTTTGCTTATTGAATTTCTAATCTAAAACTAACATGGAGAACCATTACAAAAGTTTCCTTCTTTACATTCTTTGCTTTCTTCCCCTTGACAATTTGCCAACCGTCCTCCACCCTTGCATCCTCCTTCTGCCATTCCAGTGTATTGTCATGGGGACTCATCCAATCACCATTCAAACTGATAATTGCTCGTTGACTCTGTCTATCATCCTTCCTTTTCCTAGCATCTTTCTCTTGTGGCCTCACCACACCTTTTTTTCTCCCGGCACTAGCCTCATTTTTGAAGTTTAGCTCCTTTTCACCTTCGTTAAGAGCATCATTATCACTGTTCCTAGTCAGACTCACTTCCTATGTTGAGAAAACACTATTCTATTGTTGATCCTCCCTTCTAACCTCATTCATCGACATCTTCCCTTCCTAATCCAAAGCCCCAGATACCCGGCCCTCCTCTTCTCTACCTTTCAACTGAGAGCTCACTTGTGTCTCCTCCTTTTTCTCCACTATATAGTGCTGGGGAGCAACATATTTCTTCCAAGAAGTATATTTTCTTGTTCTATGTTTGGAACACTGTGCAACCAAGTGCCCAGTTTGATAACAAATTCTACACCTAAAGGGTACCCCTTCATAGTCCAAGGGCTGCACACAACACCCTTTCAAAGTTTTTATCCAGATCTCCTCTCGAAGCTCCCTGGACACATCCATTTCCACCAAAATACAGGCAAAAGTTGAATGTAGAAGATTTGAGGATCCCTCATCCACCATTAAAAAGCTTCCCAAAGAGTTCCCTACAGCCTCCAAGCAGGAATCAAACCAAAACTATAAAGGGAGGTTAGGAAGTATCACCCAAATAGGAACCCTCTCAAACACTTCAGTGGCTGGGTTAAAAGCCAGATGCCATGGCTTTAACATCAATGTATATTTTTCTTCCCAGTCCCAATGGTAGTCGCACAAGATCTTATTTTTATCTTGTTCCTTTTCAAAAGAAACAATAAAAAAACCTTTAGCCATGGGCTAAATTTAAACATACCATTCTAGAACATGCTTCCAATGGTTAGAAATCCACTAGTGGAGATCAATCAAGCTTGGCCAAAATCCCCTAAATCTTCGAATCAGGCCCAGCTAGAAAAAACTTTTTCATTAAAAGTCACTTCTTGATGCAGCTCACCATCTAGTTCCACTGTGATTGTTCTAGATGAGGGATGAAGAGAAAAATCCCCTCCTCCCCCTCCTGTGGACCTTTTGGTTGGGTGCTTCATTGTCTGAGCATGCCCAGTTTGGTTCCCCCCAAGCTCAAGTGTCTTGGACCCTTTAATAGATCCTTCACCCCTTGATACGAAGGCACTAGGTTTCCCTCTTTTTTGACCTCACTATGTAGACAGGCCACCATCGTCTAAACCATAACCAACACTATTTTATCCTGAAGGCTTCCCAACATTTTAAATTTTACTACCCCGACCATCCTTCACTTTGTTATAGTCTCCATTGAGCCAAAAGCCATAACTCTTCCCATAAGGAGTCATTCCCAAATGGCTCAGTCTAGGAAAAACCCTATCCACGACAGCGTTCTGCAGACAATCGTTTTCGTCCATTCTCTCCCACATATGAAGAGGGGAATATTTAATTATGCTCTAGATTTGTCCTAGTAATTAGTGGTGGTTTTCTCTACAAATTTTCCTAATATGTGACCTTCTACTCTACTATTTATGAAGTTTTGGGACCTAGCAATATTTAAAAATACTTAAATGATTGTCATTACATCAAAAGGATCTTTTCCTAGATCATTTCCTAAAAATTAAACAAAATTAAAATAGCAAGCAAAGACCAAAGTATGTAGATTTTTTACTCTTTTTACTGCACCAAATTGAAGTGTGACACTATTGATTACTCTCTAAAATGAATAATTGTTTGATTCCTTGATTGTACTAATTACTTAGAATGAACACATTAAATGTCTCTAAACACTACTCATAGTACCAATTGTGTTAAATGCGGTTGTAGTAAGCTCAAGGTAGACTAGTGAAGGGGACTAGTTAGGCAAATATAAATTTTTGAAATTTAAAATAGAAAGGAACAAGTTAATAATTGCAGGGTTGGCCCCATGATTGCAAACTTATCCTAGAATGAGATAATTGTTGTAGATACTAAAATACCACATATACCCATATCCATACCACTACCCCAAACTCAACACCTAACAATATAATCACTCATCCACTCACTAGAATTATTCTTCTTACCTTGGTTAATCTACTTTATCAAAATCATTTTGATTAAATAATCTTTATTATTTAATTAATTTAAATAAATCATTTTTCCATGAATATTAAAATAAATCCAAATAAAAATATCATCTATGAATAATTTAATAAAAATCATGATTTACACCCCATAAATCAACTACTTAATCAACATAAATCAAGTAAATTTAAAAACATAGTTAAGCAATCATTGAATTTAGTTAACTCATCAATCAACATGGCCAATCAACATGGCTAACTAATTAATCAAAATAATTAAACAATTTGATTAAATAAATAACTATTAAATTAAATGAGATAACTAGCTAATTACCTCCATGAAAAAGGCTAACCCCTACACATCCATTCTGCCATTAATGGGGTAAACTCATGATCCAAGATCAAATCCTAGTCATTCATCCATCTCATCAAAATTCTATAAATTGAGATCAAGTCCATCATTTCTTCATCCCAATTTGGAGCAAGTAGATGATATCAAAGTATGTAATAAATATTCAACCATTAGCTAAAGTGCATCTATTTGTTAAGAGGTTTAGCATTTTGGTTTGAATAATGTCTTCAATTCACTATGTTTATGCAATTCATCTGCTCACCATATAAGAGGTGAATATGTGATTTAATTTAGAGTTTGTATTTAATTTGTTGAAACATTATCTTTTATTTTGAATTTCATGCTTACAATAGTCAAATATAGGTGAAAATGGCTAAATGAATATAGGTGTATGGATACATGTATGATAAGTAGGTGGACATGGTGAAATATAAAAGTGTGTGTAAATGGATATGATAGGGCTAGGTTTATAAGGATGTGAATGTAAATGGATAAAAAGCTAGGGGATTATCATGGCATGTATCACTATGTATATGTAAAAAGGCATTACCTCAAAGTCGGTAGAAAACTATTACAAAATGATCTTTTCACCAATATAATATTATTAAGATATAATATTAATAGGGTATAAAACTATAAGGGAAATGCCTTAGGCATGTAAATCTCACCAATAAATAATTTTTAAGGGGTAAGCGCAAAAATATGGGGGACTAAAAAGGGGTCTTAAGTGGCCACTTTTTTTTTGAAATCAGGAAAGACTAACCTTGGATGAGAAATTGAAGATAGTTACACTCAAAATTTGAAGATACAACAAAAACAAGAGTCGTAGTGCTATGATTCTACTTTCTTTAAACTACTATTATTTTTTAAATGGTAGCGATTAAGGGGTTCAAAAAGGGGCCAAAAAAAGTGATCCCATTTTTTTGAAAAAAACATAACATAAGATTTTGGTGTGGCCCCCTAAAATGTTAACATTTTTTTAGTATTTCAAAAATCACTTTGGTGAGAAATTAGCTAACACCATGTAGTTTATGTCAGATTTTTATGTTAATTTTTTAATGAATATATGATTTTTAACTAATTTTGAAAGTGGATACATCCTAAAAATAGAAAATTGGGCATGCTCCCCCTAAAAATTTTGAAAACTGATTGAAAATCATTTTTATTAATGTGTAGAATGGAGTCTAGTTTCTAAAAATGTAATTTATTTGAAATTTCAATGAACAGTTAAAATAAAGTCCAAAAAACTACACATTGGTTTTTGACAAAGAAACATATACACTAACAAAATAAATTAAAGATGAAAACTTTAACATAAGTTCAAAATGTGAAAAAAATTGCATGGTTAGATAGCTAAGAGAGAGCTTAACATTATCGTGGTTTTTTTTTTTACTTGACATTGAAACACATGTAAACTTGATGGGGATCACACTTGAGATTAAATCAATTTTTTTACTATTTGCAAAACCATGTCTTTGGATGTTGAAAAGTCACTCCAAACCTTTGGGTTGGAATCCCAAGGAAAATCCTAAACAAAGACTAAAATATTTCCAAAGAAAACCATAATATGAGTGCATTATAACACACTCACATTATGTTTTGCTTTGAAAAATTATCTTCTCTTTCTCTTGCGATGAAACTATATATTTACAATTATATATATGAAAATTTACTTTCTCATACTTTAAGTTGTATTTGATGTATATAATTTCAGGATGTTTGAGAATGGTTTCAGATCTCTAGGAGTTATAATGTAGATTTTAGGTTTTGGAAGATCTTATAATTTTTAGACTTAGTCAAATTTCAATAATCAACACATCAAACTTCAATAATCACTAGGCTCTCATCATCTTTATCTCTCTCCCCCTTTATCTACCTCTCTCTCCCTTGAGCTCAAGATCTACCTCTTTTTCATCTCTCTCTCGCTCCCTCCTTCCCTCTCTAATTCTCTCACCTCTCTCTCTACCTACCTCACTCCCTCCCTCCGTCCCTCCCTCCCTCCATCCCTATCTACTTCTCTCTATCACACTTATCTCCCTCCCTCCCTCATTCCCTCTCTAATTCTATCTCACCTCGACGGGCGATCCGCCTGATGTCGATGGATCCTGATCTGATTTTGCCTGCCCGTTGATCTGAGGCAGTCAGATACATCACGGAGGAGGCATGGAATGAAATGAAGACAGAGGCAGAGGGAGGACAGACAGGGAATGAGGACAGAACAAAGAGGAAGGAGGTGAGATGGAGAGGATATAAAGAGGGGGAGGAAGGAGATGGATGGAGGGAAGGAAGGAAGGAGGGAGGAAGGAGTGGAAGGAAGAGGGGGGGAAGGAAGAAGGAGGGAGGTGGAGAGAGAGGTGGAGAGCGGAGGAGAGAGAGAGGTAGAGAAGGATAAGTGAGATAGAGAGCCCGATATGTGTGAGAGAGAGAGTGGGGGAAGGAATACAATCTTGAATCGTGATCAAAATGACCTATAGCAATGATGTCTCTACTCTGAAAATCTCAGATGATCACAAAATGTGGTGTGAACTCAATTATTTATCTTGTGCCACTATGTGTAATATGATAAATGGAAAGGATATTGTTGGATAAGGAAGGTACATAAAGTACATCATTAAATTTTCCTTCTCTAATTTCAATAGATCCCTTTCCAAGAGCTGACATATAGGTGTTATTTGTCATCAATATTACAAGGAATGAACAAGGCTCAAATGTGGAAAATAGTTCCCTAGATGCAACCGTGTGGTGCAATGCTCTGAAATCAAGAAGCCAATTATGTGATGTGTTGTTTGTAGAAGCAAAGTGTGTCATACCCTTTTTCTTATCTTTGTTTGAATATGCAGATGATGCTAATGGAAAAGAGGAAGAAACACTAGTCCTAGATGTAGGAAACTGAACATGATGTTGTTGAAGAAGATGCCTCATTTCATCATTTTTTTTAAAAGTATTTGTGTTCTTCATGCCCTTGTTTCTTACAATAAGTACATGTGGGCCTCTCCTTATAATTTTTCCCTTTTGATGAGGGAGATGAATGAGATGAAGTCTCTAATTTTGGTCCCCTAGCTTGATACTTTGTTTCTTTCCCTTAGATTTGGAAGCCCTTTGTTCATCTACAACAAGAGCTTGTGGCTTTGAAGGTTGCATGGTACACATTGGAACTAGTTTGTCTTACTCCTTTGTGAGATAAGCAACAAAATATGAAAGAGATGGCATAGTGTAGCATACACCAAAAGCATTATTTGTTGAATGAAAAGTAGAAACAAACACTGAATATTGAGGACCTTAACTTTGATAAGACACTTAGGATCAGTAGTTCATCTTGTTTTTCTATTCCACATTGCTTGAGTTGGATCCATAGCAAATTAAATTTAGTGAAGAACTCCTAAATTATGTTAAAGTCTCGTGGATTAAGACTTATTAGTTCATTCTTTAGTTGGTGTCCCCTCATTACATCTTACTTACCAAATAAATTTTCTAAAGTTTTACATACATCATTAGGTGTTGTTTCAAAATTAATGTGAAAGAGAAGGTTAGGAGAAATAAATGTACACAATGTTTCATAGGCTTCATCATTTTGATTATGCCATTTTCATTTTCTAATTTCTCATGTAGGTTCAAGTTCCAAACCCATAATGACTCGATGTAATCCTACTTTCTCAAGCTTTTTCTCCATTTATTGCTTCCATTCATAGAAGTTAAGTGGAGTTAGGATTATGTCCATTTTGTAGAATAACTCACAAGAAAACCCCCTTGAATTAGTACTTTATATGTTTTAGTGCATATAACAATTTCAATGGAATGAATAATGACACTTTCTAATCAAGTGCAATATGGTTTCCAATGAGATGGAAAATTGATTATTCACTTTTACAAAAGCAATACTCGATTTGAGTAGCTAATAAAAAATTACAATAATACATGTTGCCTAACTTTCACTTAGAAAATTAAAGTTTTCCTTTTAAAGTAGGACATAAAATATGTGTTAAGCAACACAATTTTTTAATCATCTCGATGTTAAAATATTCAGAGTTAAAAGAGTTTTTTGTCAACTATTCACAATAGAATTTTTGACTTACGGTTTGTAACTTATGCTAAAAAAAAAAGTTTTCTGATGATATTGAGTATTTGTTGGTTGGTTAAAGCTAAAATGCAATGCAATACAAAGATTATGTAGTTAACAAGAAATGGTAACAACAAATGCAAGGCCGCATGGAAGGAGAGGAGCTAGTCTTATGGAGAACTTTGACCACAGTGAAGATTTTTTAAAGCACAACTTGTATTGATATGGCAGATATCCCACCAATGTTGGAGCCACTCGCATGAAGATCTATGGAAAATTGTGAGAAGACTTGTATTCAAAGTCTAAGGCTTCTTTAAACTGCCATTTATACTTACACACTGCTCAAAATTCCAAAATATAAAAAAAATAGCATGATCGTTAAGGCACCTCCAAAATATAGAATCGTGCCTCTAGAATGCATATTCACACCTCTCAATGGGTTCACCACATCTGTAATAATGCTCTCCACATTTAGATTTATGCCCCTTTTGGAGGTTCGTGTGGCCTTTGTGAGGGATTGCCATTGTAAAGCAGTTAGAAAACTATAGACTGAACATCGACTGGTTGATCTTCGTGTGGGGCATATAGAGAACCAGAGGCACCAATATTGACAATACGATTGTTGAAGGCTTGGACTAGTTGTAGATTATAAATAATAGGGAAGTAAGATTTCCAATGTATTCCATGTTTCTTGTTTCAAAGGAGCACTTTGAAAACATATTATAACTTCATATGAGTTTCTCTCTTATTAATGAAGAAGACAAGTTGATTTTGAATCCTGGAGTAGTCATGGATGTGAGGGAAAGGAATCTAAGAAATAGAATCATCATAGAGTATTTCGTAGAGTGGAAAGATATTCTTATAGAAGATGCAATGTGGGAAGGCCCTCATATATTTGAGTATATAAATTTGTAATTTAATGAGCACAAGTAATTTTTGAGGGGGGTGAACTTGTTATGACTTATTTTTATTTAATTTAAGTTTGCGGTTATTGTGTCTATGTTTTGTTTCTCATGTCTCTCTTGGTATTATTTTTTGTGTTTTCGGTCCTCTTAAGTATATCTTTCCTTCCAACTCTATTTTTCCTTTCTTTCTATCTATCAAATTTTTAGACTTCTCCATTTTCTCATGCCTTCCATCCTTCCCTCATTCTTTCATTTGTATCTTTCATACTTTTAAACCTATCTTTAATAGAATGCTTGTTTCTTGAACCCCAATGCCCTAAATTGTGGTATGAGTCTTGTGCTATTTTCAACCCCCACACCCCAATATTTTTTACTTTGGTTGTGTTCTCATTTCAACTCCTTAGCATGTGTAATAGTGTCATTAATGATCAATTTTAACACCATAAATTTCACAAGTAGGATCTTTCCTACTCATAATTATTATTCAAATTAGAAGATGTAGATTTATATTATAGTTGACCTATTATTATTGAGGTGGATATAAAAGGGTGAATGCATCCATTTAGGGATCATCATCTATTAATTTACACGAACCCCTATTCAAAAATTGATCAAGAATTTATGTTCGAGCATGGATATCAAAGGATGGAAACCCTTTGATTTTAAAATTCAAACGATGAAAACTCTTTGGCTAAAGAGAAATTTCTTATAGAGGTTTATTTGGAGCTTTATTGATTGCAAATTTTTGTTGCATTGTATTGGTTTAATATATTGTTGTCATGGGTATGAACAAGAAATTTTAATGTTGTAATTATTGATGTTGCAAACTATTTGAATATAATTATATATTTATTTGTAATAAGATAAATATTTGTAGTTAAATTTATTATTTCTCCTTTATTGATCAGAATATGATAACAATGATTATGTGTAAATAGTGAATTAAATTTGAGTTACTCAAACTTTGATTTAAATATTAGAATATGAAATTATTGTCCCAAATAACAAGCATTTGTAGAAGGAAAAAATTTGGATATGCACATGTGTTTTGGCTAGGATGTTACAGAGAAAAAGGTTGCTAGTTGTGATCCTAAGTCTATAAAACTTATATGTATCTTTTGGATAATATGGAATAGGAAAATTAAGCTCATATTTAAGATATAATTAATGTAAAATTAATAATTGTGGTAACTCAACATAGCCATGATAGCTCTAGATACATGTTTTCTTACCCTAATTTCTTTGGTAAAATTGAAAGGCATTAAATTGAGGTGATAAACCTGGGAGATATCACTTGGCTTGGAGTACTATTAATTGAAAGTACAAGTTCACCACCATGCTAT
>VDFB02256132.1:135809961-135865628 GCA_007258455.2 Sequoia sempervirens | reverse complement strand
ATGCTCTCCACATTTAGATTTATGCCCCTTTTGGAGGTTCGTGTGGCCTTTGTGAGGGATTGCCATTGTAAAGCAGTTAGAAAACTATAGACTGAACATCGACTGGTTGATCTTCGTGTGGGGCATATAGAGAACCAGAGGCACCAATATTGACAATACGATTTTCAGACTACAGTTTTCTAACTTCAGACTTCTCCATTTTGCCATGCCTTCCATCCTTCCCTCATTCTTTCCTTTGTATTTTTCATACTTTTGAACCTATCTTTATCGGCGACCTTGTTTCTTGACCCTCAATGCCCTAAATTGTGGTATGAGTCTTGTGGTATTTTCAACCCCCACACCCCAATAGTTTTTACTTTGGTTGTGTTCTCGTTTCAACTCCTTAGCATGCATAATAGTGTCATTAATGATCAATTTTAACACCATAAATTTCACAAGTAGGATCTTTCCTACTCATAATTATTATTCAAATTAGAAGATGTAGATTCATATTACAGTTGACCTATTATTATTGAGGTGGATATAAAAGGGTGAATGCATCCATTTAGGGATCATCATCTATTAATTTACACGAAATAGCCATGATAGCTCTAGATACATCTTTTCTTACCCTAATTTCTTTAGTCAAACTAAAAGACATTAAATTGAGGTGATAAAGGGGAGATATCACTTGGCTTGGAGTACTATTAATTGAAAGTACAGGTTCACCACCATGCTAAATTTTTCAATACCCTCTCACTTTTAGGAGGTCTCAACTCATGGTGGATCATTCTAAGTGCTTTAGGGATATGCACAACTATCATCCATCCACCCTGGAGAAGAGGCTTTTGAATTGTAATCCCCTTTGCATGTGTAAGGAATCTAAGGTAGCGGAACAACTTCTTACACTAATCTTGAGAGGAGAATAATGCAAAACTTTTACATTTGATCTTTAACAGTTACAAAAAATTAAATAGAAAGACATAAATATCATGCATACCACAACATAATGATTTACGTGGGAAAAACCCTTTCAGGAGAAAAACCCCACACTCCAAAATTCGCCCAATATATTATTCAGAAATCACAAAGATTACAATATACTTGCAGAGCAAGCTTCTCATAGGAGTATCACCACTCAGAGATCTAGAGACAACACGATCACTATTAGACTCTCAGAATACACCACAATACACAGTCGTAATGCAACACCCTCGTAAAATAAGGTTGCCTTCTAGGGCAAGTCAAGCTAATAAAATATCGATCGTCAAATATGAGACATAATAATGAACGGTCTAGGTTTACAATAATAAAATATAAATTAAATTTTCCTTTTTGGGGCGTTGCCCCTAAGGGCACTCTACTCTTGGACCCCAACTGGGGGGATGATCCCCCTGGACCCCTCGTGTTGGGATATGGTGTTATAAACCATTTCATAAATTGATTTATCATAATATTGTAATTAAACAATTATTTAGTTGTGATACAGCGTGGTGGTGGTGTTAATCACACTAGGTAATTATTTGAGGTCCACTTGATGTTGTATTGTAACATTGCATTATTATTTAATGTGTGGGAGACATGTGATAGTAATTTAATATTGAGAAAATATTAAATAATGTGATGTCTTAGTACCCAATATTAAATAAGGGGTTAGGCATTTTGTATTCACATGGTTTTTTGGTACATGGTTTCACCTTACCACTAGTATTTTGTGTGAGCTTGTGTTTATAAAAGCAAACACATGTGTAGTGGTTTAGGTTGGCTGGGTGGTTTAGCTGCCATTATTGAGTCTTCTTGAGGAGTGTGTTTATGAAGCATGGCATGAGATGTGTGGATTCATGCTTGGACACATGGGAATTCATTGGAGGGATTGATGCTTCAAAGGTCTTCATTGTAACTCTTGTATTTGCTTCATGGTTGATTAATATGATGGAGTATGGATGCTTTTGGAGGCTGGGTTTTTCCCTCTTGAGGGTTTTCCCAGGGTATATCTTGTGTCATCTTTGATGGGTATGTTGTCTGTTCTCTTACATATGAATTTTGAGCACTTATTTGCATTGTTATCTCTTTTGGGTTATGTGGAAATTGACATTATATGGCTGCAAGTTTCCTTACACTTAGTGGGGGGATCACCCCCATGCTCGCCCTCCCCCCCATTGTCATCGGATGAACAATACCTTATGTATCAATAGTACCTTATGTAATTGCAAGGTTGAGACACATTTTCTCAATAGCACGCTTAAATAAGCACTCACTTATGTTGGAGGAGGGAAAGGTGGCTCAAGAGAGGACTAGTTGAGTCCATTCCACACATATCAACTTTTTAAAGTCATTCGTTCGACTAACTCTATAATAACACTTCTAAGTATCACAACCAACACTAACCAAACTAAGACAATCATCATCATGTGTATTACTAAGATCATAACAATATATCATACACATAAAGTCAAATATAGTGAATCATTTTGATGTAAGACATGATTATACTTCCCTAATTCATCTTTGGCAACATGTTGAAGTGATGCATGATCACACATAGTATCAATATGATATTGGAAATCTTCTTGTATCTCCCCTAACTTAATGTGGATATATTCTTTTAGTTGATGTAGAGGACATGACTATTCTTCATCAACATATCCAACTAGATTGAAACATTCAACTTTCACTTTCTTGATTTCTATATGTATTATTGTCCTAAAGCAATGGGTTATAACATTCATCCATTTGACCAGTTTCTCCCATCCAATGTTTTGATTCATTCCCATTGTTAATATCGTATTTCTTTTCTAATAAATTATAGCCATCAAGCTATAATAAATAGTCAATTTCAACTGCACTTTCATGATGAGGACGATCTAAAGAACCAATAATTGGGTTGTCCTCGTGGTTATAGGATAAATAGGTTATATGGGCATGGTTTTCTTGTTGGTTTTCACCTTCAATTTGATTGTTTGACATGCTAAATGAGTTACTAGATGGTTATTCTAGGTGCATCCTAATTATTCTCAAGTTTGACATTATTGTCTTACTTATTTATGCTCTAAATACCTTATTGATATTGATTGGAAAAGTTAAGAGAGAATGGAAAATTTGGCATTTCTTCACCTTTTAAGTCATCAAGTGAAAAAGTGGACACCCAACTTGGGTTGGCTAATTAGTATCCTCTTCATATGAAGATTAATTCTTTTTACCACATGGCTCTCTACTTTTTTTAAAAACTTGATTTTGTAGCCATATAAGGGTCATTGTGAGGTAGGGTAATTCTTTGCAATATTGAAAGTTGATCAACTTCACCCATACCTCCTCAATGGAAGTGGATAAACTGATTATTTTAGAGTTGGTTGTAAAGTTCAAGAAACTAGATTATTTTAATGATGTGGACTAGGAAGGAAACTTGTAAGTAATTTCACATTAACCTCTACATACAAGATGTTCATATAGGGTAAGTGCAAAAATATGGGGGACCAAAAAGTGGCCACAACACTTTTTGGCCCCTAGTAAGCATAACATGAGCATATTATAACTTGCATTGATAATTCAATAGGGAGAGAGGGGAGAGTTAGAGAGATGGAGAGAGGGAGGGTGAGAGGGAAGGAGAGAGAGGAAGAGGAAGAGAGAGGTAGGGAGAGAGAGAGAGAGAGAGAGGTAAGATAGAGAGAAGAGAGAGAGGGATAACAAGATAGAGAGAAGTGGAGATGGAAGGACGGAGGGAGAGGTAGAGAGGGGGGAGAGGGGAGAAAGGGGAGTGAGGGGAGTGATATAGAGAGAGAGGTGAGATAGAGAGAAGTAGAGAGAGAACCATATTTACCCTAAACCTTAAACCCTAAAACCTTACATTAATAATATAACACTAAAACCTAAAAAAATAAATTTAATCCCTAGACCCTCAACACTCAACCATTCCTTATCAGTTGTAGACTCTTAACCCTTAATCCTGAGCCCTATACATTAAGCCCTAAACCTTAGACCCTAGACTGTAAATCCTAAATGCTATATGTTAAACCCTAAAACTTTCAACATTAATAATTTAACACTAAAATCTAAAAAATTAAATTAATCCCTAAAACCTCAATGCTCAATGCTCCTCTATCAACCATAAACCTTAAACTCTAAACCCTAAAACTTGACATTAATAATTTAACATTGACCTAAAAAATTAAATATAATCCCTAAACCATTAATGATCAACACTACATCATCAACCATAAACACTAAACCCTATACAATAAGCCCAAAAATATGACATTAATTAATATCACTAAACCTAAAAAATTAAATTTAATCACTAAACCCTTAATGCTCAACCCTCTCTTATCAATCGTAATCCCTAAACCCTATATTCTAAACCATAAAACTTGACATTAATAATTTAACACTAAAACCTAAATAATTAAATTTAATCCCTAAACCCTAAATGCTCAACCCTACATCACCAACCATAAACCCTATACCTTATAGACTAAACTCTAAAACCTAACATTAATAATATAACACCAAAACCTAAAAAATTAAATTTAATCCCTAAATCCTCAATGCTCAACTCTTCATCATCAACCATAAATCCTAAACCCTATGTGCTAAACCCTAAAACCTAATAGTAGAATAATTCAACACTATAACTTAAAAATTTGAATTTAATCCCTAAACTCTGAGCACTCAACCCTAAAACTTATACCCTATACGCTACACCCTAAAACCTAACATTAATAATTGAACACTAAAACCTAAAAAAAAAATCCCTAAACCCTCAATGGTGAACCCTCCATTATAAACTAGTATCAACCCTAAACCCTAAATGCGAATAATTTAGAGAGGGAGAGGGGAGGAAGAGAGACAAAAATATACACAAAGAGAAATAGAGAGAGAGAGAGAGAGAGAGAGAGCTAGGTAGAGAGAGGGAGAGAGGGAGAGGTAGGTAGAGAGAGAGGGAGAGCGGATATAGAAGTAGAGAGGGAAGGAGGGAGGTAGGAAGAGTTACAGAGGGAGTAGAGAGATGAGATAGAGAGTAGAGAGGGAAGGAGGGACAAGAGACATAGAGAGGTAGGGAGGGACAAGGGGGAGAGAGAGTTTTTCTTCACACAAACTCAAGTGTGTTATAATGTGCTCACCATTTTGTGAAGAGAAAGGCAAGGAGTAAAAGAAGAGTCATTTTTCTTCACAAAAGCATGAGTGCATTATTTAACACATTTGTGTTATTGCCTAATTTGGGAATTTCCAAACCTTAGGGTTCAAGGTTAGATTTTCCTGAGGAATCCAACACAAAGGGTTGAACTTACATGTCAACGACCATAGACATGTTTTTGGACAATTCTAAAAGATAACACAATATTGAGTGTGCTCCCCATTAGGTTTGCACATGTTTTTGAAATGTCAAGTTAAAAAATAACGTAGTTAGCTTTCTAACAATGTAATTTTTTTACGTTTCAAATATTAAGGTTTTTATCTTTAATTCCTTTTATTAGTGTCTCCATTTTTTGTCAGAAACCTTCATTTTTACCTATTCATCAAAATTTGAAACAAATTATGTTTTTACAAACTAGAGTCTATTCTTTGTGCACTCAAAAAATAAATTGATTGTCATTTAGTTTCCAAAAACTTTAGGGGGGAAAACACTTAATTTTTTGTTTTTTAGGATGTGTCTACTTTGAAAATTAGTTGAAAATCTTATAATCGTTAAAAATCTATCTAAAAATCAAGCATATAAACTACATGGTGGTAACTAAGCTTTTATTGAAGCAATTTTTGAAATACTAAAGAAAAATAACATTTTAAGTGGGCCACACTAGACGCTATGTTATATTGTTTTGATAAAAAAAGATCACTTTGTGTGGGACCGCCATTTGAACCCCTTAATCTCCACCATTTTAAAAAAAAATGATATTTTAGAAAGTAGATTTAAAGCATCCTCAAATTTTAAGCATAAATATCTTCAATTTCTCGTGCAAGATCTACTTCTCCTAATTTTTTTTAAAAAAGTGGCATCTTAAGACCCCCTTTTGGTCTCCCATTTCCCTACACATACCCTATATTCTACAATACCATACCAATCTTGAGCATTCCAAGCATTAAATTTAGCATATCTTCTATAGTGTTTGCCTCATTTGACCATAATCTAACCTAACTTGCAAATATAGTATTAAGACCCCACAAATAATGTACTTTCAACATTTCATCAATAGGATTTGTAGATTAGGAAAATTCAAGGTTGAAAGCATAATCAAATAGAAATCAAACCCTAAAAACCTAACTTAACAATGAAGCACAATCCAACAAAAGAAACATAAACACAAAGTAAACATTACCTACGCTATGGTTGTTTGACTTGCATTGTCCTTCATTTTGCTTGGATGTGCTTGATGCCCTCATATACAAGTATGTAAATGGTAGCCTAATGACAATGGTAGAAAAATATTGAAGCAGTTGTCTCAACGACATGTACTTTTGCTTCAACTTGATAGATAAAAATGACAATGATAGGCGTCTTTTATAGAAAGGAAAATGACAATGAACGGCTGAGATTAAATATCAAAAAGATATGTCAATCAATGGCCAAGAATGAAAGCTAATAAGGTTAGGGCAAAGATAAGAAATGAATGGGTGAGATTAAATAAAATAATTCAATCAAGGGTTGAAATTAGACGAGACAAGAAGACATAAGGATGAGACTGATAGATAGAAAATCTTAGAAAAAAGAGGAAACTAAATAATTTTAAAAATCATTTAGTTTGAGAGGGAAAGTGAATAATTAAATAATGGAAACATTAAATTTAATTATAGACGAAAAAGATAAATTACTAAATAATTATTTAATAGTGGAGGGAAAAACTAACTTTTTAAATAAAATAATTGGAAACAATTATCTCATTAAAAAGCGGAGGAAAAAGGCAAGTGAGGGAAAAGCTAACTTTTTAAATAAAATAATTGGAAACAATTATCTCATTAAAAAGCGGAGGAAAAAAACAAGTGAGAGAGAAGCTGACTTTTTAAATAAATATTGATTTAATTCAAAAGTGGGGAGAGGACAAATTAGTAAGTCATTAAATAAAATAAAATTTATTTAATTTATGGAAGAAAAGGATAATGAATAATTAAATAATTGAAATAATTATTTAATTAAAGTAGAAAGTGACAACAATTAAATAGACATAAATTTATTTAATTAAGAAGAAAAGAACTCATTAGTTACGTAAATGAATAAATAAAATTTATTTAATTAATCAAAGAGAGGAAATAAAAGAAAAGAGATAAATTAATTAAATAAATAAAATTATTTAATTAATAGAGCAATATGACTTTAGACAATAATCAAATAATTAAAATTATTTAATTATTAAGGAAGAAAGGGTATTAACAGAGAAAAATAATGTTTGCAGGCGAAGGATAATTATTAGTGTCTACATTTTTTCCCTCTTCGATACAATGCAGTTTATCACATTGTGTCAAAGAAATTTAGTTCAAAAATATGCCCTAGTGTAAACAGGATGGACTTGGATGCCCCCTCGGAATTTTTTTTAAAATTTTGAGAGTTTCAAAAAAAATTTGAAAAATTATTTCGATAAGCAGATCTGATAGTGGATGAGTGCAAGGATTGATGAAGAGAAATGTTAGCAAGAGGAAAATATTAGCATGGAGTTAGTGGAGACAAAAAAAGATTGATATTTTTCTATGTTAGGCTTTGCATTTAATCACCATTGGGCGTTAAAATATGACAAATGTACGACAAACACCATGGCATGATATAGACCAAGGTGCGCAACGTCATCCACTTGCAAACAAATAGTCGCAAACAAGGAATGTCCCAACTCATACTAAGGGAAAAGTTGCCCCACTATTTTTGTCGAGTCAAACCACAGACAACAATCAAAGAAAAGATGGGTCATGAGACATCATTGCTCCTCTAAATCCTTCATGTGACATCCTCGAGGTAGCTAGTAACATGACTCATAGACAAATCCAAAAAGATACGACAAAATAGCCCAACAAAGTCAACAACCATTCAGAGTGTTTGCCAATAATTGTTTGTCGATGTTTGAGTGATGAGTTGATTGTTTTGACAAGGTCTGGTTTCAGGAGAAGAAACATGTCATATAAGACGTCAAGTCTGGTTTTGACCATGTAACCACCTATATAAGGCTAGTGACAAAGTTTGACAAATGACAATGTTTAGTTTCAGGAAGGACACGTCATGTATAAGACATAGTTTTGATTGTCTTTATGTTGGTTTGACATTTTGACAATTGACTGGTTTGACTTGAAAACTAGCTGGCTTGCTTGTCTTGTTGTTTCATGACTTGTGTAAGATTTTGATGATTGTTTGTGTCTAGTGACAATGTCCAATTTATTATGGTCGACATGACAAACCTTAAAGGACTGACCTAGGTGGCCTCGAGGGCTCATTGATAGATGGCCTTTCCTACATAACAATGCACAGAGACCTCGTAGTTTGACATGACCAAACTTTGTTTTATTGACAAAGGACAGGATCATGATTTGAGTTTTATTCGACAACACCTAAAGGACTGACCTAATGCCTCGGGGGCTCATCGATGATGGCCTTGCTTACGTGAAGTCGTAGAGGCAATGTAGTTCGACTGGATGTGGACTGGCATGACTGACTGTAACTCTGTTTTTGGGATTTTTGAAAGTTGTGGATGTTTTTTGTGTTTTCTGACATGTTTTAATGTTTTTGGATTTTTGAGGTTTTATGATTTTTTTGTCTTTTTCTGAGATATAATGACCTTCAATGTCAAGTGTAGGATCCAATGAAGATATAGGTCAAGTATTTTCCCCCAGTCAAGTATAAAACAAAATATTAGGAATGGTAGTGGATAAGTCGTATTGCAGATGGTTATGGAAGGCAGAAGATGTAAAATGTCAACTATGAGAAGGATGACAAAGCTTTATTATGCATGATATGGGGAAGTGTGGATAGGAATTTATTATGTATGGTAACTATCGTGAACAATGCATGTGAAATATTCCTACAAGCAAGCAATCAAGCATGCACAAGAATCCAAGGATAAACATGATCTTGCCCCTAGTCAAGCTGAAAACCAATTAGTTGGTGATGATGATGATGACGACATTGTTTGACATGGGAATGACACATCCCAAAACAACGTGAGGACTGGGAAATACATATCCCATTGATGACAATGTGACTAAAGGATCAAGATCTATAGCAAGGCTAGGAACAAAGCCAAGGAATGTTTTGGATGGTGTACTAAGTTGCATAGCAAGATTGTATGGATTAGGATTGTTGCATTTGGAATGACTTCTTTTCAGGATTGAATGGGATGATGGAAGGATTTTTGATATGCGGATTAGAATCCTTAAACCAATGACAAGGTAAAACCAAGTCCAACAATAGGTATGGAAGGATAATGGATTGATTTTGGTAAAAGATAGGAGACATGAGGATTATTGGATGGTAGAATTAGCATATGATCTCCAAGGACTATGTTGCATAGGAATAATTAGTTTTCTCCAAGGTATGGGTTTGGATAATGCTATGAAGGCTATGACATGATATTTCACAGATAGTGTACGACCGAAGGATAGACATGTCAAGATTTTTCCAAAAGCATGATTTATGTTTGTACCCCAGTCCTTATCAAGATTAAAGTAGGTGGGAAAATGGATGGAAATGATAGGGCTTAGATGGATAGATGGAAATGTCATATGAAAGTTATGGGAGATGAGACAATTTTCCCCCAAGTGTAATGGTCCACATAGATAATTGCTCTTATAAATGACGCTTGTTTGCTAGGTTTTATCATGGTACTTATCCAAAGTGCTATAAAAATGGTTTTCACTATTGGATGAAATTTTTATCTTTACTAATTTTCTTTTTCTTTTTTTTTTCCTTTTTTTCCTTTTCCTTTTATTCTTCTTTTTATTTTTGATGTCACACAAGACACTTGTTTGCTAGGTTTTCATCAAGGTGATGATTTTTTTTATTTTTTGATTATTTTGATTATTTTTTATATGGACTTGATAGTTTGGATGATCACTAATTGCTCTGAATCCTTTGATGGTGTTGATGTAGATGTTGTTGTCATGATATTCCAATAGTGACCTTTATGGAGTAGTTGTCTTGTCAAGATCATAGAATTTGCATACAACCAATCGATGTCATTGTGATCCTTTTTGATACTAGGTTTGGCTTTATTGAAATATGCACATCATGATAGAGTTCCATGGGAGTCCTTATGATAAAGATTTTATGTCAAGATGCGATGGATGACAATATTTTGGATTATGATGGATGATGGTAGATGTGGAAGGATTATTTGGATGTTTGGATATAGTAATTTTTATTTTTCAAACTTGGGATGGTGGATGACGGAGTTTGGAATTTTGATTGGGATAGTGTTTGGAACCAACATTTTTATATGCTTTGTGTGATGACCATTTTGAAGGAGGTAGACATTTGTTATATGTAGGATACCTCTTTTCTTGTGGCTCCACATTTTGATTGGACTTTGGAATTGAACTATTTTATTTACTTGACTCATTTTTCTTTGGAATCCATTTTAACTTCATTTGTCCACTTGGATTTTTGTATTCAATGGCCTTTGATATTTGATTTTGGACTTTAAGCTTGTAAGACTTTTGTTCTTGTTGGTTCCAATTGATGGGTTTAATTATGTTAGAATGATGGTTTATGGTGTGGATGGAATGAGTGTTGGAAACAACCTTATGACAAGGACCACTCATGGCACCCATTTTGATGTTTGTATTGGATAAAGTGTCCCCTAATGTTATGGAGGTATCACTAACATCATTTGATTTTCTGATTGAAGAATAGCCAAGACCTTGATGTCTAGGATTTTTATAAAATTGTATTGGTTCTCGAATGCCTTGCTCCTATAGGCCTAGTCCCCTTCCTCGATATTGCATGCTCTAAAATATTCTATTTGTGATGGGGTATTTTTTACTTTGAAAGTAAGATGTGAACCCATAATTGTGCATGTGGAAACTATTGCTTAGAATCTTCTCCTCTGTAAGAAGTCTAATTTGATAAAAGTGGATGATCCTAGTTGATAGGATATTTTAGGTTTATTATTCATCATGCTTGTTTATTCTTGATCATTTGGGATTTCGATTTGATCCATGGTATCTTTTGTATCTTCTTATTTGACTTGATCAATAATAGCTTCTTTATGTTCTTATTGAATGTTATCCATGGATATCATCTATGTGTCCAAAGGAGGAAAGTGTTTCATTTTCAGAAATGGAGATGTTTGGAGTTTGGATAGGAAAAACTTCAAATGTTTGATCATGAATGGCATAAAGGTCAATGAGCAGATCATTTTGGATTTCTTATTCAATGGTAGGATCTTGGTCAAAGATGGGTGTATCTTGGATGACATGATTATCTAGAAGGATTTCTTGAATAGACTTAAGGATAGGACTATGGGATAGAATGGGATCACAAGAAATACCTTGATCTTGACATAAGGATTAAGTTATGATGCCATGCTTTGGATTTTCCTTTTGACATGTATCCAAAGGTGTAGGTAATGGAATTTGATTTTCGACAATGATAGAATTTGCATGACTAAATGTATTTTTATTGGATGGGATTGTAGATAAATATGAAGTGGCTTGGAATGGATTAGTGGAAGGTTGGTTTCCCTTTTCAAGGTTAGGATAAGGAAGATTAATGGACGCTTGTGAGGGATCAATGGTATGGATTGTATTAAGTGTCTCTTGATAGTGAGAGTAGATGGATAGAGGACTAGAGCTTATGGATGGTTGGTAAGATGGGTAGATGGATGGTTGACTCGAGACTGTGGGTGATTGGTATAGAGGATTTATGAGTTGTCTTTTGAAGTCTATGGATTGTTGGTATTGACAATTGTGAATCAATTGGTCTTCAATTTGACTGACACATATCAAGGTAAATTGAAGACATGGTGGTGAGTTCGGATTAGAATGGATAATGGGATGGTTCAAATGGATAAGGAAACTTAGTGAGGACCCTATAAGACTTGCAAGTGTGATGGATGGTATGATGTCTAAATGATAATGCAAGGACTAAGACTAAGGTATGCAACTATTTTTTTGGTATTTTTCAATGTATAAAGGATGCCTAATGAGGATGATACCAAGATAAAGAGTCAAAGTGACAATAGCCAAGATGTGGATAGGTTATTGTCACAATGATCAAAATCTATGGTATGTCTAAGGTATGCAACTATGGTTTTTTGGGATTTTTCAAGGTATAAAGGATGCCTAATGATGATACCATGATAAAGAGTCAAAGTGACAATAGTCAAGATTGTAGATAAGATAGTGTCACAATGATCAAAATTTGAAGTATGTCTATGACTAAAACATGCAAGATGTAAGATGAAGGGATGGAGTAATATGTCCTAGTATGAAAACCAAATACCTTTGGTAAACCTAAAGTAAAGGTTGCTAATCAAACTAAGATAGGGAAATCAACAAATCTTATTATCAATGACTTTGAGAATGGAAAAGACTAAAATGACAAGTAATTGACAAGGTGGTCTCAAACTAGACTTGTGAGTTGAGGAACCAGCCTAAATGCAAATGACTAAATTGATTGTTTTGAAGGATAAGGTCAAGGTAATATGAATTTGTAGCTATGGTCTGGTCTAAGTTTGATAAACTCCCTAATCTGAGGTTTGTAAAAGGTTTATGCAAACTTTAAATTTTGACCTAAGGCTTGACCTATGATGATGATGACTAATGTAAAGTTAGGCCTAAAGAGGAAATGAAAATGACATAATCTGAAGGTTGCAAGTTGGTGGTCTGATAACAAGAATGTACTCAGGAATTGATTAGAAATGAGGATGATTCATATTTCCCTAAAAAATTGATTAGCTAGCAAATGAGGTGTTCAGAGTATCAATTGTGGTGTTTTGAGCAACAATTGTGGTCTTTTGATTTTAACAGTTGTGTTTTGAGGCTCAATTGTGGTTAACAATGACAGTTGCAACAAATAGATTGTTTTGGTCCTAAATTGATTGATTTTGACTTAATTTTGATTCGATTTTTGTGAAGTCTGAATGGAAAATACTGTAAACAGTCTAAAAATAATTGTCTTAACAGGTTTGAATGTCAAAAGGTGTGTTCGCAATGTGTATGTTCAGGAGGTTTTTCACCTTGATTTCCACGAGTATAGCACAAATCGTTTCAAATCACACACATAAAATAGTAGCCTATCCTATGGAAAATGGCCAATGGTGTGACCCTCGGGCCCATAGCTTGAAATCTCCTTCAACACAATGGAGGGACGCCCTTTTGGGTTATGTATCATCTCTTGTCTATGAGAGTGGACAAGTAGGGGCCTCCTAGTATGGAAGGATGACCCAATGACCCTCTCCTTGGAAAGTTATAAGTTTGAATCGAGTAACTTATGCTCATCCAAGGATTTTTGTCTCACTCATGGGAGCTGAATGGTGAGTAACTTTTGAGGTGCGGTGCTACATCCCCTGTACCAAGTGTGACGCTAATTATCTCAAGTATAAAAGGAGGGCTTCTAACTAGTATGGTTCTTAGTCGCAACTCGGGGACATGCCACCTTGTGAGCGTCCAACAAGCCACTTAAGGCTTTAACCAATCCTACTAGGGGAACTTATACGCAAAGGTACCTCCCCATTCTGAATGGCACTGTACGGCTAAGGCCTACATAGCATGAGGACTTGACATTTCATCTTATCCTTTTATATATCGGCCCAAGGGAAAAATTGGTTGGAATCGCCTTCGAATTCTCCATACGGATGTGTCTCTTAGGTAGGCCCCTCTAAGGGTAAAACAAAAGCAAGAAAAACACAATTCCTTTTAATCTCCAAGATCACACATGGTGCGAGGAGAGACCATAATGTGTTTGACTCACACTAGCATGTTGTTCATTTACCTTAATACATCCATATGTGTGGGTGATAGTGCAAATGTAAAAAGATGTCTTTGATTCTCAAGATCACCAAATGGTGCGAGAGAATAGCATACACACATTAGGATGAAATACAAAACCACAAGTCAATAAGACATTGGTTTATTTTAAGTACCCAAATCCAAATATGAGAGAAGACACTTGATGCAAAGTTGTTGGTTAATTTTAAAGTTGATGAATGTGGAAAATGCAAGGTTAATTTTAAGTTTGAAATGAGTGAAATAATGCATGTTGTTGTAAATTTTAACCTTATGAGTGAATGATGTATGGTGTTGTCAATTTTAATCCTTATGAGTGAATAATGCGCGTTGTCAATTTTAACCAATTGAGTGAATAATGCACGTTGTTGTCAATTTTAACCAAATAAGTGGATATGCATGTTGTCAATTTTAACCAAATGAGCAGATATGCACATTGTTGTCAATTTTAACCAAATGAGTGGATATGCAAGGTTAATTTTAAGCCAAAATGAGTGTGGAAGAACTAAATGAAATTGTAAAATGAGACAAGATAAACAAGTTAGCAAAATCAAATGAAAATGCCTCCTTTCCACTTATTCCACACACTGCAAATCAAATATCAGTAACACCAAGAAAACCTTAAAAAAAGAACAGTGAAATTAAAACAAAAATAAATTTTACAAATATGAACAAAATTTAAATCTGTAAAATTTTTGTAGAAAACTAAAAGTGAGACCTGGAAAACCCAGAAACCATTTAATAAAATTCTATACGCCTATTTTTTGTGGTTTAAAGAGCATGATGAGTTTTATGTAAATTCTTGGTTGTAACCTACAAAACAACAAAAATAAATAAGAAAACATATGGATTACTCTGCAAAATTGTAAGTTTCACGTTGGGTTCACCAATGTAATCAGGGTAAAAACCTAGGTTAAAGGTCATAAATCAATTAAACTCAAACCCTATGACCCTAATCAAACAATAGAGAACAAATAAGCATAAAGACATAAACAATGCAACAACGTTACCCAATATCTTCATGCCATTAATGGTTCACCTCCATTTTGTTGTAAATGCTTGATGCCCTTAGATATGAGTATGCAAATGTAGCCTATGTCTATGCTAGAAAAATATCAAAGTAGTTGTCTCAACAACATGTACTTATGCATAAACTAGATAGATGAAAATGACAAGGGTACGCACCTTTTATAGAAAAGACAAATTTGAATGAACAGACGAGATCGAATGAAATAATTTCAATCAAAGGTTGAAATTATACGAGATGAGAAGGGATAAGAATAAGACTAATAGAAGAACTAAATAATTCTAAAGAGTCATTTAGTTCGAGAAGGAAAGTGGAGAATTAAATAATGGAAACATTATTTAATTTTAGAAGAAAAAGGTCACTTGTCTTTCTTATTAAATAGCAACTTAATTCAAAAAGTAGAAGAAAAGTGAGTCATTAATTAAATTAAATTTATGGCAGAAAAGGCTAAAATGAATAATTAAATAATTGGCATAGTTATTTAATTATATTGGAAAGTGATAAATAATTATATATATATATATATTTATTTAATTATAGAAGACGGTCATTAGTGACATAATTAAATAAATAACAATTTATTTAATTAATCAAAAGAGGAAATAGAAAGACAAAATGAATTAATTAAATAATTCAAATTATTTAATTAATAGAAGACTTTATGACATTAGACAATAATTAAATAATTAAGATTATTTAATTATCAAGGATGAAAGGGGATTTAATAAAGTCGCAGGTCTAGGACAATTTTTAGTGTCTATAGAATTTACACCTATAACTAGTTGACTCATTATAGAAAATCTATAATATTAAATTACAAAATAGAATCATTATGGTGCATCCCAACCTCAGCAAATTGAAGCAATAGGTCTTTCAACCTTACATTATGATCAAAATGCTTTATAAAAGAATTTTCCAATTTGGCTAATGTCTGAATGGACTTAGGTGGAAGATTTACAAACCATTAAAATATGCATTTTGAAATCTATCAATCTAATAAATGGAAAAAGAATTTCCTAATGTTGAATAAGAAGCCCATTCAATAATTCCTTGTGAAGATTTACATGTTCTAAAGCACTTGGCCTATTGTGGGGAGAGAATAAAGGATGTTGACCAAATACATGTGTGGGAATCTCATGGAAACCCCTAGGCATACATAACAACTACCCATTCAAGATATATATCTTTTGAATTGTGCTAAGATTCCATCTCTTTCAATGTTGGCTCTCCTCCTAGCACCAATTTGTTGGAGAATGTATCAAAATGCTCATCAACTAGTGGGATGATAATAATTGTAACCATTCTCATAATTTGGTAAATTAGATATAATCTATTTAATTATTTTATTTTGAATCGAAATATCCCTAGAAATATAGATTGCAATTAAATAATTATTATAAATTTTAATTTTGTAGTAGGTTATTCTTATTTGAATGTCCATTCTAACTTCCAAGGACATAGATATATTGACTCTTCAATTTGTAATAGAAAGCCCAATTTCTAAAGTTTAATAAATTTTAATTTAATTTTAAAAATCTATAAATAAATTAAATTCAAAATTATATAATAATGTAAAAGACATATATTCCTTCCATAATATTTACTAAGTTTATGAACTCTCAATAATATTATTTCATTTATATTTAACAATTATATCCATTTCTATTCTACATACTTTATTAATTACTAATTATAATAAAATCAATCCCTCATTAATATATTATCCTCTATATTCATAATACCCATAATTCAAGTCATCTAGATTTCACGTGTTAATTGGTAGAGTTTTCAAATAATTTTTTTTGTTTTTTATTTTCTTATTGAAAGGAATTGGAAGTTTAGCCTAATTAAAGTAGGTGTTAAATCCACGACTTGGGCTACCTAAAATGACAATCGAGACCGAGTGAACTAACCCCCAGAATCCAAAGGTCCAAATTGAAAGTTGATATTGTTAAATAAAAATTGTTAAATGACACCTTATTTTTTACGCCAAAGGCGTATCCTATTTGAAGTGGGCGAAGCTAACTTTTTACATCAACGCCGTAAAACTTGGCAGAGAGGGCTTCCGACCATGTAATTGATCTTCATCGTTCATTTTAGTCGCCGGTTTTGGTTTCACCGTACTCCGTCATCACTGTTATTTGCATATTTTTCCGTACTCGTCCATCTCCCACAACCTTTATTCACAGAATCCAAACAGCATACCTTTCTTTTTGAAGGCATCCCACTTGACATAGTGAAAGAATACAAATATCTTGGGATTGAGTTCCACTATAAGCTCAGTTGGGAAACTTGCAGAACGAAAAGGATACAAGGAGGTTGGAAAGCCTATTACCTGCTTCAAAATAGGTGTAGAAAAACTGAACTTTGGGATTGGAAAACCAAGAAAATCCTTTTTGGTTTACTTGTCGCACCGGTTGTGCTTTATGGGTGCGAAGTGTGGGGAAGCAACACGTCAAAGTGCAGTTGGAGACAGTTAGAAATAATCCAGAAACACCTACTAACAAGCAATCTCAAAGTTAAAGCCACTGTTCCTTATGAAATTTTTTTAGCTGAAGTGGGGGCTTTTCCTTTGGAAGCTTCAACGATAACCCGGTTGTTAAGTTATCTAAAAAAGATCGAAAACATGGATAACCACTGGTGACCCAAAACGGTTATGGAGGAGATTCTAGTTCGAAGAAAGAAAACTTGGATGAAACAAAACATCAAGTGGTTGAACAAGTGGGACATCGAATTACATGAATGTCTTGGTACCAATAGTGAAATAAAGATCTATGTGAAGGAAAAATTCAGGACTGCCATGTGGTCAAATCAGATCGGGCGAAAAAAAGCATATTACATCAAAGAGTTTAACCCATCTAAGGAACATGGTGAAAAAACTTATTTAGGTGCAACTATTAAAGGGAAAGTGAGACTGTTAATTGCTCAATTGAGGACGGAGTCCCACCATCTTAGATGTGAGACTGGTAGGTGGAAGACACCTAAGGAAACTTGGGAAGAAAGAACGTACTTATTTTGTAATAAGGGAGTGGTGGAGACGGAGTGGCACTTCGTCATGGAATGCACAGCTTATGAAAATATCCGTAATCGGTACTCAAATATTTCAAATGTGGAAAATATGTATCAGTTATTTGAGGAGGATAAGATGAATCAGACGGCCAGCCTCCTAGTCAAAATTAATAGAAGGAGATCTAACCTGGAGAAGAGTTTGGAGACAAACTAAGTTGTTGGTCTCGGTCCCATAGACTGTTTAGTCTCATGGACGTCATTAAAATCTTTCATTTCATTTCATTTCAAATGCCCTAAAATTTCCATCGTGAAGGGCACCTAAAGCCCCTCGTGATCCATTGGCAGGGGTGGCGACGAAGCTCACAGTGAAGGCATGAGCTGCAAGCAGCTTTGCAAAGTTCAGCAGTGGGATGGTGTGACCCAATGCTGGGAATCGTACTGCTACGATGTGAGCTTTCATTATTCCCATTCGAAGCTGCTCCTCCCACGTCCTTTCTCCTGGCTCGTTGCCCTTGCTTCAAACGCCTCCAGCATCACAGGCTTGTCCTCATTGCATCCTCCAGGCTTGTCCTCATTGCATGATACGCCCTCACCTCTACCCTCTCCTGCGGTTCCTCATTGCATCCTCCAGAACGTCCAACAACAACGACATGTCCTCAACGGTCCTCTGCAGAACGTTTTACCAGTGTTGAAGACTGTAACTCATGTTTTCTCATTGATCTACCATAGCTCTTCGGCGTACCCATTGCACACCAAGGTGCAATTGCTAGTAAAATAGATAAAAATTACTTTAACAAATGAACCGTTTGAATGGTTAAGAAAGGGCCAATAATGCAGCTGATGGTTTGCGTCAGCCTTTAAAACGAGTCGCATTGGATGGAATCCGTCCAAGGATAAAGGACACGGGAATTTTGTCAGATGTTGTAGTTGCAACTAACCTGGTAGACATCATAGACAAAGGGGTGTGAACTATTTGACAGAATACCAAAAAGAAATGTGGTCTCATGGATTGCCATGATTGCAGGACACGCAGAATGTATAAACAAGTTTAACAGAATGCCTCCAATAAACGCATTCCCATGGAATACCCTGAATGCAGATTATTCACAAAGTCGATGTTTTTTAAAAGGCTTTAGGAACTTTCAAGCAAATGCAATTGGCAGAAGTAAAGACGGACTCTGCAACCTTTTCCAGCATCCTCCTGGCATGTGCCGAAATGGGAGCTTTGGAACAGGGTATGGACATCCATCAAAGCATAAAGGATAGAGTAATTTTGTCAGATGATGTTGTTGCAACTGCCTTAGTAGACATGTATGCAAAACGTGGAAGCACGGACAATGTGTGTGAATTGTTTTGAAACCACATTCCTTACTCATTTACAAGGAATTCTACATCCTTATTTTTTTCTTCTTGTTCTAAAACTTAAGCACTCTTTTGTTATCTATTCTTATTTTTTTCTAAAAGGTTGCATGTAATAATGGCATGGTTGCACTCTACAGGGGTGTCAACATTCTTATATAAAACTCGACCTTGTTCCTCTTATTCACAACTTTTGTTTTTTCAATAGAACCCTTCTATCATTTTCCATTAGCTAGCTTATCTAGTTTCCATCTTTCATTCTTATTATCTTTTAAATGTCTTTAAACAATATTATCATTCATAAATTTAATTGCTAGTAAATCAATCAATTTCTTATTTGTTATCATTTCCCAACTGAATTCTATTTAATGTAAAAATTTATTTGAAGTAAGACATGTTAAGCAATCTAACTAGAAAGTAAAATAATTTGTTATTTAATTGGTATAGAATTTGTTTGTGTTTGCATTAACTTAAGTAAACCCATTTAAGATATACTACTTGTTGAATCCACCATCTATAACCAATCAAAGAATTCCTTCAAGGGACTCCCTTATTTAAAAATGTTCTTGTTGTAGTGTTTTTCCTTTTTTGTACTTGTCAATATTTAAATATCTCAAACTATAGAAGTTTCTAAGTGTTAGGGGTGATTATCTATGTCTAGCATTTTTTGGGTTTATAGATTTTCTCTTGACTAGTATTCTTTCCCTCCATTCCTTGAAACCCAACATTTCCATTTTTGTTTCCAAGACTTTTGATTATTTTAGTTTTTTAGACTTCTCATTACCTAGGTAAATTATCATGGTTTTCTTATGCTTCAATTGCATGCTTTGTCTTTGCCTTTGGCCTAGGATTTTAGGTCTTTATATAATCATATACTTCTTAAGCTACAAGACTAATCCATGAACCTCAATTCTCCTCCTCTTACTCTTTTCCATGCTTCCTTTAGCATTGAGTATTCACTGGACCCCCAATAAGTAATTTGAGGATTCCCTTTTCCTTTAAGTCTCAAAATCTAGGTCTTTTAGCATTTTCCCTACTCATTTCCCTCATCTGACTTCCCATCTCTCTTCCTCCTTATGGACCCATACTTGTAGGATTACTCATACCATCAAACCCAAAAGGTATAAGGTATGTGGTAAACCCAATCTTTGAACCTTGAAAGTCTTCCACTCCATTTCCCTTGCTCTATTTTCTTCTAGCATTAGGCACACCAAATTAATGATCCCTAACCCATTTCTCTTGAGTCATAGAATTTTGGACTTCTATAATTTCCTTTACCAAAAAGTGCATCTGGCACTCTCTATCCATGATCCCTTTCCTTTACCTTTTTGTCCATATTCTTTAGTGGTATCAGATTTTCCCTCACCCTAATACCACTTCTTCTATCACTATTAGGTATCCCTTTCCCTGATCAAGTCGCTCCTCTTTACATCTTTTCCTTTTAAAATCCTAAAATTATTTATACAATCTTCCCTAAAATTAAGGTAGCATGTGGTAATCCTAAACCCTAGTTCAAACTACTCAATGCAACTTAGAATTCTAGAGATTCTACGAATTAATTAAAACCCACCACAAGATAATCCTTTAATGACCAAGCCAATGCCATATACTAATAGTGATATTTCCTGCATGTCACCTAGTCACTTTCTTGGACCAATCACAACATGAAACATGTATTACATGCACATAACTACCCAAAGCAAGTGAGAAAGTGCATTTTGATGTGATTAAATTTGAAAACCTCCCCATTCAAGAAATGATTTCCCTTTGGGTGTGCTTCTAAAATTCAAAAGAGTGACCAATCAAAAGGCCTCCATATCCAAGCAACCTCTATCCATATCCAAGAAAAATATATCCCTTTTCACACCCATAAAACACAAATAGCTTTAGGGTTAGCACTAAAGACGACTAGACCCAATTATATGATTTTGTGGAGAACCTCAATGATGAGGCACTAAGATGGTGCATTAAAGATTGCTCTTTAAGCATGATAAACCATGGAAAGAATTGGGTGACTTATTTTTGACAAATTTCCACTCACCTAATGTATGAACAAAAACATAAATAAAATATGGACGATGAGAAAAATTGAGTAGGTAAATATGATGAAAAATTATTTAAAAGTGTGTCTAGAAAAGTAGAAGAAACCTTCACATAAGCTACATAAATTGAGTGGTTTATTTTAGGGGTAACCCCTCACATTATAGTATAAGTAGATTAAAATATTTCCTCTTAATATAATGATGTGGTAGAATTGATCAGCATAGTATAATCCTAGTCAAAGATATGGGAGAACAATTAAGTAGGAAACGATGAAATCGATAATTTCAAATTAGAGTTGGAAAATGTAATGTTGAAGTAAGGAATTATAATGAAAGGTGGGAAGGCTAAGATTTTCCCCAACCTAGAACAAGTAAATTTTGGTTTAAAAATTATAGTAGGGAAGAACATCTAAGAAATGAATGATAATCAAAAGCACCACTTGAGGGCTACCAAACTAAGAGGGGAACTTGAGAAATACCCTAGAAACATAGTAAGTATATATTGTAAAATACAAAGTGGGACAAACATGATACAAATAGGTATCCAATGTTACTTCATGAAGAAGATGAATATGAACCAATGGTTCATGGATTAACTAGGGAAGAATTTTTTGGATACAGGTATGGATGGAGCATAGGGTTTATCTATAACAATATCGAATTTTTATCTGGCACATTGATAGTGGGAACTTCAATTGAGAGCAAGTATAACAACACTTAACAATATACACTGTGTGGTACCAGAAATTCAAGATGTACGACCCTCCATGAGTTGCCATGATAACTATAGAGAAGGATGTGGCAGGGGAGGCTAACACAATAAGGATAGAGGTATTAGAGAAATAGGAAGGACCAAAAGGCCAAAATGTTATAACTATGGTAAAAGTTTGGAAATTACGCTAATGAGCACAAAAGGAAAAAAGGAAGAAAATCCACATGTGGCTTTTTTGGTGATATATCACATGATATTTGCAATTGTCCCAAATTTAGTAGTTCTATAAGAATGTGTTGGAACCATGATTAGAAAGTGAATAATTGTCTAGTATAAATATAATCTATTATGTTAAAGTAGTAATGAATAACTAAAGTAGAGGAGCAAATGTTAAACAATGTAAGAAATAGAAAAAAATAGAACAAATGTAGAATAGGAGGATCCTCGTTGACAAAAGGGAAATTGGAAAAATAACACAAAGGAAAAAAGAAAAAACTCAAGAAAAATTCCATGTAGAAACTTAAGAAAAAGAACTTCAATAATTATTTGGGGTTGGATTAATAGAAGCATATCTTAGGAGAATCCTATGAAAGTGAAGAACAAAAAAATATTTAGGTAAGGGGGAACGTGATTTGGTGATAAGGAAGTCCAAAGAACCAATTAAGAAAAAAAGGAGAGGATGTGTTGGTACTTTTTCTTGCAACCTTCAACCCTAAGGAGGAACACAATGCCTAAACTAGGGGATTACAAATTTAGGACAAGGAATCTACACTATCAATAGGTTGAAGAAAAGAAAATCCAACAAACAAGGCTATGAAAGCCTTTTGCACTTTGAGCTCCACAAAACTCAGGAGGGTGTTCCTAATTGTAGGGCTGAATGTATGATAAACTCATGCCAAGCAACAAATTACAAAACTATGAGAGTGGATAGTTCTCGAAAGCCTTCTACACTTTGAGCTCCACAGAACTATGAGATGAAAAATTAGAGTTCTCGAAGAGATCAACAAACACAAAATCAGGGTGCAGGACCTTCCACTACTCACCAAACTCAGAATTCTTTTAGAGGGGGTCAGAGTGGCTCAAATAGGCCGAGTACTTCTCAATCTAGCAAAGCTCCTTCAATGCAAGTTCAAACTAGATGGCCATGTTATGTGTGTAGTGGGTCAAGTCATTTGGCTCGTGAGTTCCCTCAGGGTTCTAGAGTTGATCAGAAAGCAGGCACATCAAAACCAATAGTTGGTGATGTGGGTAAGTCCCACAAGGTCTTTGCAGTAGTTGATAATCATCAGGTAGATCATCAAGCCATGGTAATTGGTGTAGCAAGTATGTTAGATGGTATTTTTGCAATTATTTTGATTGATTTAGGAGCTACATATTCTTTCATTTCTCCTTCCTTGGTTAGAAGAAGCAGGCTGGTGGCAACTAGGCAGTAGGACAAATGGGAAGTGGAGTTAGCCTCAAGGGAAAAGGTGTCCATCGATTCCTTGGTTAAAAGGTGCCATTTGAGTGTTAGTTCTTTGAAGACATCAATTGATCTTAGAGTTACCCCTTTGGGATCTTATGATATTGTAATAGGAATGGATTGGCTCAACGCTCACCAAGCAAAGATTGATTGTAGGAATAAAAGGGTTGAGTGTTTGGATGATTCTGACAAGTCAATTGTGATACTGGGAATTCAAAGACCCATTTCCCTTAGAATTATTTTTGTTATGCAACTTAAACGTTGTATGAGGAAGGGTTGTCAAATGTTTTCAATCACCATCAACTTGACATGTCAGGAGAATCTGATAGTATGAAGGAAATATCCTTAGATGGTCATCCAATCCTTAAGGATTTTTTTGATGTATTTCGATCTTAGTTACCAGGCTTTCCCCCTAAACATGAAGTTGATTTTCATATTGCTTTAATTCATGGAGCTCATCCTGTGTCAAGAACTCCATACAGGACGACTACACAAGAACTTAATGAACTTAAGATACAATTGGAGGAGTTATTGGAAAAGGGTCACATCCACCCAAGTGTATCCCCTTGGGGTGTTCTAATAATCTTTGTAAAGAAAAAGGATGGGTCCCTCATATTGTGCATTGTTATAGGCAATTAAATAAGTTAACAATAAAAAATCAATATCCTCTACTAATGATTGACTTATTTGATCATTTTAAGGGAGCCAAGGTATTCTCCAAGATTGATCTCAAATTAGGGTATCATCAGTTGTGAATTATTGTAGCAAACATCCATAAAACAATTTTTAGAACTCGTTATGGCCATTATGAGTTCACCATTGTTCCATTTGGGGTAATCAATGCTCTGGCAGTGTTCATGAGTCTAATGAATGGTGTGTTTAGAACCTTCTTGGATTGTTTTGTGCTAATTTTTTTGGATGACATATTGATCTATTCAAGGAATGACTTAAGAGAATGAAGATTATCTTCATCAAGTTTTGGAGTGCTTACAAAAACATTAGTTGTATGCTAATCTAGCAAAGTGATCCTTTTTCCAAAATGAGATTCAATATTTGGGGCACATCATTTTGGGTGATGGCATATCAGTAGATCCCTCTAAGGTGAGAGTGATAGTGGAATGGCCAACCCCCACTAGTGTATCAAAGGTGTGGAGTTTCATCTCACAGGTTATTACTACTGCTTTGTGGAAGGGTTTTCTAGAATCGCTCATCCTATCACTTCTCTCCAACGAAAAGGGAAGAAGTTTATTTGGATAGAGAAATGTGAGTAGGCCTTTCAAACTCTTAAAGAGTGTCTTACGAGTGCACCTATTCTAGTTGTTCTTGATCCGACCCTAGAGTTCATAGTTTGTACGAATGCCTCTTTAGATGGGATTGGAGCAATACTCATGCAAAAAGGCAGAGCTATAGCTTATGAGTTTCAAAAGCTTAAAACCCATGAGCTTAATTATCCCACTCATGATTTAGAGTTCACAATTGTGGTGCATGCGCTAACTCAATGGAAACACTTTTTTTAAGGGCATGACATAGATTAAAAAAGTTGGAAAATTTGGTAGATTAAGAAGAGGTTAGGGTTCAAGGGTTGGATATGAAGAAGTTGGATAAGGTTATTGGAAAGAAACTCATGAAAGATGAATTTTGAGGGTTTTCTAGCTTCATCCAATTAGAGTTAGCTTGTGAAAAAAGGGAGATAGTAAGTTTAGATGAGGAAGAGGAGTAAGAAAAAATTGGTTTAGTTTAGTTAATTATTTGATAAGTATTGGGTTAAGGAGAAAATTATAAGTTATTGGTGTTCTTTGTAGAATTTTCAATTTCATGAGAAGAGGATGGGGCTAAAGAAATAGAGGCATCATAGGTCAAAGAGGAGATGGCCTTAAAATGATCTATCACCTACATATAATCATAAAAGGTGGTACAAAGTGTTATAGAAGTTGGATGTTAATGCAAGAGATTTTGATTACCAAGCTTTGGGAAAAGATTCCTAATAAATACTCTCTCGATCATATATTAGAGTCGAGAAGAAGTTAGGAAATCTATGAAAGAATGCATTGATAATAGAAAATAAAATCCATCATCTTCTCATTTGCATGCCTTGATTGCAATGCATAATATTGATGAAATCAACCTAAAACCTATCTTGACTTGAATGTGTTCCATGAAAATATTTAGTGAGATAGAGGAAGGAACCCATAAAATATGTAGATAAAGAGAAGAACCATTTTAATTCTTTTTCCTTAATGAATAGAGAAAAAATTAGCTATAAATTAATCATTGAAGTAATAATCAATGCATATTGATCTATAGAGGATTAACCATGTATCTTAGGGGCACTTATCCAATTATACACATGTATGCCAATGTTTAACATGATGAACTATGGTTCTCGTGGGTGATTTATTATAGTCACGCATATCATATTGTGGAGGAGGTTTAAGGTTACATACCCAGGATATAAGATGATGGGAGAATAAAGCCTCAAGCTTGTCTACCATGGGGGTGGCTATTTGTGTCACTCTACTTCCTTGTCCATCTAGTGATATGGTGGAGAGTCTCTTAGCCTTTTTCATTCTTAGTTGTGCCTTGAATACTTCCCCGCTAAAGAAGAGAAATCTTCTTCTTCTTAAACATAAGTTTTTTTTTTGTACAGTATGGTTGAGCCATATTGGAAGACTTGTAGCCCCTGCATGTAGAGGTTAAGGAGGATGAGGTAGAGTCACATTCACATCATCTTTATTTCTTGGTGAGTGTTGAGTCTTCTCCTCGACTTGACAGAGCTCTCCCTATGCTTAGGTGTCAAGATATTCAATCTTTGGTTCTCTTAACATCTCATCCACTTGGTCACCATCTCCTTCACATTGGTTCTCTAGTTGTGTGTGAGTGGATGGAGGTATAATTTTAGGTGGGGAAGAATGAGGAGGTGAAGGAATTAGAGTTTGATGTGGTGGGTTGGGAATTAAAGGTGGAGATGGAGGAGTAGGAATAGAAAATTCATAAGTCAAACTCTAAGTTGATGGAATAGTTTTCCTAAGAGGTGATTTCAATTGTGAGTTGTGTGGAGGAAAGTTATGAAGAGAAGAGGAGGAAAGTAACCAAGAGGCTCTCTCTCAAAGGATGAAGATAAAGATTGAGATCAAGGAAGGAGATAAGTGAAAAAATATCATTGCATTATTGACATTTCTTGAACCAGGTGGTAAATGACAGGATTAGGGGTATTGGTTGAGACTTTGGGGGTAGGAGGTGCAATTTTTTTCATGTTTTGATAAGAATGTGGCAATGGTTGTGAGGTTAATGGTAGGATAGGAGAGGGAGTGCCAATAGTGGTAAGAGAGGATCAAGCAAGATAAGTGAAGGGTAAGGGTTGAAAGGGTGGAAAATAGGGGTATGAGGTAAAGTGATTGCCTAAAGGGACATGATCATAGTTAAAAGGAGGAATGGACATAGATATATAAATGGTAGGAATGTGGGTTGGATGAGGAGTAGCCATGGAAATTTATGTGAAGGAATATTGAGTGGTAGGAAAAATAAAAGAGGTTGGCTAGAAGAGAGGGATGAAGGTAGGATAATTAGAATATAAAGGGACATGAATGTGGATAATATATCCTCTACCTTGTAATATCTCTATGGGTGATGATGATATTTGTCAAGGAGTATGTGAGTGATGAGATTTAGAATTAGGTGACATTATCATGTAGGCTATTTTGGAGGAGAGACAAGTGGCGGTCAATTTTGGTGAGTGACAAACTTAGCATCATCTAATAGGGGTTCATTATCAAAGTGGTCATTATTGTGAGACATATAGAGTGGGACATCATGTGGGGTGGATGACAATGGAGGAAAGAAGGAAGGGTAATGGAAGAAGGAATATGAAGGAAGATACATAGATAGGTTTAGATGAGAGTTCCTATAAGAGATAATGTATGAGGAAGGGATAGTCAAAGAAGGAAGGATATTGATTTCTATCAAAGAACAACACAAATTATTCATCCTTATATCATATAGTAAATTTGAGTAGAAAACTGTAGAGTTTTTATTTTTGGTGAAAATAAAAGAAAAAGATAATAGTGTACTAAATGGACACTAACCTAATTGTGATAAGGTCTATATGTTGTGACTATGTTTATGTTTACTCAAAATAAATTTTTTACTGAATGATGACAAAATTAAAGAATCAAAGTAGAATTAACTACTTTCTGGACATTAGAATGGGAATTTGTCATTTAGAGAGAAAATTTATTTTGAAGAATAAAAAAGGAACAAATAATGAAGGTTAGGATTCACATCAAGTTCACTACAAATATAGATAGAAAATAGATAGCCTACATAATTTAAATGTAGGAAAGCTTTTTCAATTCTCTATATTAGGATTCCACAAGTAGTCTTATCATTAATGAGTTTACCTAAGTTAATGCAAACACAAACAAATTCTCTACCAATTAAATAACAAATTATTTTACTTTCTAGTTAGATTGCTTAACATGTTTTACTTAAAATATTTTTTTACTGCAAATAGGATTCAGTTGGGAAATGATAACAAACAAGAAATTGATTGATTTACTAGCAATTAAATTTATGAATGAAAGACATTTAAAAGATAATAAGAATGAAAGATGGAAACTAGATAAACTAGCTAATGGAAAATGATAGAAGGGTCCTATTGAAAAAACAAAAGTTGTGAATAAGAGGAACAAGGTCGAGTTTTATATAAGAATGTTGACACACCTGTAGAATGCAACCATGCCATTATTACATGCAACCTTTTAGAAAAAAATAAGGATAGATAACAAAGAGTGCTTAAGTTTTAGAAAAATAAGAAAAAAATAAGGATGTAGAATTCTTGTAAATGAGTAAGGAATGTGGTTTCAAAACAATTCACACACATTGTCTGTGCTTCCACATTTTGCATACATGTCTACCAGGGCAGTTGAAACAACATCTGACAAAATTACTCTATCCTTTATGCTTTGATGGATGTTCATACCCTGTTCCGAAGCTCCCATTTCGGCACATGCCAGGAGGATGCTGGAAAAGGTTGCAGAGTCTGTCTTTACATCTGCCAATTGCATTTGCTTGAAAGTTCCTAAAGCCTTTTAAAAAACATCGACTTTGTGAATAATCTGCATTCAGGGTATTCCATGGGAATGCGTTGATTGGAGGCATTCTGTTAAACTTGTTTATACATTCTGCGTGTCCTGCAATCATGGCAATCCATGAGACCACATTTCTTTTTGGTATTCTGTCAAATAGTTCACACCCCTTTGTCTATGATGTCTACCAGGTTAGTTGCAACTACAACATCTGACAAAATTCCCGTGTCCTTTATCCTTGGACGGATTCCATACCCTTTTCCAAAGCTCCCATTTTGGCACGGGCAGGGAGGCTTCAGGCAGAGGTTGCGAAGTCTGGCTTTGCACTTGCCTATTGCATTTGCTTGGAAGTTCCTGAAGCCTTTCAACAAATACATTTTGCGTATATCCTGCAACCCCAGACATCGTAGACGAGGAAGAACAGTTGATGAAAAATATAAGAGAAGAACCAGAGCAAGAGCAAGAGGAACAAGAATTGACAAGAAGCACAGCAAGAATTACAGGCCATGTACAGTCTGATGCGAAGTCTCAAAGATAAAGACAAACACACGAAGTACATGAAAATAAAAGGACGAAGTCAGACATGACCAAAAATAGAGGGATAGGGTATATAGATAATAGTGTGAAATCTTATGTTCCACCCTGAACGAGAACTTTTCCTGTTCCTGCTGCTCCCACTGTCAACCCATGGTTTCCTAACGGTCCTCCTCCCACCTCTGATAGACAGACACAGTTACCCACATGCACATTTGTTACAGGTAATGGTCGGGCAGATAGAGAGACCTGCAAAATAGTAGCAACAGATGGTTTCAGTTTCAGACCACACTATCGTACTTACAATACCAGCAAGAATGAAGACAGAGCCCTACCTCTAGCTTGCTCCCGCCTAGATACTAAACAAGTTTTCCCACCACGCACAGGCAAAGCCTCTACAAAGCCCAACGCTGTTCCTCCTAAAAATAACAACCGCTTCTCCGCTCTTCACAGTTTAGAAACTGATTTATGAATTATCTAAGTGAACTTCAAAGGGCGTCCTTTAATAAATAGAACCAGTTGTCACATTAATTGGCTACACTATATTTTTTTTAGTCTGGCACACAAGAACAGCCGATAATTTTTTTCAAACTTCATAAACGTATTAGTATGTAAATATTTCAAAGTGTGAAATACAAATTACTATTCAATTCTTTAGATCTAGTCTATATGTCTAAATTACAGTAAGGAAATTTTTATTACTAACAAGAGCTGCAGAGCAGCGAAGTTCCTGTCAAAATGTGTAAGAACGGTTTTGGTTTTTTTGTTGTGTTGAGGTATTGTGTTCTTGCCATATTTAAAAATCTATTATTTTGAATCAGTCCTCTGCATTGTACTAGGGGTAGGCTGTTGCATAGTACTAGGGGCAAGCCGCTGCAAAGGTTTATAGACAACCTCCTCTACAAGACCGGAAGCCTTGGCTAAGGACACATTGTTTTGTATATAATTGGACTCTATAGATAGGTGTCCCTGTATTTCATTGGAGCTCTACCATATTGACAATATCTGAGAAGAAGAAAACAAATTAAAGTACTATCTACAAAATGAATGTTCAAGGTTTTCCAATTAACTGTAGAAAAACTATAATGTGATTCAAAAGTATAACAAGAATGACAATCAAGGAACTAAAAAAAAAAAAAAAATGACAATCAAGGAACCAAAAAAAAAAAGAAGAATGACAATCAAGGCTTCTAAAATGGTGTACAAAGAAATTGTTTAAGAACTACAATCAATTATTTTTCTCTATAAAATTGCTTAATATGAAAGAAATGTATTTCATCCTCAAAATAAATCACAAACTCTGTTATAAATGGTGATCGTCTTGTTTCATGTATTTGAAAGTTTTAGCATAAGCATTGAAAGAGAAGTTGAAAGTCTCGATAGTTATCATCAAAAGAAATGTATTTCATCCTCAAAATAAATCACAAACTCTGTTATAAATGGTGATTGTCTTGTTTCATGTATTTGAAAGTTTTAGCATAAGCATTGAAAGAGAAGTTGAAAGTCTCGATAGTTATCATCAAAATTCTTTATCTAAATTTTCACCTTCAAACTCATTTTTCAATGTCACACAAAATCTTCAAAAAAGAAAATGTTTATGTACACTCAAAATAACCATACCAATAGTTCTCCAAACCAATCCTAGAGGAACTAGAATGAGATTTGAAAATCCCAAAATGTATACACAATTGAATCTTGTAACTAGCATGAGTCCCACTTTCCACCATGAATCTGAAACCATCACAACAACCAAAAAAACTTGAAATTTTATCTTTGTAAAACACAAAACATAAACCATAGCTATGATAAAAACTATCTACTCATATAACTATCTATAAAAGGCAAGGCAATTTAGTCAAATATGAACAGAAGTGAAAGGGAAAAACTTGTATACCATTGTGAATGTTGTGTGCAGACTTGTAGGTAGAAAAGTTGTTTTCACCAAAGTTAACAACATCCTTATTTTAGTCTGAATCAGTTTCTTGTTTCAAGATGGAATATTAATGTATCTCCATGATTTGTATCCACTAACAGGTGTAGCTTTAGAGTTCACAATATGTAAGCATGGTCTTTAGAGATTATGATTCCATAGTTCTACCAAATGTGTAACCAACAGGTCCAAAAATTTCTTTGGTCACTATCCCAAGCTAATGTCTTATGATTATTAATTCTGACAATATATTTTAGAAATAGCTCCAAATTCACTATACCAGAATTGAGTGTAAGTTAATTTCCTTTAAAATGCATATTCAAATTTAGAAAAATACACCATACCTGCAAAACAAGACTCAATCCCCCATTCTCTTCTTGTTCAAAGTACAACAACTATTTTATAAAACAATAGTGACACATGTCATTTTTTTTTGTCATAATGCATTATAAATGCAAAATTTGACATGGGAGGCCACCTTTATGTGCTAGAGATGCAAACTAAATCAAACCCATATGTTCTCTTTCAAGTAGTAGCCTAGTCAGATAAAAAAATTAAATATGTTCCCCTTACGAAAGCCCACAAGGAGATTTCTTTCCATTTACCTCATACTCAAATTTTGCATCCCTAAGTTTTGATCTCATGGCCAGGTTCAGGAGTAATTAAAACCTCACCAATCCACCTACATCTTAAGTACCAATGATAATTGCTCTAGAAAAAGATATCTATGCCATTATTTTGAACAATATGAGATAAATGAATTCCAAAAGTTCCCTGTCATTGATTCAGTGTGCAGTATAGCACCAACAATTTAAGTTGTTTGAGAATTTAAATCATCTGAACATGAAACTCAAAGAAGAAGGCCATTTTATGTAATAAAGAAGCATATTAAATCAAAACATAGGTTGTTTTTCAAGTCACATCCAAGCCAGTAAAAAATTAAAATAAGATACTTTACCGAATTCAAGAAGCTCCCTGCCATTAACACAACATGGTAAATTTCCAACAAAGACTTCGAGGGCTCAAATAATCTAATTTCAATTAACAAATGTGAAACCATCTAGAAGGAAGCATTAAAGCATCTTTCTTCTCTTTGGTATTGCTTAGAGATGCTTGGGTGTTTTTCCAAACCCCTTTCCTTGAAACTATTACCAATGCACATAAGCAAGAGGTCGTAGAGAAATGATTGCTTGTGGAAAATAGTCATCAAAGCAATGCGAGTATAAAAATACTCCTATTTATTTAGGTTTCTACTCAGTTTTATGTGGGTCTTTTCCATAAAATGTCAATTTTTCATTCCAAAGCAGGTTTGAGTTTTTGTTGGGATTGACCTAATTAAGTTCTTAAAAGTTTAGTTCTTTTCAAGTGATAAAAGAGCATGAAACTCGACATTCAAAGGAAAAGCCATTAGTATTTATGCATGAGCAAGTAAACAATGACACATGAATAAAAATATTATCTTCCTAGAATAAACAAAAGCATAAAATTGGGGTTCAACTTTAAATGAAGATATTTTTGAAAATATCAATAGTTAGATGTAGTAGACTCTTTGATCAGAATACCTAGGAAAATAATTCTGCTATATAGATTTTTCGAATCTCATTATTACTATGTAGTTACTTAAATATGGCTTGACCTATAAGGGGTATCTTGATATCAGTAGCATTTCTGAGTTTCCAAGGAACATGCCTCAGACACCCATCAATGTTTTCCAGTTCCACTCTTATCTGAATTGTATTAGTAAATTAAAAAATGTTCACTGAAATTGACTTGCTTGTCTTAAGTATTTTGTCAGTATTTTCAATTACTAGTGCAAACTACAAAGAAAACACTATTTGGAAGAAACTATGTTATGATCTCAAATTAATAAAAAGTTTATGTAAAAACGTATTTTCTTATTATTATGACTGTGAAGCCTAAAGTGCTTAAAAACTACAAAGAAGTTTGAATTACGTGTGGCTATAGAATGTGATTCTTGTTTTATCTTTTCCATTATCCTTGTATGTATTGTGGAGCATCATGCATGAAGTGACAAGTTCCAATGACTTAGTGTCAAACAATATGGTTTTGGAATATGTCATTTTATTGAATTAAGGATAAAAAATTAAGCAGTGACTATTTTGGCTAAACTAGATGTTATTGCTTGAAACAAATCTCTGCAAATATATTTCACAAGCAAATGCCTATTTCACTTTGAATAAATTGACAACATATGTTTCAAGACTTACAATAACCAAGACTTGCAATATCTTAATGTGGAACTTCTATATCAATATGATTGGATGTTTGCTAAAATATCACATCCAATTCATTATATAATTTGTAGCATGTCATAAAATGAAAACAAAGATGAGTCCATAGTAACTATGCAAATAGAATACCACTGCATCAGGTAAACAACAAAACCTACTACATAACGTTGGTGGAACTGGTGTTCTTTGTCCAAATATCATGGATCTCTAAGTCTCCCGATCAAAAAATGGTTCATAAGCAGGAAAAGGAGAGGCACCAAAATTTTGCATAGCTAGAACTAAGAATATTGTATTATGTGATAGATCATTATCTCAAAATTGTTCAAAGCAATGTATAAACAAATATCTTCAAAATCATAAAACTAAAAGGGTATAGCAGGACATCTAATTAAAGAGTGCAAACAAGCACATAATCGTCTTAGTTTTGTCTGAAAAAACCTCAACATAGCTCATGATCCTACACAACTAATGTTGCAAATTTGGTAAGTGACCATAGATGGTTTCACATAGTGGCTTGGAATTTCCCTTCACAACTACTACCCTTAATAGTCATTGCCCTACACCACTATTTCCCTTTGTCATATAAGCCCTATACAGCTAATGCCTTTCACATCTTTTATTGTAGATGTAGTTTGTCCCCACTCAAGATCAAATTGTAGATATATTTGCAAAGTCATTGTCTTCTATTAAATTTACACGATTCCAAACTGGACTATTTGTAATTAACAATGTACAAAAATTAGATATTCATAGGGGCTAAAATAATTAGAATATTCTAATTACTACTTAGTTTGTAGTTAGTTGGGTACAGGTTGTTAGTTTAAGCCGCCCTACCAAACTTGTGACTATTATAAATTAACCCCTTAGAATTCGAAGTAAAGTATTCTCAATTACCAAGATCAATGTTTCCAATTCTTCGTCACCTATATTTTTAGCTTTTGTCCATCATCTTATTGGAAGATAAGATAGAGCATGTGAAGCTTGTATACTTACCCATGGAGAATAGGGAGCATGAGATATGGTTTTAGGCCTGACCAGCAATGGGTCTTCTTTTTGGTCTTCCAAAAGAGCTACTCCCAAATACCCTTTCCAAATGCTCCAACCGCCTTAGAATGGTAGCACTCTCAAATGTTCTTTTGATTGAGATAATGTGCTTCCCACAAAGATTGTAATAACTCTATCTTCTTGTCTTCACGTCTACCTTGCTCATGTTGTGGCCTTGTCATTGGAGATGATCCACTCCTCTTCCACAAATTTGACTCTGCAACTGTGATTTGGGTAAGGAAATAAAGCAGAAATTGAGGTGGAATGCACTGTGCAAAAGTAACTAAGAAGTAAAGCAACAATTGATTTATGTTATTAATTTAGAAACCCATAGTTTGGGTTAATTCCCTTCAAAATGCATATTCAAATTTAGAAAAATACATCATACCTGCAAAGCAAGACTCAATCCCCCATTCTCTTCTTGTTCAAAGTACAACTATTTTCTATTACAATAGTGATGTAAGTAAAGCACCCATTTCAGTTTATCATCAAAAAATCATAATAATGAAATTCCCCTACCTTGTCTCTTACACCCCTTCCCTACCTCCACCCACCTAACCCCACAACTATCCCCTACCGCCCTGAACTCAGCAATCACCTATTGAGAGTGGATGAATGAAGCAATTTAAGCCTAACAACACAACTAAAAGAAGTACAACACATCCCACTCTAGTATTTAATATCCCACATATAGGTTTTGTAAAGACTAACCCATTTATTTGAGCCTTACTAGTGAAGTCCCTTGTATTCAAGAGCTTATAACCCTTGGAAAATTTGAAAGTACCTAAGGGAAGTTCACTATATAGCTTTTCTCAATATTCTGCTCTAATTCAACCACCTTGATGTTTCACTAATGATAAATACCACCAAAACTAGTTCAATTTTATATGGTTATAAGCCCATTCGCCAAATCAGACATCAAAGTCTTCAAACTATTATAATTTTTGTGTGTTCTAGCTCTTTGGCCTATGTTATACATAGAAATCATGGAGATGTTAATTTCTCTATCCATGATACTTACCCTGACTAAAGATGAAGAATATTTTCCAATGGATCCATTTCATCCTAGATCATCTTCCCAACCAAATCTTGTGAGGGAGACAAATTTGGTATGAATCTTGTGATAGATCTTATCTTTGTAGATGAAGTATGATGAATGTGACATGCAAAATTAGAACACCCCCATGCACATAAATCATCATCCAAGATCTATTTTCCAACCGTATCTTGTGAGTTAAACAAATCTAGTTTGGATTCGGTGATAGATCTTTTCTAGGTGTATTTCTGCAATAAATTTTATCCATCCGTACAAGCATGCATTCATACATAAAAAAAATAGTAAATACATATGAATATGATAATAATGATGCTAATTTTTATCATTACTTAAGAGAAACAAGGTCTAATAGACATTTATAGAAATTCACTTGTGTTTTATTGTATTGCTTCATATGCTCTATCAGATTGAAAATTAAATCACCACTTTATTAAGGCCTAGAATATAAAGCAGTTTTAAAAATTTGAGCTCCTAATCTTCTTGTAGGGGTAGGATAAATGAGAAAAAACTAGTATTTAATATTTATCCTCGATTTTCATGGAGTCAAATTATTGTTTACAAATTTTCTCTTCTCAAGGAATTTCACGTTTTAACAATTCATTGATTCTATAATCCATCTGACAGATTGATAATCATAAAAAGCACCTCTGTGGAATGATGAGACTGCAAATCAGGAATACCATCTCTTATTTTTAGTTTTAGCCTCTACTTGACCTAGCTGCAAGATTCTCCACTTGTCAACCAAATGCTTGAACAGCATGGAAATTGAGTTAAGAAGATTGTTGTTTGTCTTATTTTTAGATTAACGGAGATTGCAAGGCAATAGAATTGGCTCAAAAACTTTGCAGATGATTACACACTTGAACTAAGAGATATGAACACCTTTTCCATTGCACAAATCCTAAAATATTTTGAACATAACATCTTTGAAAATGCCATAGTAGTCCTAAAATTATTCATTTAACAACCCACTTGCTTTGGCGATAAAGGCCTAAGTTCCCATTTCTGCATATGTGTTCTTGGGATCTTTATTGTACACTTAAGAGATTTGATCTCATTGAATCAAAAATTTAACTGCTAGCAGATGACCAAACCCATTTCAACTCATCGTGCAAGTATGATCTACATGCTAAATAGAATCTATCCTTTAATGGGAGAATTTAACAACATAGATGAATTCTCATTTTCCTTCTTTGGTATAAATTCAAAGTAACTGGCATATTCAATAGTAATCATACTGTCTTTTTCTAAGCATATATCTAAAATCAACTGCATCCTGGGAAAGAATAGAAGATAAAACACAATTGATTCCACATATATCATACATGTTTCAAAAATGAACCTATGGAAATTACCTAAATAGTAACATAGGGAAAGGTCCATGTACCCGATTACTGGAGGAATTGCACCCATAATGCTCCAACCCATTGTCATTTTCTTGAATTGGAGATATATTAAATTAATTATTTATTAAGTTATTCCAATAAATTAATATCAAGACTTGAAAATAAAATAATAAAAGTCACTCGAGGAATAAAATAATATTTCTTCGAGAAGCTTCTAAGAAGTCTATGAGAAATCTATTTAAGAAGTTATTGGCTAAGCATTTGGACACACTTGATTTGGAATTTATTTCTCATTACCTGTGTGGTAAGAAGCTAAAGCTAAATGCTTAGCTCGCTTGAGGGTTTGAAGACTCTAGATTTCCAGGTTCGGTTGTGAAAGATCAACCCTACTTGGAGTTGAGAAATCCATCTAGGGTTTCTACTTGTGCTTCATTGAGGAGATTCAATTGCAGTAGTTGTTGTATTGTTGCAATTTCATTTGGAGATTATCAATTGTATTCAATTTAGCTTATCTGATAAGCTAAGTATTTGTGAGTTTGCAATAGCTGATGTATTATTGCAAATTTAAACAAGTGTCGCGTAGTGGCTAGTACTTGCCTTTATAATATTTTAGATTTAATAAAAAATAAATGTAAGTTTGTTAATTATAATATTAACATAATCATATATTAAACATGTAAATTGTAGAATAACGCGTGCCTATATTGTAACCTAATAGAACAAAAATATAACGTGTATTTATATTATTAATGATTATTAATTTTTAAATTAATTATATTATATAAAAAACAATTAGAATATATATAAATTTAAATAATTGTAGACATGTAAAAAGTATTGATTGACATTACACACCTAATCCTGATTTAACTAACACCGCTTCGTCCTGAATCATCCCTCTGTCTAACCATTTAATCGAATACCCTTATTTGATTAAATTCATCAATTTTCCTCTCTTAATTAAATAAATCAATTTTATCTGATTAAGTCACTCTCTCTCATTAATTAAATAAATCAATGTTATTTAATTAAGTCTTTGATCTCTATTTAATTAAATAATTCATTTTATTTGATTAAATCTCTAAAGTCATCTTATTAAATTAAATAAATTAAACCTTATTTGATTTAATCTAACCTCATCACCTTTAGTTAAATAAATCAAAATCTTTATTTAACTAAGTCTAAATCATTTTCCTCTCAACTTTGATTTATTTAAATCCAAAAATCTAAAATTGTCAAATCACCTAACATCATCTTAATTAATCAAATCTTGATTAATGCTAACTCTAATCCATGTCCCATCCTCTAGCTTTTGCCACTTGCACATGAAAATACATTTAATTAATTTATTAAATCCCTATTTTCTTTCAACTTGGCATCTTTAGGGGAATATTCCTCCAAATTTGAAAATCCCTCCAAATGGGATATTTCCTTCCAACAAGGCATTTATTTCATTTTACAAGTCCTTTTGCCTTGAGCCAAGTGGCCATAACTCCATTTGACTCTCCCTCCACCTTGTCATTTCACTAATTTCAAATTTCAACTAATTGCATTTATGGGCACATTCATCAAAATGTGCACATCCTTTTCCCATTCATCTCTTGACAAGTGGCACTTGCCCATTGGATGTTGAATGATCCCACATTGCTTCATTTTGGACATTCTTCCATCTTGTCTTTCTATAAATAAGAGGCTTCTCTCCTCATTTTGATCATCCACAATTTGAGTAAACTTATTATACTCAATTTCATCTTCAAGTATCACCATTTTCATCAATTTTATCAAGTTTGTAGCTAGGTTATGCAGGAACTCTACCAAAGTGGATCACATCTTTATCACATCAACACAAAGCTTGCATAGGAGTTGGGAAAGGGCCAATTTACACATCAAATTGGCACCAACTCTCCCATGAGATCAAGAGTTTGTTTTACATTGAATAGGATTTGATAGTTTTTGTTTATGTTTGTTTATGTTCTTCATCTCATTTCTTGTTCTTTGCAATTTAAATGGATTTCATGGGGAATCTTGATTCTCACTTGCATTTGATCTAATGATGTGTTTGTTTGTTGTGTTTGTGCAGGTCTAGGATTAGGGTTCTACATTTGGTGCTAGAAGGAGGGAAAATCTCAAGTTCTAATCACATTTTTTAACAAAATTCTGTATTTTTCTCTATTTTTTTGGTGTCTACAGGGAATTGTGCCGCTATCAATCCAGCGGTGCCATATAGCACCACTATCAGTCAAGTGTCACCATACAGCACCGCTATCAATCCAGCGTCACCATACAACACCGCTATCAGTCCAGCGGTGCCATACAGCGACACTTCAAACTGCAAACCGCATCGCTCAACCTTTCCCGCTCATAATTCAAATGTTTTAACTCCTCCGCTGGGTCAATTCACGGTCGCTGGGTTTCTCAAATTCCAAACTGCGTTGCTGAGCAAAACTCCACTGCAATCACGCTCTCTATTTTGCTGTAGAGCGCCATGTGTAGATTTAGCGACACTATACAGTGTCGTTGAGTCCTTCAAACAACACTACCTATGCAGACTGTCACTGGGGTGGAGTAAAAAGTCAAATTTCAAAAAAAAATTACATGTGCTTTTTCATTTTGGTTGCTTTAGGTTGCTAACTGGTTTTTCTAACCTTTGTTTTGCAGTCTTAATTAGTTTTTTGCAAGTTGGTCTAATCAAGGTAAAAGAGGAAAACAAAGTTGGAGGTTGCATTACGGCATCATTCTCTCATTACATCAAGTGTTTTTGAACTTTTTTGTGTTTGTTTAACACTTTTGGAGAACTCATAATCTCTCTTAAGGATTTGTTACCTTTCATGCTCTTAGGATACACTAAATTTCTTTTGGGCTCTAAAAAAGAACACTACAAAAGCTTTCATTTTTGCTACAAAGGGCTTAAAAATTAACTTTAGGCAAATCCACTAGATTTTGTTTAAAGGTTAACAATTGAACAATCAAAATCTCACACTTCCTTTGGTGCTTAAAAAGAAGTCACTTTTGTTTTGAAAGGATAAACTGAACAAGTGCTTCTTTGTCTTGTAATCACTTACCCAAACTAATACCATCAAAAAGACGTATGCACTTCTCTCGCGCCTCACAGTGATCTTGAGAATCAAAAGGCTTTTTGGTGACCTTAAGTAGGGTAAAGTGATTGCCTCCACATTTTATTTGGGATTAAAAAATTGAACAAATCTTTCGAGTGTGAGTGGAACATATGGCGTGTATTCTCTCTTTGTTTTGCAACAAAAATTGATCGAACTATGGGTATGTTTGCTTGCTTTTGTTTATCTTAGAGGGCTTGCCTTGTGGGAAAAATTAATCACCCAAGGGAACGACCCAACCGACAACACGTTGAAGCCAAGCGACTTCCAATCGGTATATAAGTGTGGATATTGGAACAAAGGCCAATATCACGAGGATTATCCCGACGAGAAGGGTAGTAATGGTCTCTCACCGAATGGGTGGTCCCCCACGAATGGAATGACCGCATTAAAACCCTTGTTTAGAAAATGCCAAAATCCTTGATCTATTTGTTGGTGCAAGAACGTTCATTCTAAAGATGCTCAACACTTTTACGACTTTTAGTAGAAATGGAAAGTATGCCATGGGAGTTTCATGGGTACTGATGTTTGGTTGCCCCATATAAGTGAGTGACATGGAGGGGAGCCAGTGGGGTCAAGCATCTAACCATTCGCTAAAAGTAGGTGTAGCTGGACTTGTCCAAGTGGGGATTCAACAAATATAGTCTTTCATATCCATAGGGTTGTACATGTTCTTGGAAACAAAACACTTTACTTGTTTGTAAACATTGGAAAAACAAACATTCAACATTATCATCAAACTTCAAACCCTTTAGGAAGCAAATATCTTTGACAAAATTTCATGTGTTATTGCTTGCCCTTGGGATTCTATCCTTAGAGGTTTCTAAACATTTGAATTTATATCTTAATTTGCTTGGTAAAGTCAACAATAGGAAACTTTTGCCTTAATTTCCTTGATTTCCACACAATACACTTTGTGGGATGATAAGAAGTTAGGACATTAGACATTTAGTTTGGGGAAACTTAATCAAGAATTGTTTGTGGTAAAAGGAAGTCACTAAGCAAAGCTAAGAACAATTGAATCCCACACATGTGTCTCAAATGATTTCACGCAAGATCAAAATCAGAAAACCAAAGTCAAAAGCTCTTAGTCCAAAAGATCATCAAAAGCGTCTCTCAACACTCTACGAATTCAAACAAAGATTTCTCTTCAAATTTTACAGAAGAGCTTCAAGAAATAATCCCAATTTGTACTCATTTTATTATTGTCAGAATCTGAGAATTTTTCAACAATTTGAGCATCTTGTTTATAGTAAAACATGTTCTTCAAAATCGAGGTCTTGTAAACAAGAGTCTTTTTAGGTACACATAGGATCAAATCAAAACCTTCATCCATCCTTCAAACATCAAACCAAAATCATCTCACCAACAACTCTTGAAAATTTTGAAATCATCCTTCATGCTAGACTTTTTGGCAAATCCATGAATCAAATCCTTGAAATAAATCAAAATCCTTGAATCAAACATCAAAATCATCTTGTTTAGCTAGGTATGTGTAGATGCATCCTTCTCCATATGCTTAGTTAAATTATCATCAAAACATCTTGTTTGGTTAGGTGTGGGTAGATGCATCCTTCTCCCTACACTTAGTCAAATTATCATCTTGTGAGAAAGTATATCCCATAGATAACATCCAACATCTTGGGATCTATTTGTTCATTATCTAAAATCAAAACAATCCAAAACCAAATCAAGGTCAAATCAAAATCCAAGAATCCAAAATCAAAAATCCAAAATCAAAAATCCAAAACAAATCCAAGAATCCAAAAAGTCCCAAAATTCTATCATCCCCTCAAGATCTTCTAAGAGTTCAATCATCCATATCATCCATCTTTCACACATTTTATCATCACACCTTTGATCCTTAAAATCATCCTAAATTTTCTCTTTTGTACCTAAAGTTAGATCAATCCAAAGAATTAGAGATTCATCTCCCACATTCATGAAAATTGATCCCTATTTTATGGTGCAAACTAGATCACAACACAAGAGGAACATGGAAGCCAATAAAGAAACATCAACTTCAAGTGACCTAAGTCAAACCAATTATGAAATCAATCTCGTTGGACCAAGCAATCCCCTAACTAACTTTCCTTCATCATCAAAAAATCCTCAAGAGGAAGGTCAAGTAGAGGATATCACCAATAATGCCTTTGGAATGACACAAGATGAGATCATCGAAATGGTCCAAGATCCCAAGAATCATAGGATTTTCAACTTCATGATGAAGCTCCATCCCTCACAATATATGCTTGAATTAGCAAAACAAGGGGCTAAAATCCCTTATGATTTTGATGTGAGCACCATTTTGGAACCACCTTTTTGGATCATACCCTCAATATCAACCACGCTCCCAATTTCATCCACACCCCCAATTCAAAACATCACTCAACCCATCCCCCAAATTACATCATCTATTGCTCCAACTCAACTCATTTTTAACAAAGGGAATGCATTTCTCAATGCAATACAAACACACCCCCTTGTGAATAATCAAGATTTGGATGCAAACACTATTTTGGGACAAACCGTCCCCCAAAATCCATTACACCCATATGTCCCCCTCACCTTTCACGATCCTAATGAACCATCATCATCATTTCACACATCACCTCAAACAATTCTCCCCATAACATCACAAGGAGAAGGTGACTTATCTGGACCAGGGGGCATCTTTGACCCTTCATCTTCATCATTTCCTCAAGGGAGTATGCCACTCACTTTTCAACCAATTCCAACCTTGTCATCAATATCCACACCACCTCTTAGTTTAGGGCTTCCCCCTTTACCAAACATCAATCAACAAAATCTAACCAACCCCCCAAACATCAATCAAAACATCATACCAAATCCTCCCATCTTGTCATCAATATCGTAACAACAGATGGCAACCATCCTAATAGCACAAGCAACCACCACATCATCAACCATCCCTCAAATATCTCAAAACATGGTCTCTCAAGGACCAAGCATATCGATCACACCATCCACCACCCAAATCCCAATCATCAATACAACGGTGCCTCTCATCACCACAACCAACACCATTCTGAATCTATCACCACCCAATTCAAACACATCAAACCAATACAAAATTGTATTGCAAGCTGCTCAACAAGCTTCCTATCAAAAGGCACTCCAACAATCCAAAACCGACAAGCTGCATAGCTAGCCACTCAGCAAGTGCAAGCACAACTAGCTACACAATAGGCACAGTAGGCTGCTCAAGCCCAGGCCTTATTACAACAACAACAGGCTGCACAAGTTGCATAGATTGCACAAGCTTCCCAACAAGCACAAGCCTAGGCTCAGGTACAAGTGCAAGCTTGAGCCCAATACCAAGTTCAACAAGCACAGGCACAAGCACAATACCTCGCACAACAACAAGCAACCCAACAACAAGCATATTATTAAAAATTGAGGTGTTTTCTTAGCTGAATACTCTATAAAACTTTAATATTGCTGATCTAAATAATATTTTTCCTTTGTTACATATTCTTTGTGGGTGATTATCTTGATTAATCCATTTTACTATTATAGAATGTAGATAGAAGTTGATAGAAGAAGCAGACAGGATATTAGAAAGATTACACAAGATGTACCATGGAGAAACCCTTTCAGGAAAAAACTACACCAAGAATTATTCTATTATTCAATCTCTGAATTACAATAGCTACAATTCTTGCTTGAGAATGCTTCTTCTTGCCTTCACTAATCTTCTTCACAACCTGCAATAAAACTGATAATAACTCTATTCAACTTGCTTGAGATAAATAGGCTTTAATCAGCTTTGTAAAATCAACATGAGTTACAATTACAATGCTCAAGCCCTATCCCTAAAAGGTACGCCTATCTCATGCAAATAGGGTTATTCTGTGAAGAACAATGTCAAATGGTCATCTTCATGCATTTGGGCATCCCAAACTAAAGTGGCAACTGAAACTCTATTCTGTAAATATATCCAAGGCTTCATCCTCAAAGTAGGCACCCAAAAGTGGTCCTACTTAGTTGAGCCTTCATAAATATCTCAACATGCAAAGGAGGTAATTCCAAGAAGACAACTTGGGCGCTCAAGTTGGCTCCAAGTCATTTCTTGTTAACTGAAACATTTACTCAACACCATTCATGCAAGAATGATCATCCCCTGTTAACTGGAGGTAGTCCCTGTTATCTGTCATGAAACTCAAGTCATTAGCCATGCATTCCAAGTTAACTGAAGTCAACTAAAACTAACTGAAGATAACTGAACCATAACTGAACTGAACTAAAATAAACTGAATTGAGCTAAACTGATTCTGAACTGAACTGATCTGAACTGAACTAAACTGAACTTCATGCATGCAAACATCAAACCCTAACTCCTAGGATCTTTACATGCATTCAGAAGTGTTCTCTCTTATTCTGAATAGTTAACTGAACTCAACGTGAGTGTCACCTACCATGTGGGAGCCCCATGTGCCCCTATTATTTAGGAACTCATAATGGATGCCCTCACAAGCTCCTAACATTTAGAATTAATTACAAATGTCAATTAACATGATTAGTTCATCAAATAGTAATCTCTTCCTAATCCTAGTGTTGATGAACACATTCCAAGGACTTAGGAGATACATGAAATAAATAATGTTTAGGATTTCAATTAAATGGCATCCTATTTCCAACATTCTCCCACTTGACATTATACATTGCAACTATTCTAAACAAGGAATAATATAAAACAAGTATAGGACTTGTTGGGTGAAAATTATGTAATCAGCTTTTCGATAGATTACACAACTTGGACTTCAGCCACAGCTATGTGAGATGTGAATCTCTCCTCTCGGAAAGGGGAGGCACCCTTCTTACTGCTAACAGAAGCGATAGTAAATCAAACAGATAATTACAAAATGTATACGAAAAATACGGAGTGGGGGGGGTGTGTTACATTCATACTTCTCTCTTTTTTCAGAGAAGATGTTTACAATGCTTCACCGTTGAAAGTTCAGAATTCTTGATAACTTGAAACAAACAACTAGCAGTAATGCCAATATCTCTATCTCGTCAAAGCGAAGCGTAGAGATACCAGAAGTGATTAATAACAAACAAAATAAAGTAAAAAGGGAAAGCTCACGAAGGCACAAAGTCGTTCCGTAGCTTTATCAGTGTTGGATCTGGTAGACGTACCGTTTGCTAGTTAGAAGCACAAAGTCTTCTTAGACGCAACAATTCTTCGAACAGCATGAACGATTACAAGCACAAAGTCTTGTAGATCATCCAACAAAAGTGTCAAATAGCACGAACGATTACAAGCACAAAGTCTTGTATATCCTTCGACAAGGGTATCAAGAGTATGAATAATTACAAGCACAAAGTATTGTAGATTACTCAACCAGAACATGCAAGAGCATGAATGATTACAAGCACAAAGTCTTGTAGATCATTCAACCAATGATAAACAGAAATAACAATGCAATCTAAATAATAGATGTAACACAAAGTTTACATAAACTACTTAGAGTCTTTCAGATTCTTCGAACTAATCACTACCAAATAAGATTAACTCACAAAAGTATCGAATCCAATGCAAAGTTTGGCTTGCAATCCTTTTCTTTATTAATCGAATCTCATTCACAAAGCATGAACGCAAAGTTTCACAAATTTGCTTACAAAAGGGCAGCACTTCGTTGCAAAAGGCTAAAAGATAATATTACAATGAAAATCCCTCCCCTTATATAGAAAGAGGGATGAGCAAAAGAAGGAAAGAGATTGAGAAAATCAGGGAAAGTTAGGTGAGCGATTTTAGGAGATCTCACCTAACTTTGACCAAAGTCAAAGTGTAATTTGTTTTCAAAATATTACATCTTTGGACTTGGTGTAATTACAATTTACAAAATGACATTCGAAAATGTCGAGAAATATTTACAAGATGCATAATGGGATGCACCGGAAATGTCTAACACTGGAGAATAGGGGGCTGCTTCATGTTTCTTTGCATTGGGCGCAGAAGTCTTCAAATTTCCTCCTAGTCTCCTGCACAAACTTCTCATCTGGACCAACGGTGTAATCCACAATGGTGTGAATTCTTGTGATCGATCTCATGGCAGATGAGTGAACTTTTTTGCCCCTGTCAAGATGTGTCTTCAGGTTGTCCAATGTAAGCCTTGTATCACAAATGATGTTCAGCGAAGCTTCTAAGAAGTATGAACTGTCAATCAAATTTGTGATGGCTTCCTTGAAGATCAGGGATATTTCTGTGGCCGACAAGAAGATACGATTTTCTTCAAGAAGTTGACTAGGCAACTCTCTAAAACTTTTGTCAAGAATGTTGCGATGCCCGTCGACATCTTCCTATATTTGGTGAAGATCTTCTATGAGAGATTGAACCACTTGAATTCTGTGTTTCAGTGATTCTCTTACCTCTACAAACTTTTCTTTGTCAGGAATTACCCCAACCTCCACCAATTTGCTGAGCTTTACTTGTTTCATTTCCGACCATGACAACAGGCACTTTTCCATGTCTCTGCGCTCCTGGGAAAGTACGCTCTTTTCTTTATCAAGCTCTGTGGTGAGCTTGGCCAACATGGTAGTTTTCTCATCCGCAGCCAAAATTATCTGAGATCCATGTTTGATGATCTTTTCAACAAAATCATATAACACCCTGCCTTTGAGGTAATTTCTCACTTTCTTAACAACTGGGTCTTCAATATTACCAATCGCGGTTGTGCATTACTTGGAGAACCGGCAAGTCTCTTTACAACAGGCATAATGCTCAGCCCTCTGTTTGTACATGTTACGAGCTTGCTCAACTTTATCCAGCCTACCTGCCAAGATATCCAAAGTGACTTGCGCATCGGCTTTTGCACTTTCATTGGTAACCTTGCCAAGCTGGACCTTTGTTACTATGTAGTCCTCCATATTGACATCACCTTCTTGATTCGGTGGTATGCCAATTTCAGCATACTTGTGGCTAGACTTATCAACATTCAGCCTCGAGTATACTTTTGCCTTTTTCTTCCCTTTGGCTTTTGGAAGAACTATCTCTTCAAGGTCGAGCTCCTCTGGAGAAATCATTTGCTTTTTGCGCTTCGACACTTGAGATATTAGCCAAGGAGGAAGAAAAGAAGTGTGAACTTCTGGATCTACTGTCAATTCGGTCGCCATTGCCACTTCTGAAGTTATTGTCACATCTGAACTTACCATTGGTATCGTAAAAATTGGAGAAGTATTTGTCATCATTGCTCCTGTAGTTGACACATTGAGCTGATCACGCATTGACTCATTCATGAAACAATTGAATTCATTTTTAGAAGTGATATCATACGTTGGCGAAGACAAGCTAGGAATGGACAATGGAGGGCTTGACAGTATATCAACCGTATGAATGCTTATCACTGAAGGAGTATCAAGCTGGGTTGATGCTGCAAGGATAGGGGATATCTTGGCTGCAGGAATGCATGTGGTAGGAATAGGTGAGGAGGGAACAGGAGGTGGAGGAGTTCTTGAATTTGGAGGGGTATGAGGAACATTTGAAGTCACAGGTGATGATGTTCTAGGAATTTCCTCAATTACATTCTCAGGAGGAGAAGTAGTTATTTCTTCATCATGCCCGAGTTCCTGTTGATCACCCTCTTGTCTCTCCGATTCTAGTTCGCCTTCAAAGTCACCTTCAAATCCTTCTTCAGAATCTTCATCAGACTCTTGCCCGCTTTTAGAAACTTCTTCGGCATCGGAGTCTGCTTCTGTTGAATCTTCATCTTCAACGGATTGGTCGCTTGTAGTTTCTTCTTCATCGGAATCTATCTCCTCCAGAATAGGCTTTTTACCTTTAGAACGAGATGGACGAGATTCTGTGATTTCTGTCTCTTGGACAGCCTGGGTATCTTTCTTGCCAACAGTGAACTTGATCCTTGGACCTCTTTGCGAAGAAGTGGGAACGGCCGCTGATTTGTTTTTGTCGCGGAGTTCTTGCTGTTGGCGAGCTTCTGCTTCAGATTCCTCTCCTTCTGAGTCTATCGTGAAACTTTTCATTGCATGACCATGTTTATAAACCACCTTCTCAGATGGTTGATTGGCCCGGTTTTCTTATGCCGGTGGACCTTTTCTAGGACCATTAGACAGCAGTAACAGCCTTTTTAGCAATGCTCTTTACCATCATAGACAGCTGCTGATGATATCACCTCGATCCTCAAAATCCTCTCGGTAGATCAAAGAATACCACAAGATCTCTCGATTTGTTGAACTGCCAACTGGCATTAGTCCATTTTAATGGCTTCTTCATTCTCGCACCTCCATGTCTTCAAACGGTACCCTGCACGGGTGACCTTTTAAAACTTTTTTCCGACATCTCTGGTATCAAATCAACCTATACCTAGGTTTTGATGGTCATGATCTGCATTTCAGCATCGACAGACTTAGCTTTTTGTGCAGTTTGGATAGTATATTGGCCGATAGTCAGTGGGAACTTGAACCCACGCTTGTGGTTGCTTCTTCGTTCTTTCTGCACTGACATCAACTGTCTGCATGTTTCCATGAGAATCCACTTATCCGAAGGCTAACGTGGTAGCATGTAGGGACAACTAGTAGTAAGTAAATGTTGGGAATTGGAGAAAAATGCATCCAACTTTACTTACAACATTATAAGCCTCATCGGATACTCTTCTTCTAGATCAAAGTTGAAGAGTAAAAGCGCAAAGAAAGCATCAGTGACCTGTTTGAAATGATGAAATCTCTCCTTTAGCTCCAATTGATATAAATATCTGTACACAGGCACCATCATCCAATTCCCTTTTGTAGATAGACTGAATTGTCTTCATCACAAATGCCAAGATACACCGTAAGAAGTCATGTAGAACTTCACGTAGAAGTATACTATCACCGCCGCGGTATCTCATCATCATTTGTTTGCCCCGGCCAATATGCACCTTCGCTTCTTATGTATTCTCGATAGTACTCCATACATCCAATCGTGGAAATTAATATTCCCGCAAGCCCTTTCACTCATGAAACATGATCATATCCTTGACGTCATCTTTGAAGTCACTTCTCAGGAGTCCTTTCGGCCATCTAGAAACAGATGATCTAGGCTTTTTGAGCCATTGAGTGTTTATGAACTATTTAGCTTTATTGGGATCAGCATCAAAGATCTCCTGTGCTTTTGATATGGAGATGTCAATGTATTTCTCCATATGAGGGACCTTGAAGACAATATCAAAGAAGTCGGGGTCGAGTCTCAGAATCTCGTGCCCGAAAGAGTCGATCACACTTCTGCTTTCTCTGATGTAATGAGACGCAACTTGAAGAACAAACTCGGTATTGTGCGCAGCTATAGGGAACATTGCCACCAAGTGGAGGTTGTTGTGTACGATAGCTCTCATTGAATCAGGAAGAGGCTTCATCTCTGTTAGCTTTGCAAAGTCAACCAAATCTTGATGACCAACTTCTGTATCCTTTATCTCTTCAACTTTGGAAAGCACCATAGTCGGCAGATAGACACCTTGATATTTGTACTTCATCTTGCTTTTTGCTTTCGAAGAAGAAGGCGGCTGAGTAGCAGTCATCAAAAGAACTGAAGCTCTGATCAATCTTGATTTGATGATCTCTGAAAGTAGACTGTAATCTGTTTAGCCAGAACAAACACCAATTGTTAGGAAACATGGGTAAGCGCGAAATGAGCACAAGGATGAGAAATCATGAAGCGGATGACGAGGCACGCAAAATGATGCACGAATGCAGAAAAATGAGGTTCGGGAGTGCACTAGTCAAAAATGAAGTTCATTTGGGAAGAATTGGAAAAAGCCTGAAAAAAGTGTAAGGGCGCTAAATTTTAGCGCCCTTACATCTCTGAAAAATTGCTTTTGGTGTAAGGGCGCTAAATTTTAGCGCCCTTACACTTTGTAGTGTTAGGCAAATTTTGACATCTTCAAGATGTCACAGTGCTAAAATTCAGCGCCTTAGCTTTTCTGAAAAATGACTTTGATGCAAGGGCGCTAAATTTTAGCGCCCTTACATCTTACAGTGTTAGGAAAAATCTCGTCTTCTCAAAAATGTCCTAGCGCCAAAATTCAGCGCCTCCACTTTTTTCTTGATAATTTTGAGATGCAGATGCAAGAGGGAATGGCAAGAGCGCTCAGGCTTGGAGAAGGCAATTTGTTTGAATCATGAAAGCTTGAACTTGTTTCCATCCTATTACATACGCCTTCAAAGGTTAAGGGAATTCTCTTTCACAATGATAGATCTTTTCAATGTTCACCAAAACGCATAGAGAGGGAGACAAAAAGATTTCAACACGAATACATTGGATAGATACAAGTTCCAAAGAACATCGATCATAGAGGAGAATAAGGAAAGAAACACGTAGGGTTAGGAAAGGAACGCGTAAGGAAACAAAAGCTCGCCACGATGAAGACAAACAATGGACAAAAAACGCGAATGGAGAGAAGGAAAGTGCGTTGAAAAAGGAAAAACGCGAATGAAAGGATGAAACACGTAGAAGTAAAGAACGTGACAGGAGAAGAATAAGGAAAGAATAAAAAAACGCGAATGAAGAACACTTGATCATTTACAAAAAGTAAGAAGAAGACAAAGCAAAAACTTACCCGAACCAAGGCATGAAAATTGCTAAAGAAATTGGCAAAATCTCCAAAACGCGAATTTTCAGTTTGAAAGGAACTCGCACAGCAAGAGGAGAGAAGAGGAAAATAAAATATGAACAACTAAAATGGCGAATTCATTCACTAAAGTGAAAATGAAAATTAAAAACCTATCTCAAGTCGAGCAATAAATTTAGGCACGAAAAGTGGCATGATTGACGAAAAACGCGAAAACATGAAGAAACGTGCCAGAAACATAAAAAATGCTTAAGTGTTGAAGAAAAATGTAATGGCGCTAAAATTTAGCGCCATTACATTTTGGGAATTTTCGACGATGTAAGGGCGCTTAAATTTTAGCTTCTTGCATTTCGTGACTTAGCCAATTTTGGCTTCAGTAAGGTGAGCCACTTTTTCAAGCAAGCACGACGCTTCGCACTTGCTAAGTAATTTAACAATGAAACTTCTCAAGTGGAAAGATCTCGCTTTGAAGGTCTTGGTGAGGCTTAACATAGGGGAATGCTCGAATTGACTATTCGGGAGGCTTTTTGTGGGGAACACATTTGAGGTGCTCAAAATCACTTCGCTATGCTGCTTGAACTTCAATGTAATCCCAGGAAACAAGTTTCTCAGAGGGGGTTATCCGTGGAACGAAATAGCTACTAGATTCCGCGGATAACAGACTCAAGGCCAATGGCCTTCCTACACCTAACTAATCAATCCATGCCAACTTCAAATGCAACCTGCATAATCATGAAGCTTCCAAGCAAATGATTAAAACCAAGAGAACTTATTTGGTTTCATAAGATAATCTGTAACATTAATTAAAGTGTCAACTTTCTTAATTAATACCTTCCCATTATCAACCTAACCAATACCTTTCCCAAGCCTCTATATCCAAACTGCCTCTTTGGAGGCATGTTAAACCACCAAGTGTGTTGAAATCACATTCAACCAAGGTGTAGGCTCCTCGGTCTTTTCTATTGAATTTTTTTTTTCTTACAAGTAACCATTCCAACAAATATCTCTACCATAAGAGAACTCCAGTCTCACCTATTTCTCCAAGTATCCATGAGGACCTGTAACCAACCAATCCATGCCAAACTCCAAATGCAACACAACACTTTCATGAAGTAATCAAGCAAATGATTAATGCACCCAATACTTAAGAGAACTACACAAGATCAATGTCAAAGCTCCAATCATGAATCAAGAACATAAACATGACATCCATGATCTAACCATCTCCTCCTAGGAGATCACATGCACCATAACATATATATACAGTCTCAAGAGAACATGTAATATGCCAAACTCTAAAGTAGTATCAAGAGTATAACATGACATCATAGCAAATACACTCTAAACCAAGAAACCATATCTCCAATCACATGGAGATAACCTTACCAATGATGCATCCACGTCACTTCCAACAACTCCCACTGAACCGTGGTACCGACTCACACATGGCATCGTGACTACCATCCTCTTTATGAAAATTACTCTGAAACATGAAGCAAAGAGTTATCACAAACAATATTAGTTGAAATAACCAATGCATCATTACTATTATCTGAGGACTCCTTTGTAGAAGAATCAAAACTTTCTTTCTTGTTCTTACAATCCTTCTTCACATGTCCCAGTTTCCCATAGTTCCAACACTTTACCTTACTCTATCCTTCTGACTTACCCTTCCCTTGTTTCCCTTAGGTTACTTTTTCTTAGGCCTACCTTTTACAAACAAGGCATCTTGGATTTCCTCCTTAGACTTCCTCCTCATCTCCTCTGATAGGAGAGTAGGAATTATATTGTCCATCTTCGGATCCACACCACTACCACTAATAGAAACTATTAAATTTTCCCAAGAATATGGTAAAGAACAAAGTAACAAAATGCATTTATCCTTATCTTCTAGCTTTACATCTACAGATGCTATCTGACTGAGAATTAAATTGAAAGCATTTAAATTTTGTGCAACAGATTCACCATCTTTCATTTTTAATGAATACAATTGACTTTTCAGATACAACTTATTGGTGAGACTCTTAGTTTGATAAATATCCCCTATTTTCTTCCATAATTTATATGCAGTATTTCATCTAAAACATTCAAGAGAACAACATCACTAAGACATAATCTAATTGTTCCTCTTGCCTTCTTATCTAACTTAGCCCACTCCTCATCTGAAATAGTTGTAGGTGTCTTTGTCTCATTATTAACCACTAACCACTAATCTCTTTCTTCAAGAAGATCTTCCATTTTTATTTTCCACATTTCATAGTTAGATCCATTGAACCTTTAAATATCTAAACAAGAATTCATTGTAACAAACTTATTTCCAAAATCAGCAAATAACAAAAATACTAAAAGCTCCCACTAAGCCAAAAAACCTCCAATCTTTTAAGAGAAAGGTGTCCCAATACTCTACCCAACCTCGGCTCTAATACCAAATGTTGAAAATTGAGGTGTTTTCTTAGCTTAATACTTTGTAAAAATTTAATATTGTTGATCTAAATAAACTTTTTCCTTTGTTACATATTCTTTGTGGGTGATTATCTTGATTAATCCATTTTACTGTTGTAGAATGTAGATAGAAGTTGATAGAAGAAGTAGACAAGATATTAGAAAGGTTACACAAGATGTACCGTGGAGAAACCCTTTTCGGAAAAAAACTCCACCAAGAATTATTCTATTATTCAATCTCTAAATTACAATAGCTCCAATTCTTGCTTGAGAATGCTTCTTCTTGCCTTCACCAATCTTCTTCACAAACTGCAATAAAACTAATAATAACTCTATTCAACTTGCTTGAGATAAATAGGCTTTAATTAGCTTTGTAAACTCAACATGAGTTACAATTACAATGCTCAAGCCCTATCCCTAAAAGGTGTTGGAAATATGTGCCTCAATCCCACAGGCTGAAACCTCTGAAAGGGCCAAGTCGGTGTGACATCTTTTGTGTCTAGCCGATTAGCAGTTGAAACCTTGTTGAACAATTCAAGTCACTGTGACCTTGCTTCAATCTCACCGAAGGAGCCTATCGCTGTGACATTTCATTCGGTATAACCTTTCACCGCTCGTGGAGACCTCTTGTCGACTGTTGGCGTTTATCAGATATCGGGGAGAGTCTTGGATGTTCGCTATGAGCTCTCAGCGATATGAATGTCTCGTTGACAATGTTTTATGTTGAAGTCTTCGGAGAGAGTATTGGGTGTTCGGTAAGAATTCTTACCGATATGGATGTCTCGCCGATAGCTTTATCTTGGGGACATCAAGGTGACTTGAACACTCAGGAAGAACTCTTGGTGATAGTTGGTGTGTCTCACCGACAGTATACACTCGGAGCAGCACAAAGGTCTCGGTGTGAGGTCTTAGTGATGGACAGAAGTCTTGCCGACTGTTGTTTGGTGCTCGGTATGACTTGTGAGCATTCGGAATAACGTCTCAGCGATAGTGGTATGTCTTGCCGACTGTTGGATGTTTCAGTATAACATAAAGAGCTTGGTATGATCTCTTGGTGAAAGATGATTGTCTCATCGAATAGAAAACTCACGTCTGTGTGACTTTGAAGCTTCGGTATGATGTTTCACCGATAGTGATAAGTCTTGGTGATAGCGATACATGTGATGATAGTCGGTTTGAGGTCTTGGCGACATGGCGAAGTCTAAGCGATAGCTCTTTGGACTCGTTGTAACATCTTGGCGATAAGGATGACTCTTGGCGACATCAATGGTTAAGTATAGTGGCATTGGGGAGACACGGTTAGTGTCTCACTGACATGCCAACACAGGTTGATCGTTTTCACCGAGAGAAGACCATCCTACGTGGTGAGTCATTGGCCAATCAGAGAAGGTGAATGGGAACCGCTAGCAGTTGGACTGTTGCGGCTGTTACTAAGAGGAAGCTCAACAGACAGGGGCATCATGGATTTACTCAGTAGTTGTAGATGATGTATGGTTCGATAGATCGACAGATTGTTGTGTGGCTATATGATCAGTGGATGAATTCTATTCTGAGAAAACTATAACGTGAATGTTCTGTAACAAGGTTGTTCATGCTAAATGCTATTGTAAACTGACATCAGAAAGATAAGTCAGAACTCTATTTGTAATCTTTATTACTGTAATACAAAGTGACTTCTCTTGGTGTGGTGGGTTTTTCTCCCATAAGGGTTTTCCCACGTATATCTGGTGTTCATTTGTGTTTGTCTATTTCTCTATTTCTGTTATCTCTTTCATGTGCATCTTAATTGGACTGTAATTGAAAAAATTTAAAAGTGTCTCTGCATTCTTCCTTGAGCTTTTGACGTTAGGAGAGTTGCTTCCGCATCTAGCTTTCCTTGCAAGTGGTATCAGATCCTGGCCAGTTGTGTTATCTTTGTGGGTACGTTGGGTTTTTTGTGTCAATTTCTGTTCAGTGAGAGTCTTGTAGAAGTTTTTCAAATTTGAAGTACATATTGAGATGGCTAGCACGTCAGGAAAGATTGAAATAGAGAAATTCAATGGCAGCAATTTTGAGTTGTGGAAACTCAAGATGGAAGATCTATTGGTTGATCGTGATCTTTGGATTTTTGTGTCTAGAGCGAAGCCTACAGGCATGAAGCAAGAAGATTGGGACCTTGCAGATAGAAAGTCTAAGGGGTTGATAAGGCTCTGTTTGGCAGACTCTGTTCTTCTCAATGTGCATGAAGAGAAGACTGCATCTTCCTTGTGGAAGAGACTAGCATCTATTTATCAGGGGAAGTCCTTGGTGAATAAACTGTTCTTGAGGAAGAAGTTGTACACTTTGAGAATGTAGGAAGGAGGGTATGTAGCTGATCATTTGAACACATTCAACATGTTGATGCACAGTTAACATCTGTTGGTGTGAAGATTGATGAAGAAGATCGTTGTATGCTGATATTGTGTTCTTTTCCAGATTCATGGGATCACCTGGTGATGGCTACTAGGAGTACAACATCCAGTTTCAAGATGGAAGATGTTGTTGCTTCTTTGTTATCAGAAGAGATGAGAAGGAAATCTTATGAGATGGCGAAGGAGGCCCTTGTTGTTAGAGGAAGGTCGAAAGAGAAAGGCAAGAAGAAGGACAAGAAATCTAAATCCAAATCAGAGGGGAGATCAAAGTCTCCTGGCAAGAATTCCAAGGTGAAGTGTTGGAACTGTGGGCAACCTGGTCATGTCTGAAAGGATTGTATAGAGGAGAAGAAGAAGAAGAAGAAGAAGAAGAAGAAGTATTCCT